>JACEFZ010014795.1:0-55000 GCA_014155875.1 Cepaea nemoralis | reverse complement strand
ATCAAGGCAAGCCGTTAAACAACTGTATCAATAGGCTAACGTGTTAAACCACTGTACCATCAAGGCAACTGACGCAGAGATAGGCTGTTAGACCACTGTACCATCAAGGCAACTGACGTAGAGATAGACTGTTAGACCACTGTACCATCAAGGCAACTGATGCAGAGATAGACTGTTAGACTACTGTACCAATAGTTAAGCTGTTAGGCTACTGTTAGCGTCTGCAGCCTACCTTGTGTCAGACGTATTGGTTACCCATTCCTCTGGAAAACACAAGACTAGGCAGAGAGAGGGAACATGTCGTTTAGGCACCACATGTTCTCTGAAGCTCTGCCCAGGCATTGTGATGGAATATTGACCACATTCCAACTCACATACTTTGGTCTGTCAAGACTGCAAGGTGCCACTCACAGACTACTGTACCATCAAGGCAAGAGACGCAGAGATAGGCCATAAGACTACTGTAGCATCAAGGCAAGAGACGGAGAGATAAGCTGTTAGATTACTGTATTATAAAGGCAAGAGACGGGTGGCGGGGGGGGGGGGGGGGGGAAGAGAATAGGCTGTTGGACTACTGTACTATAAAGGCAAGAGACGGAGAGATAGGCTGTAAGACTACTGTACCATCAAGGCAAGAAAAAAAAAGGAGCGCGGGGAGGGGGTCCATCCCTTGGCGCCAAGGAGTTCGTGTTGTGTGTGATACTCTCGCAGGCGGCTTGCCATTCTGTAAAGAGAGACCGAGTCAAATGTGGTGAACTCGGTGCAATGACATAGATCGTCTCGCCTTTTACGCTTTGTAAAGTGAATTGGTAAATTGAAAAAAAAAATAAAAGAAACTTGAAATATTGTGGTCGCTTGAAACGTCACGAAAGTTTGGAGAGAACAATAATGGAGGAGGTATATGCCTGGGAAGAGAGGAAGAGGAAGGCCAAAGAAAAGATGGATGCAGGATGTGGCGAATGATCTCCAGATGGATGTATCGGACGCGGGACATCTTGCTTATGATCGAGAGGTTTTCCGGAAGGTTGTTATGGAGCGGGGTTCTGCAAAGGACATGCTACTGAATGAATGAATACACATGAATTGGCGCGGGGGAAAATTTCCTCCTTTCCAAGAAGTACCATAAGGCAGTGCGTATATAAATAACACTGCTTAGTCATGTTGTATTACAGGTATTTGTGCAATATGGAAATGTATGTCATAATCACATTGATGAACGGAGATGGTCATTTTACCTCATAATACAATGGACTTGTAAGAGTTAATATCTTAGCATTCCACGTCTTTGGTTTTAGGTTAAGAGTCACTTTCACATGGATATATCCTCAAGGGATTCAGTCTACTCGGATGGATCGCACACGGAGAATCTCAGAACAGAACTCGAATTTCTAGCATTCATGTCCTTAGTTTGTGAAAACCTATACCATGAATCGAACGAGATCTGCTTAGGTTAAAGGCGGATGGAGCAACCTCTAATCTACATGAACACCCTCATCTCATCATTAAGTGAATAGCGTTGCGGTTTCGTCAAGTCTCAGTACATCAGACTTCGACATGCGTATTTTCACGTTTGCTTTCCCTAGTCTTTGACTCTCCCCAGTCTACCTACAAAGGTCTGTGTACCGCTTCATGGGGTCCCTACCCCTTGACCTGTCCGACATGGGAGATCATATCAGTAGTTGCACTACCGTCGGCATAGCTCTTGGGGTCATTAGAACACGTAAGTCCTAAACTTCAACAAGGTGGATACACAGCAGGGGAGATACACATCGACACATAGTACCCCCAGACCGCGTCTGCTGAGTACTGCTGACTATCTCCACACCGCCATGTTTGTGTCGACTCGCACAGTGAACGAGTGAACAATACCAACACACAATGATGTACAAACCAAAATGGAAGCAGAAGAAGAGGCCGACCATGTAAACGATGAATAGAGTGAATAACAGAGTCCATGGGAATCTGGCATGAAGCCCATAATGGGGCACTCTCCCGCTGTTTATGCTTCACTCCGACACCACAAGGTACAAGAGAACATGGAATGAGAATGATAGTATCGGACTGAAATGGGAAAATCCCGCCACAAGTGAACTGTGAGGGACAATTAACCAATCCTTCATTCACTTGACCATCAAAGCCAGTGCTTGACCAGTACACGGGACATGCTTGTGGCTACCGAACAATGCTTCTTTTGTGAAGGTCAGTGGTCTGGATATTTGAAGTTTAAAATGTGTTTGCATATTATTCATTGCTAGGGTCCTGGACATTGGAAATTACAAAATGAATTCTTGGGTGTTACATATGACGAGTTTTAACACACGGCAGCGAATCCCGGGCAATTAGTAAACAAACGAAAAACATCCCTAGAAACCTTGGAGATGTATTTTTATCGAAGAAAGCTGAAAATTAATTTGACAGCCGAAATGAGTATAATCTGGAGATTGTGACGGAGGTTTAATCGTAAAGTCAACTTATCACAAACATCAGAAAGTGGCAGTCTTAACTATTTGGCCATACAAGAAGACAAAACTGGAACATGTGACAACCGGAAAGATTTGTGGAGAGAGATATAGAGGAAGACAGAGAAAAATCTTGACAAGTCGTGTGCCATGTTACAGAAAGAAGTCAACAAATGAACTGATGTACGCCGTTGAAGATAGCAATTTGTGAAGAAGCATGGCCGCCCACGCCAGTCGGCAAGACACTTGAATTTATTTGTCATTCTTTTGTATTCTCCAGCACTCTTCAACACAGCCATATCTCTACAACCTACATGCACTACAAACTCGTAGTTTCTAGATAATTCCTAACTTTAATTGACAAAGAAATGTTGCATGCAATCTTCTTCATCAATTGACAACACGTATCTTATATTTAAAACACGCAAACACAAGCTACAGCGAAACAAGATATCTTTAGGACATTATCTCGTGTGCAAGAAACAGTTTGTGTGCTAGCAAGAAAACAAACCGGGCCATTTCTTACCAGCCTTGTACATTTGTGAACGTAAAGCCAACCTGACAGACCGGTAATAAGAAATAGGCATGGGGCCAGATAAACTTGTCAGTCACGCGGGAGTTTTGCAGCCATAGTGGTGCAGTTGACAATAATAGCCAATGTGCATGGGCGATCTTCTTCGTTCCTTTTTCGAGGATTGTGCGCCACATCCGGTTATGCACATGAAAAGTCAGTGTGTCCGTTTTCTCCTAGATAAGACTCATCATCATCAAGTGCCCTGCCAGGCTGGCGTAGGCGTTCATGGCTCTCCACTGATCTCGGTCTTTGGTGTTCTGGATCAAACTCTGCTGTTGATTTTCCTCCATGCCAACGTCTCAATCCGTCCAGCATCATTTCTCTTGGTGTGCCTCTGCCTCTCTTTCCCTTGATCTTTCCAGTTGTGTTTCTTCTCATCACATGACCAAAGAAAGCTGTTTGTCTCTTTCTTATTGATGGATAGAGTGTTCTAGTTTCATTAGCCTCTTTCAGGCTATCGTTGTTAGTTACTCTACCAGTCCAAGGAATTCGCAAGATTCGTCACAAGAAACACATCTCTGTTGCTTCCCAATTCTTCCTAATTTGTTCATTTCCAAGATTCATTGCCATACAGCAAAACTGGTTCAGTATAGCATTCCAGCACTCTCTTTCTTATATTCATAGATAAGTACTTAGTTAAGAATTGTCCCTTCTATTTCTATGTCACATTTTGGTGTCACAATTTTCTTTGATCACCATTGTTACTGTTTTCTTGATATTCAATGATAATCCTTTATTTGCACTCTCTGTTACTACAGTGTCCAACAATTTGCCTAGGATAAGACTTTTTTTTTTTTTGCATATCCTTTACAGGACATCGCTGTCAACACCAGCATCTTTCAGCTACATGTTGATTTCTTGGAAAGATTACGCTCAGTAGTTTGTCATTGCTTTCTGAGCGGTCGGCTAACATACCACGTAAGTTACCGATACGATTCGTACCACTGCTGATTCTCACCGTCATCACGTTACCTACGAGAGTATACGAGATTACGGAGAAAAGTCGCTAACCTCTAAGCCAGGAAGCCGGCAGGATAAGACTATGAGTGTTAAAATGAATAGATTGGATCAGTTCATTGTGGGTTCAATACTCACTGAAATAGGATGTTGCAGGAGTGCAATGCCTCTTGTTTCTTCTTTCTGTTTTCTAATTATTTGAATGGAATTTCTTTTCAAAGGGAATCTACGTGACGAAGAGGTCAGGCCGTCTGCCTCGCGCTCCGAAGGTTGTGGGTTCGATTCCGGGCTACCTACGTCTTTTCGGTTCACACGTGCATTTTTCATCGGAGACTCTTGGGGGTCGTCGCTGAAGCTACGGAATTCGTCTTTTTGCGGTGCTTTTAGCAGACGCACTGCGGAAAAAGACCGAGCCATGTGAAATCAAACCTGGTGCAATTAAATCGATTCTCTCGACTTTTAAGACTTTAAACAAAAAAATCATTGAGTGGTTCAGAAAGAAAAGCAAGCGATGGGAAAACAGTGCGGGAAAACAGTGATGGAAAAACAGTGATGGAAAGCGCGGTTCCCGGATGAAGAGGCAAGGGTCCATCAGCACGAAGATGTACACAGGACAATGAAGACACCTTTGGTATAAAAAATGATGAGGGTGACTTTATGCAACGGACTTGTTAGTTGATGAGTTATTCCTTATGATCAGAAGGCGGATACACAGCAGAGGAGATCCATATCAAAATATAGCACCCCATACCACGGTCTGCCGACTATCTCCACACCGCCATGCTTGTTTCGGCTCGCACAGTGAGCGAATGAACAATCCTGTCAGAGTGTTGAAAGGTAGGTTGTCCCTTTGTCCTCTCTATGTCCTGTACCTACCTTTCAACACTCTGACAAATCCCAACAAGCAATGATATATAGATCAGAACGTCTCCTAAACATATATAATGAAACAGGGCTGTGTGTGTTATTAATGACAAATGGACTTAATACTAAAGATGGATGGGCTATTGTGAGGTAAGGGGGAGTGGGTTGACAGCCAACCTCGAAGTCAACCCGCTGCTGAAAACAACCACTGAAGGGTTTGACACCCATTCAGTATCTCGATGACCCCTTTTATCCCTCTCTCTCTCTCACTCTGAGATAGTCTAGTGGTGTTATCTACAGTCTAAAGTGTCAGTTACGTTCCTTTCCCGCCAAACACTGAAAATGACTTTCATACTTGACCTTTACATCTCATCAGAAAGCTAACACACCCACCGGTCACTCCCGTCTGCTACTGGGGCAATCGGATACGACTGAATGGACCAGGATGTTAACGCGACACGATATCGCGGAGTAAACAGACGCCTTGGAGTCTTCTGTGGACTCCAAACCGAAAACATTGTCTTGATCTATATTGTTCCTAGCATGTTCTTTGTCAACAGTTCAGGGTTATCACAACTTTACCGTGTTTTCGAGGAGGGGCTGGATGCCGAAGGGAGGCCCGGATTCGAATCCTCGGTAAGGTAATGAATTGTTTTTATCTGTCGGGGTGAGGGGGGGGGGGGGGCGGCGAGGGGGGGGTGGGGAATCCTAACGTGCAGTTCGCTGTAATTGCACTAGCCAACGGCCTTAATTTTTCAGGCTCAGGACACCCCCGCCGTACACCGCAACCGTAATGACAGTCTCCCCCCCCCCCCCCCCCCCCCCCCCCCCCCAACCACGTGTCCTTCATTTCTAGCGCTTTTAGCCCATTTTGTCTCTGAACAATGCTGGTTACAGAAAGCAGTTTGAGTCGGGGGTTAAACGAAGAACTTATGGGGCAGAGTTAATTAAGCAGCAAGAATTGACATATTTAACCCATAATTGATTGATTGATCTAGGAACCGAGATCACCGCATTCGAGGCATTCCCATAGGTGCTCCGTCCCCATCCTCAGCAGCCAGCGAAGAGTTCCAACACAAATAGTACCAGTAGCATTATATATATATATATATATATATATATATATATATATATATATATATATATATAGATATATATATATATATATATATAGATAAAGTTACTCATCTGTTTTTCCTTGTAGACTTAGTACGTGTGTGATCGAAAACTGCATGACTACATGACAATGAGTGCTATTTAAGTAAGCCATGTAAGTAAAAGACCCCTTTCTGCGCACTGAGGCCATTTTGAGTATTCGATTCTGCCCCTCTATTATTATCGGACCATTTGAAACTCCACTGGTGATGTGGTGTTTGAGTGCGAGAAAATTTCTTGATAGCCATTTTAGAATGGATCTCTTGGGAGCCGAGGTCAGTTTACCAAAATATCTCCGCCTCGTTTTGGACTTGAACACATGATTACCGACCCGGCAGGTAGCGTGCTCTCATTATTGACTGTTATAGACAGATAATAGAAGGCGAGTTGGTGTAGCAGTTAGTTAGACAGTCACGCTAAAAATGGCACTAGCGCCGTCGGACGAGAGTTCGATGCCTGTGCTCAACGCTCGCTACGAGAGGGAAGTATGTACTCCCCCTTGCGCCCAGGTCTACTTAATGTGATGGTCCGAACACTTCACATACAGGTTCAGGTTACTGGATGTGATGTTGTTTGTTTTATATATACGATGATCACATTATGTTAGGGCGCCGTCACTAATTAATGATGTTGCATGTCCTGTGCGGGACGGTGCGGTCAACAGGATGTAGATTTTTTTTAGGCAATGTAATTTCAGTTGTCTGCCACTGCTGTCTGAACGAGAGGAGGTCAACGTTTAAGTGCAACTGACCCGTGTATAGAATGAACCCATAACCCCGCTATCACCGCACAAGAAGTTTACGCGGGAGGGCAATAAACCTTTCGAGGCCACGCTGACCTACAAACCTGGCGGGAACTTGACGGCCGTTATGTTTTAACCCCCCCCTCCCCCCCCCCCCCAAAAAAAAAATAAATTCCCCCGACCACCACCACCACATTTTTTTTCGTGTTTTAACAAGCTCATACCTATTCACCACTAACAAGAACATTAAGGATGTTTTAGCGAGCAGGTCGGATGATTTGACATTCATCATGCTAGCCTGTCAGAAGCCGTGACAAATGGTTTCGCCCGGGCCAGTCAGATAACGGCGGTATTCTCAGTAGGTGCAGTTATTCAGGACAAGGTTCTGACAAGTGTCAATCATCGTAGTGGTTAGTCGCGTGAGTGGTGGAATTGACACAGATGCAAACTTTCTTCTTCTTCTGTTTCTTCTTCTTCCCCATCTTGCGTTTCTCCCTCTTTTTGTTCTTTGCAATGCTTTCTGCTCCAAATCATTTTCCCCCCTTCTCTCTCGCTTCTTTCTTCCTTTCCTTATTCTTCTCCTCCTCTAGATTCTCTTCTTCTGCTGCTTCTCCTCTTCTCATCTGTTTCTCCTGTATCTTCTTCTCATCCTTCTTCTACTACTTTTCCCTCCCCCACCTCTTCTTCTGCTTCTACCAGCAGCAGCAGCAGCAGAACCACCACCACCACCACCACCACTACTACTACTACTACTACTACTACTACTACTACTACTACTACTACTACTACTACTACTACTACTGACACCACATCTCCGGTCTTCTTCGCCTAACCAAGTTCAGTAAAACCTCAGCTATTAAGACCATCAGAGCCTACCTGCCTGCCTACCTACCTACCTAGCCACGTATAGATACACATCCACCCACCTCCCTCTATCCATCCATGACACATACACGTAGGCAGATACGTACGCACACAAACAGACGGGCACACATTCTTACTTACGGACGTACATACATAATTACATACACACATATATACTATAATATTAGATTCCTACTCCCCGCAGTGAACAAACCACTAACAGAATGAAGGCAAGCAACAAACACAAATGCAAGAGGACACGATAACTACTGGCTGACAGCTATTTAAAAATTCTGCATTTTTAGTTTGGGCGCTCTCTCCAGATAATAACAGGAAACCAAGTTCCTGGCCCTTAGATTACAGCCGCCCGTGTCACGCTAGAAAGAACTGCAATAAAAGGGGAGCAAATCTGCGTGTGGCGATGGGATCTAACAAGGGATATAACCCCGTTACGACGCCAGTAGACGTTGGGGAAAGTTCGGGGTTAGGAATCGCTTTCCTTTCTGTCTATTATTCTCTCTCTGAATATCACATTACACCTCCCCATGCAGGCAGTTCAAATTGGAACGTTACAATCGGGACAATAGTGTAAAGGTAATGTGGGTATTCAGAAATCAAAGCATACCTTCGCTGCTTACCCAATTTGGAGCTCATCAATATGTAGTAAGTACTAAGTAGAAGGCCCTAATCACGACCCTTCAAAACAATTCTCGATTCATATCACTTCTCCTGCCTACTGCACCACTATGTTAATAAAATAATGTGTAGGTAATTGCACTTTGCCTTTAATGTAATGTTATTATGCGTGTATATGAATGCATTTGGTGTATTTGCACATGTGAAGGAAATCACACAATTCACTTTTTTAATACAGTTTTGAACGAAATAAAAATTATTAAACCCCCCCCCCCCCCCACCCCCCCACCCCCCAAAAAAAAAAAAAAATAATAATTTTTATTCACAATGTGTCTGAGACTGATATACTGCAGTTACTATCGCATTGTCGGTGTTGGGCTGACAAATTCTGGCAAAATACCTCGATATATAGGGACACGTGTACTTTGACTTGCGGTCAACTATGTACCCCTTTAACTCCTTCCGTATGCAAAAACTGTCTAGATCTCACATTAATTCATTCAGCAGTATGTCCAGAACCTCACCCCCATAACAACCTGCCGGAAAACTTCTCGATCGCAAGCAAGATGTCCCGCGTCCGACACACCTTTATGTTTTCTTTCATGGTTGTTAGGATTTCTTGGCAAGTTTTGCAGAAGGTATTTTGCCCTAGATCTCACAGGTCGCTCAAATGATTAAGAATAATCCGATTCATTAGATCCTCGGCTTCTGTTACCTATTGCTAGTGAACGCATAAACAGCCAACACTGCTTGGGTTGACTTAGACATCATGTAAAGGACACGTAACTAATAAGTAGAACAGAGCAAGAAGTTTTGTGTTTACTTTCTTTCCAGTTTAAGATTTGGGTAAATGTGTCAAAGTGAGGTTATGTGGCCGAAATGATAGTGCGCTCATTATTAACCTTCCGGTGCGCTAATGCTGAAGTAAGGTCTTCAAACCCTACACCGGCGTTTAAATTGGACTTCAAAGCTGACTTCCCGTTAAGAAAACAATGTCAAAATTATGAACATAAAATTGCCTAGAATATCAACCTGGAGTTGATAGCAACCGTTTGCAAAGGTCATTCACAATTTTTTTGTATGTAAAGGTGGACTCGGAAATTATAACGAAACTAACCAGAATATAACAGAGATACCTACGCCAATTTTGTAGAATGTTTCATAACCAATTTGATAATTGTGTTTTTACTATTTTTAGATGTAAGAACTCTTTTGTAATGTGAAACGTCAGCGCCACCCAGGCATTATGTATCGACAATGTTTTTGTATGCAAATTGTGGAGAAATATCAACTGGGAAACCTTTTGAGGCCACTAGACACTTCGTAAATAAACACACATGTATCATTTGGTGTTGATAGAAGTAGAGGAAGGAAGCTTTCAACTTTTATGTTGCCTCGTGCGTCCTGTAATTCTATTCCTACTAGTAACTTCGTTATTCTACTTCTACCAGTGCCAAACAATACGTGTTTGTTGTTGTTGTTGTTGTTGTGCTGTAATAAACTATGCAAATGATTTGTTCAAACGCTTGTCTTTGGTTTGATCTATGTTTAGACGAATGTCCGTATGAACATAACTTAAGTGCAATGTACTTGTTTTCAGTACATCGTGCTAAAATTATAGCTCATATATAAAATTATAGCTAAACATTATCTGAAAAAGTGTCCAGAGCAGGCATAACAGAGACGATATATTTAGCCGACACCATTTCCATTCTATGACAAACTCTATGGAGATGTCTACAACCTCAAGTTGCCTTCTTTGAATACATTCCCGGGAAGGTTAACCCGGTCAAAAAATCCCCACAGAAGTCGGATGTGTCGGCCCAACGGCGCAAGAACGCAGCTCTGCTGTAAACAGGCACAACGCAATCACGTCGGGAAAAAAAAAGAAAAGAAAAACTCCGGATGAACGCAGCAGCAGCAGCAGCAGAAGAAGAAGAAGAAGCAGAAGAAGAAGAAGAAGAAGAAGAAGAAGAAGAAGAAGAAGAAGAAGAAGAAGAAGAAGAAGAAGAAGAATACATTCAGGCTGGCGTCTGTAAGTGTCATGTCATCACATCTAACTGCCATCTCTTGCCTATAGTACCTAGCGGTCTTGAGTCTGAGGATGCGTCCCCCCCCCCCCCCCCCCCCCCAAACAAGTCTGACATGATGTTGCCTTAAAAAGATAGTTGTTACTAGATCTGTTACTTCCCGGGAAGGTTAACCCGGTCAACAAATGCCCGCAGAAGTCGGATGTGTCCGCCTAACGGTGCAAGAACGCAGCTCTGCTGTAAACAGGCACAACGCAATCATGTCCGAAATAAAAAAAAAAACAACTCCGGATGAACGCAGCAGAAGAAGAAGAATCTGTTACTGGTAACTTCTAGGTAGTACAATGTTGTCTAGGGAATCTGATGGCAGATGCATTCACCTGTCTAGCCCACTCATGCAGTGCTTGCTGATGCTCTTAACCGAATGAATAGAACGCACAGTGGCAGCTCAACACCGTTTTAATTCACCATATACACAATACCGGCTGCCAGCAGCCAGCCAAGCAATGTTCACACTCACTGTGCTGATTCTTATCCACTGTCCACTACTGACCGTCCGTTCAGTGGCTATCTGTCTCCTGTGTTTTTTCTGAACCTGAGGATTTTAGGCCTCCTGGCTAGTGTTAAGTCGCGCGGACTATGAAGCAGAGCCTTACACCCAGTCGCTCCTTGTCTGTACGTGTGCAGAAGTAGAAAACGAACAAGCGTTACCGGGGCAGCATGGTTTCCTCCTACCCTTACCGGCATGGCTTGTTCTTCTCTTCCTTCATTCACTTCAGTGAAGTGGTCAGAGGGAGGAAAGGAGGTGGGGGGGGGGGGGGGGATGTAAAAATCTGCTATGTCCGCTTTCTAATGCTATTTGTAAGTTGATATGAATTTCTCTAAGGTTGTTCTTAATACCACCACTGCACTTGTTATTTATAGCGCGAGATGCAATATGAAGTACTTGTGTTTACGATATAGACAACGTTTTGTGGGTAGTACACCGGCTGGCCCAGGTGGTCTAGGTTTAATTCTGACTTCCTCACCTCCTACCTACACACTCGGCATTCTAAGGTGCACGAATTCACTCCGGAAACTGGACGGACAGTCGCACATTAACTTAGAATTTACACGCCCACGCCCCGGAACTGGCTTGAAATATGTCATACATCACAACATGGGCTAAGACTTAACAGAACAGAGCTACGTTACTCGTGTGTTAGCACATCTGCCCTTCCGGAGATGTGGACGTTCTAAGCGCAACAGACAGGCAGACAGACCAACTTAGACATCTCTAGGCAGGCAGGTGGAATGAAGATTGACACATCTATAGACAGACGGAGGGAGGGAAGGAGAGACAGACAAATAGACAGGCCGATATATAAATAGATAAATATATAGACAGACAGATAGATTGAGACATTTATAGGCGGGCAATCTGGCGTGAAGACTGATACATCTATAGACGGACGGGCGAGGAGAGGGAGGTTGAGAGAGAAGGATAGACAGGCAGGTGGATAGATAGATAGACAGATAGATAAATAGAAGGACAGAGAGACAGACAGACATAGTGCCTAAAAAGTGTCAGGTTTGAATCCAGCCTAGGGCAGATCTTTACAGATAAGAAATCCTCGATATTATTTATACTTTCCTCATATCACTGGATAGTGGATCAGAAACCTATCCCTCATTGATAAGGGTGAAATATTCTGGGGTCATTAGTTCATGCCGCCCACGTTTAAGATCTGTCTACTGTTGCCAATCATAAATAGTAGAGCACACATTGCCACAGATCTGGTACATGAAAACCGCAAAAGACAATATCGTCAACGTCTCATCATTGAGCAAGAGAGGCTGCACCGTTTCTTCAAGCTGTAGCGCAGTATATCCTATTTCGATAGTCATTTGTTCGGGTTAGCTTAATCTAGCCGGTGACAGTCTCCAGTCGTGAGTGACTTCTTTTAGTCGGTCCCTAACCTGTGATCTATCCAACATAGGTGACACTGCTATATTTGTTTTTATAGCAGTTACACTAATGTCGGCATAGCTATTGGGGTCACTGGGACAGATAGATCTATCTACCGCGACAAAGCTCAGGCACAGAAGAGGATAACAAAGCTAACCCTAACATTAACAAGTTAGTTGCATATCGTTGACAGGAATTTTGCAATCAACACTAGCATATTTTGCTGTTGTTGATGTCTTGGCAAGTTTACGTTCAGTAGTCTGCCATTGCTTTCTGAACGACCAGCACCCATACCATTTCGTAAAAAACCAGCGCAACGAGGTATGCTGCCAAATCGCGCGCGGCAGTGTTTCTAACGCGGGTATGCGGAATCAGGAACCGCGTTCGTAAATCCTTCGTCACGGAGAACGGCAACACTAATATTACAATTACAAATTTACGTCTCTTACGTAACGAAAGTCAAGAGTAAACAACCACACTTATTTGCCAATAAAGAAATAAAAGGTGAATTCATTGCACCGGATTTTATTCTTCTTCTCTTCTTCTTTGCGTTCATCCGGAGTGATTTTTTCAGATGTGATTGCGGTGTGTCTGGTTAGGCACCCTCGGGTCGAAACCCTCAGGCCAACACATCCGACTTTTAGCGTGCATTTTTGACCAGGTTAGCAATCCTGGGAGACTCTCACTTTTGTGGTACCGTCCACATCTCAGCTGGTCTAGTTGGAACAGTCGAAGACTACACGGTCATCCCTCAAGTGAAGGCAGGGACAGTCCATAGCATTTTCCGCCATCCTGGGTGGCTTCCATAATTGCAGAGCCGGCACATAACGCTCTGGTGCTGGGTTTACCGAGGGAATCGTCACGTCCTGCTCATGGCTGTTTTAATTCCTCACTTCAATATATTGGGCATTTCGCTCGCCCTGGGCCGTTCCTGCACAAACCAGTCAGCTCTGCGGTTGGTTTCCACTAAGCGAGTTTTCGGACATGTGCTTGTCCCTGTGCCCATCAGAGCTGTTCCAGGCACGGCGGACATTCGGAAAATTACCTAGTCAGAGCTGTTCCGAACAAGAGCGGCATTCGGAAACTAGGTAGTCAGAGCTGTTCCTAGCACGAGAGACATTCGGACGAGACATTTCACTCGGACGTAATTGCGTAGTGTCAATTTTTAGTTTGCCACCCGTAGGACGACACTTCCGACTTCCGGCGGGCATTTTTTAATGAGGTTAACCTTCCTCTGATTTCGAGGCACGTTAGACTGTTGTGATGTCGCCCACATCTCAGCTGGTCAAGATAGAACGACCAACGACATCGCGGTCGGCCCTCAAGGGAAGGCAGGGGCAGACAATGGGCAGTCCCTCGCTATCCAAGGAGGCTTCCATAATTGCAGAGCCGGCACATATTGCTCCGAGACTGGGCTCACCCGAGGAGTTGCCACGTCCTGCTCATGGCTGCTTTAGTTCCTCACTTCCATGTATTGGGCATCTCGCTTGCCACTGGTCGCTCAAGTGAGCTCCAGGGGCGGTCAGACTGCGGGCGACATCCACTCGGTAAGCTTTTGCTTTTGACTTTGGACCACGCAATAGGTTCGCTCGCCGTGCGTTCCATTTCGCGTTATTGAGACGTTTCTCCACTTTTATCTACACTCTCTATGAGTTAGATACAGACAGTTTTCGGAACCATTTCCTTCGACTGGGGCATTTTACTGACTTTTTGTACTCGCTCACGAGGTAGGCTACATGTGCTGCCGGCTCAGCACCTTACCTTCGTGCAGCAGTCAGTGAGAAACGGCCAGGCCCATCTCATCCGGGAATCCAACATATCCCTCAGCTGAGAGCCTTCAGACAAGTGTCAGAACTGGGCATGTAGCTTGCTCAGTATCTCGATTCCAATTTTTCGGTAGGTGGATATCGGCCCGACTCTCAGATTCGAGGGTCTGTGGCTTAGAGGCGTTCAGCCTAAACCCTCGACAGAGAGCCTTAGAGTATTGTCCGAAACAAGAACTGCCTTCATGCGCCTGATTTAAACTTTTGACTGCTATCCTCAGTCTCCTGCAGAGCAGCAGGTTGTGTCTCTCTTAGTCTGGTCCCTATCCCATACGCTGTCCGATATGTAGTTTCCACCCATCGGCAAGCACATGGGGTCAACGGGACACTCAAGCTCCCCCACCACGGCAAGGTGGAGACACATCGGGGGAGCTGGATTTTATTCAATGACTCTTGTCTCTATTCACAGGGAGGCCCGTGGAAGCGTCGCACACAACTCGAGCTCATAGCTGCAGCGACGACCCCCTGGAGTCTCCGAGAAAATTGCACTCGTGAACCGGGCTCAGGACACGAACTACGACCTTCGAAGAGCGAGGCAGATAGGTGAACCTCTCCGCCACGGATGTGACAAAACGCGATTATCTGTCTTGGGATAAACTTTATGTAAGTTGACTTGCTCTTTGTATAATGATTGAGTGTGGTCTCGGACGATGCCTAAGTGTTCATTGTTCCACAGGTGTAGGTAGTTAGTGGGGGTCTAGAATCTGGAGGGGCTTGTAGACGTAATTAACTAATATGAGATCAACCACAGAGTAAAAAGGTGTATCAGCTCGTCCAACCCCTGGGGCTAGAATACACGGGAGTGCCAGAGACACCTCGGGTGTGGTTCACTCTCACTACCCAAGGTGAACTTGTCACACCACGGAGACCACAGACATTTTCATGTACTACAAAATCATTTCATCAACCTACGACCTGTCACGACACGACCAATATATAAGGGGCGTTCATTTGAAATCAGTTCGTGCCGCACCGCGCGTAAATGCATACGTTCAACATGATCATGTCATAATCATGTGATAAGTGCTGAACAATGAATAGAAGAGCACGAGCTTATCGTCCCATGATGCTTAGGTTCTGTTTCTGACCGTTGAGAAAATGGCCGGGTTGATCCAAAGTCCGTCCAAAGAAGCTCAAAGAGCGGTGATTCAGTTTCTTTCATTTGAAGGATGTCGACCAGTAGACATTCATCGAAGAATGCAGGCAGCGTACGGTAACAAATGTGTGTCCAAGACAACAGTGACAGACTGGGCACGAATATTTCTGAAAGGACGTCAGTTCACGGCAGATCTTCGACGGGCGGGTCAAGCGCATATTGTTGCAACAGAAAAAACCATCGCCAAAATTGATGCAGCAGTACCCCGTTGTCGAAGCATACGTTCGCTAGCGAAAGAATTTGATGTGTCAATTGGGACAATTCAAACGGTCGTTCACAAGAAACCGCAATATCGGAAGGAGCGTTCACAGTGGGTACCACAGATGTTGACCGACCACTAAAAAGAGGAACGCATGGGATGGTGTTTGAACCACTTGCTGCGTTACAGAGTGGAGAGTGATGAATTTCTCTTCCGCATAGTGGCAGGCAATGAATCATGGTGTCACCACTTTGAGCCGAGCAGCAAAAGAGAGAGCATGCAATGGAAGCATGCTGGATCACCAAAAGCCAAAAAATTAAAGTTACAGGTTTCCGCTGGTAAGGTTATGTATGCTGAGTGCATTTTTTGACCATGAAGGGCGACTGTTGGCCGACTTTAAAGAACCTGGTGTCAACATCAACTTTATCCACAACTTACAAACACAAGACAAGCTGCAAAAAGCCATCAAGAATAAATGACCCGGCATGCTTTCTCGCGGTGTGATTTTGTTGTACGATAATGCTCGTCCGCATGTCGCAAAGATTGTGCAGGAAGCATTAGCAAGGAAGAAGTGGGAAATTCTGCAACATCCAACCTATAGTCCTGATTTGTCACCAAGTGATTTTCATTTGTTCGGACCTCTACAAAAAGCTCTCAAGGGTCAACGATTTCACACAGATGCAGACGTAAAGAACGCGGTAAACACTTGGTTCAGTGAGCAACCACAATCCTTTTTTGCGGACGGCATTCACCGCCTACCTAAGCAATGGGATGCTTGCCTGAATGCCTACGGCGACTTCTTCTGACCAACCCATGGTGCATAATTAATTCAAAATGAATGCTTTGTTTAGTTCTACCACACCTGTTAATGTTTCTTTCATGCTTTTGTAATAAAGCCGTTGGAACGGGTTTCAAATGAACTTCCCTAATATAATTCTACACCTCTCAGATGTACCGACATCTGACTTAGCCTTGTCTCTCCATATCCATTTTCTTTACCTTATAAGGTGCTGCATCATTAAGGGGTGATTTGATGGATGTTACGTCAGACGTGGTGAAGGCCCTCTGGGAGTATGTGAATAATGCAGACGAACAGATAGACTATCATGGTCTAGAGAGAATGTAGCAGCAAGGGGTGGTCAGAGGATCTGGTCAACAGTCGTCCTTCAGAAGTACAGCAAAAAGGAAATATAATCAGACTGCAACGGGCACCATTATTGGAACTTTGCCCTGGCTGTTGAAGATGAGGACTGAGAGCTTATCGGAATGCCATGAGTGCAGTGACTTCGGTTCTTGACCAACTCAACTCAACTCCCTTCCATGTTTAAAACCAGCTTTGAGGCAGATCTTTACAAATAAGGAACCCTCCATACTATTTATACTCTCTTCTTATCATTGGATAGTAGATCGGATACATATCCTCCTCTGATAAGGGCGAAATATTCCGAGGTTACTTGATCATGCTGCCCACATTACAGATCTTTCTACTGTTTGCAATCATACATTGTAGAGCATTGCCACAGATCTAATACAGCGCAAACGCAATAGACAATATCATGACCTATATTTAGTTCTACAGCTATCAGAAGTCGGCAAACCTGACTTATTCTTTCTTCTCAATATCCATTTTCGTTTTCGTTATCATATATTTCCCTTCCATGTTCCCCCACATTGTACCAGAAAATCTTATGTCATTTATGTCACAGCTAAACAGCTGCCAGGCCAGACAATTATTTATGTTATACCAGCTTTCTTGTCGCATTATCCGCTTGTAGACAAGTAAAAAAAAAATGGCTTTCAAGAAAATGCTGACTCGCGAGAATAGAATCAGAAACGAGTCGGGATTAACAACTTGCCAAGACACAACCGACTTCAGTAGGGTTTCACCGAAGTTTTCTAATAGGGTGACTACTACACCTTTTTTCAATGGAGCTGATAGATAAAGCTAACAAAGAACGAACAAATGCAAGCAATTTCAATAGGTCTGAATCATACATCATTTGAGCAGTCTTGGTGGGTATAAATTTAATTTCGTTTAACCGATACAATCTGCACATGAACCAAATTGTTACGTTTTAAATAGGTCTGAGATATAGATAGGACACAAGACAAAGCTTGTCAGTTTCAATGCATGCGGTCGCTCGCCTTATTCAACCTGCTGAGAACGCTGTCGAAAACCGAAAACTTCGCTGAAATGGGGAACTAGGTATTTTTGTTTTGACGTGTACGGTTAAGTGAACAATACACGGAAAAAACCAACTGGGGAACTTTTTGAGGCCACTAACATAGGTCTTAAATATACAATTATGAGACCTATAATGCAATTTGAATGGTTAGTTACAAATTCCGTCCATACGCCATATGGACAGAAGGTTCAGGTGAATGAGAGACCTGGCAGATGAAGACAACAATGTCATGATTGTCTAGGCCAGTGGTTCTCAACCGATGGGGAATTCCCCCCCCCCCCCGGGGGAATTTTAGGGTAAAAAGGGGGGGGGGGGATTACATTCTGAACATTTGGTGAACAGGTGCATGGGCCAAAAAAGGTTGAGAACCACTGGTCTAGGCTAGTTGATCATGCGTCGAAGTACACTTGTTCCTGCAGCGAGGCGCCGTCGTTATTTAAGAGGACACAGGTTCCAATCCCAATGGGGTAAATAAAGCTATCAATTTGCATGTTGTCTAGTCTGTCCTCTAGTCGCTACGTCTTTCTTCTACTTCAATTAGCGCTAAACAATACATTTGAATTTATAAATTTAACAATAGCTTACTTTCGAATTCTGCAAAAGTGGCCAGAGAAGCGGGAGGAAAGTCGTGAAATCTCCATCTATAATTGCTATGTCTGCTTGTGCTCTATAGTGTTAAACAAAGTTATTTGCATGCCCTTTACTTGAAGTTGCAATCAACCCCAACATTTTTTGGCTGTATGTAATTTAGTAGATAATTTGTACGGTTCATTAGTTTGCCATTACTTTTACAACCGACGCTCACATCTAAAATCGACGCCAGGCAGTCTGTTTCTAAATCTTGTGCAGGTGATTCCTAACTCCTGACCCGATATGTAGGGGAATTGCCAAACTCGTTCACTGCACTCAGCTACAGTGCTGGTTTCTACTGCGTACATACAGACAAACCCAGTGTCGTAACGCTGGATAGGTGGATCTTGGGCCCACTGGTTTCCCCAGCTCACATGCAATGAAGCATAATGTGTGTTGGTAGCTGAGAGTGTCATTCTGATTTAAGATATCAATTCTTCTATCATTTCAAGTGCTTGTCCTTTGCATTCTGACTCATATAGCAAGATTATCATCATCAAGTGCCTTGCTAACTGGCATGGACGATTATACTCCGCCACATCTTGCGATCTCCAACGGCATGTATCAGTTCATGTACTGATTTCCTTTCGTGCCATGACATAAATCTGTCATAACATTTTTTTTCGCTGTCTTTCCCTACCTCTCTTTCAACAAATCTTTCCAGCTACCGTTAAGGATTGCACTAGACTATATTTTTATGTGTGGGCTAGCTTTTCCCATTACCAATGTCCCGAGCCTCAGACTTCTGAGGCAGGGTAGCGGGTTTACTACCGTCACGGCTCCCAAGTGTCTTTCTTCATTAAAAGCAGAAATGAAATCTTTCTATCCCACAGAGCAATGAGCAAATACGGCAGACGACAGAAAATTAAAAACAGGGAACGGCTCTTGGGTTGTAAAAACTCAAGAAACAAATTATGATCGTCTCTCGGATATTTGTCTGGCTTGACATGTCTGACATTGCTCTCATCTTTCAACAATGTGACACCTGAACGATCTATGCACGACACACGAGAACCTATGCCACTGACGTTACCTTTTCTCATAGCAAAGATGTCAGGAATTTAGAAAACAATTTGGGCCTGAATGACAAAGTGTGTCCAGTCACCTGCGTGCGGGAAAATATGGGCTCAGCGAGACAATCCCAGTTTCTTTGTTTCAGTGGGTTAATTATTTCAACTCTTTCCTTTTCAGTTGTTAATTTCACAGGTTCTATAGGGTGTATTTTTAATGACTGTGCAGTGCTTGAACATAATGCCGGTCCAAGTTTTGTATTTATCTGTTATGTTGCATGCACTTTACAGAGGGTGAATACAAAACTTGGACCGGCAATATTTTCAAACACTGCACATTCATTAAAAATACACCCTATATCTCACACCTTTTTCAGTGTAAAGTGACACGTATTTTTGTCTAATGAGGTTAGAATTCTACTGGAGATCGGAAGAGGACTAATCAGTTAGTCGAAAGATCATCCTCATTGCACATCGAACCATTCAGTCCATAAGTGCTCGGATCCCCTCCTCAGCAAATCCCGCAGCAGTGTAGCGGCTAACGACGCCAGTTCTGTGTTGGTTTATCAATCTTCTTTGGCTTCCTGCGTAGTGTTCTTGTTTGGCCACACCTCTTTTAATTGGCTGTTCTCCCAGTCTGTCCATGGTTCGAGGAGAGGGGAGTGGGAGAGGACTACTCGCCCGAACCAACTGGCTAACCATATAATGATGATGATGATGATGATGATGATGATGACGATGATGATTATGATGGTATGAAAATTAAGAAATTAAAGTAAGAAATGGAAAAAGAGTTGGTTCAATCAACAACTGAATGGGGCAAGAGGAGTGAACGAAATAGAGGTATGGTGTCCGCCTCGTGTACTGGAGGTCCCGGGTTCAAACCCCGGTGAGGGCCGACATTTTTTCACGTGAACTCTATTAACAAAATTTCCCCTTGTCTCTAAGCAGTGGGATGGACGCCCGTGTGTATTGTTGAGCACGTAAAAAAAATCCCTTGGCAGTTGAAAATCGAAAAAGAGTAGCCTACCGGCGCTGCCCGGGCAAAATTTCGAGTTAAAAATCTTCCCAAAGTATTTCAGGATTCTCGCTGGTGCTACGGAGTCAGTGCACTGAACTGAGATTCTCCGGACTCAGGCTTGAGTTAGGAATAGAACGGAGCACGTATGGGTTACATCCGCGTGCCGTGATGTTAATCCGTTGACTAAACTAAACTAACTAAACTTAGACCAGCGTACCCTAGCACAAAAATGAAACGGTTATAACTCAGACTTGAACTTACAGATTCAGGCCGTTGTCTTCTAGCCCAGCCCATCTTGAACTTCTTCAGCACATCTCAAGGAGTCGCTGAGAAAACACGCATGGGTGAACGTTTGTTCTTCTTCTTTCGTTCGCTTGAAATATGTCTATAACTGCTATGTTGTCTCTTGTATGAATGTAACTGTCCTTTTTAGTTCAATCAGCGGTCCGTAGAGTTTATCTTCCACTGTCGTCCATCTAGGCCAGAAGGTTTGCCTAGATATGTTGTATTTTGGGCAGTCTTGGAGTATGTGCTCTGCTGTCTGCGACGCCAATCCACATGTGCACATGGCTGATTCACCAATCTTGAGTTTTGTATACTTTTGGTTGCGTAATCTACTGTGTCCTGTTCTGAGGCGCAGAATAATGACTTGTTCTGGTTTGTCCATAATGTGGTAGTCATCTTGAGCAGGTTTTGGTGGCTTTCTGACTGTTTTGATCATACTTTTCTTTTCTTGGTGGTATGTAACATCAGGCTGTTCTTATTTTACTCCTTCCTTTGTCAATCGATCATCTCTGTAGTTTCCGGGTACTCCACAGTGGGATGATATCCACTGTATGGTGACCTTATGCTGACTGCTAAGTTCAGAAAGTAGTGTCCTTAGTACTGGCAATTTCCCAGACAGGAGAGCTTCGAGTACTGATTTTGCATCTGTCAATAGCACCACAGGTTGTCTACCATGGCTGGTATTTAGTAATTTCTCTGTTGCTTTCTTGATTGCCTCAATTTCAGCACCATAGTTATGGCAGTACTTTCCTGTCGGTACTCTGGCCGTGTCCCTAGTATTATTTGAGTATTCTATGTACACTCCCGCTCCTCCATGTCGAACAGCACTTTGTGCTGGCCCATCTGTGTAGACTCGGATCCAGAGGTCCTGTGGATATTCTTCATCAAGGAAGCTGAGAGTGGCTGTTCTGCGCTGTACACGGTTCTGTTCTTCCTTGTCAAATATTCCTCTCACTTTTGTGTGGATTTGTAGTAAAAGTCTATGTTCATTTTTCCATGGAGTTCCCCTAGAATAGTTGCCAGGGGGATACCAACTGTGGGCAGATAGGTGGTTTCTCTGCAGAGTCGTTTGGCCTGGTGGATAAAACTGCTTCTTTTCAACCGCCCCATAGCTAAGTTTTCAACTCTGTTCTTCACAAGGTGGCCTGGTAAGCTGAGGAACGTTTCTGCTTGTATTAGCGTTTTCGTATCTCTGCGCTCTCCCAGTCCTCCCCAACTTCTCTATCTCCACTATAGGGGTTGATCTAATCTCTCCTGTGGTGACTCTATGTGCTTGATTTTGCACCTTGTCCAGCTCTTTTAGTGTGGTTTTTGATGCTGAATACCACGCAATTGATCCTTATTCCAAGTGTGGTCGTATTCTTTGGATGGATATTTTCCTTCTGGCTTTTGCTACTGCTTTGTTGATGTGCTTTCTCCATGTTAGCCTGTCATCAAATGTTACTCCAAGGTATATTGGTTCTTTGTCTTCTCTTAGGGGTATCCCATCTTCTCTTAGGGTATTCCATTTATCTGGCTGATACCTGCCTTTTGTTTTGGAGAGAGGGTAAATAGAGTGGTGCTGCACTTGTCAGTGTTTATGCTGACACAACATTTATTTGCCCATGCAACAAATGTATCTACAACTCTTTGTAGTGATCTGGTGGCCACTGATGCATGTTCATTTGTGCTTCATAGAACCAGGTCATCAGCGTACATTGCCGCTTTAGTTCCAAGCGGTAGATTAGCAACAAGATCATTGATGAAGATTAGAAAAAGTGTGGGGGACAAGACTCCGCCCTGGTGAAAACCGTGATGCAGGAGTACGTGCTCTTGAGTCCGCCTATCTCTACTCGGGCTCTTCTGTTGTGCAAGTATGGTTTTACCCATATGTACATTCTTCCATTGACTTTACTGTTTCTAAGTTTCTTCATCAGACCTTCTTTCCAGACTTTGTCAAAGGCTTTCTTCAGATCTATCCATGCCGCAAGCACCAGCTTCTTCTCTTGGAAATCATCCTCAATTTCTTGTGAGGTAGGTTGTCTGATGTTCCGTAGAGTAGCACTGCCTAAAGCCAGCCTGCTGTGGCACAAGGTTGTTTTCACTTTCAATGTGCCAATGCAGCCTGTGGTTAATGATGCGCTTCATTGTTTTGCAGAGACAGCTGGTGAGGCTAATTGGTCTGTAGTTGGAGGCAATGGAACTATCTTTTCTGGTTGCTTCTCTCCAGGTTTGTGGAACACGGCCTAAGGTCCAGCTGTTATTGAAGACACGCAACAGCTTTGCTTTGGCCTCCGTTCCTAGGTTACTGATAATTTCATTGGAGATACCATCAGCTCCTGGTGACTTTTTCATTTTCAGTTTTGATATGGCTAGCTCCAGTTCGCTGATTGTGATGGGTGCCTTCAGAACCTCATGTACTATTTCCTTCTGCCCTGCATGTTGCCATTTCTCTCGAATCGCTTGTTGTTTCTCTGAACTAATTTCGACATTGTTATTTTTTTGCAAATGAGTCCCCATAATGGTCAGCTGCTTGCTTTCCTGTTAAGGTGTTTCCATCTTTATGTAGTGCAATTTTTTAGTTCCTCCATGTGCCCTCTTCGTTAAGTTGTTTTATTAGCTTCCACAACTTACTTGTGTCTCTTTCAAAGTTTTCTCCTGCCAGCTTTTTGGTCTAGCCTGCAGCTTGACCCTTTAAAATGTGGCTGGTATTTATTGTGGTGCTCTTGGCTGGGTTTTGCCTCTGCTTGCTTTCTACACACTTCCACATCATTATGCAACTGTTCCATTTCACTACTCCAGTAGGGTTTATAATGTTTACGGGCTCCTCTTGGTACTGTTTCTAGTGCTGCCTGTAGTATGCATATCCCAACTCTTCAACTACTTTATTTAAGTCTTTCTCAGTGTTCAGGTTTCTAACCAGTATGTTGGTGCGATGCTTGTACATTGCCCAGTCTGCGTTTTTTGTAGTTCGACCTCGAGAGAGAGCTGCTTTCACTTACAAGCTCATTTTCTACAGTTAGAAAGACTGGCCGATGGTCACTGCCACCAAGTTGTTTCCCAACAATTCGTGTAATGTTCCAGGTGTAGTTGTATTGTGCCATGATTTCGAGTAGACAGTATGTGGGTCGGACGGTTTATTAATCAAGATGAATCTATTCTCATCCAGGCAGTCTTCCAGTCTCTCTCCTACAGGATCCACGTCATGGTGAACGTTTGTGTCTCCAGCCACGTTACTGCTCTTGTTACTGCCATGCCCTCGACAGTTAAACTCTTCACTGTAACGACATAGAGAACAGCGTGGCCGAGAGGTTTAACGATCTTGCTCCTAAACTTCCTGTGCGCTGACGCGGGATAATAGGTATCATTTCACATACCAACCAATTAGACTTAAACGTTGACTTCTCTTCCAGAAAGCAACGGCAAACCACTGAATGAAAACTTGTCTAGAAAATCCCTCTACAGATGATCCCAACGTCCAGCAAAGGGCTTGCAACATTTTTGTATTCACGGCAAAAACTCCAATATCTTCCTAAACATATTTCACTACAAGTTGGGCCCTGAAGACCCATGAGTTACACTGACAAGAAAGAGTTAAAGCCCAGAAAAGACAACGTTTACAACCTTCGTCAGCAAAACCTGATACAGCTACATTAATAGTCTTAAAATGTCACTTGGCTGAGATACTGGGGAGGACTAAATCACAGTTTCACAAATATCAAACGGAATAAAGGTGTAAAAGGCTCTACTTAATTGCAGCGGGTTTTACACCGTATGGCTCGGTCTCTTTCCGCATTGTGTACTGCCAAAAGCGTCGCACAAAGCACAAACTCCCTAGCTCCAGCAACGAATTCCCAGAAGTCGCTGAGAAAACTGCACTCATGAACCGAACGACGTGACGCGAGATCGAACCCACAACCTTCGGATTGTGGCATGCGGTGTAACCACTTCGCCACGGAGCCTCCTACTTACTCGCAAACAAAATTGAAGCTTCCTGTTCTCAGATGGTAAGAAAGTCATTACTTAAGGATTGTTGCTGTTTATTTCCTGATAATTATGGCACGTAACAATTAAGTAACGTTAGTTATAACCGCGCTGGTCTGATGGTCATGGTTTGAATCCGCGGTGGGGCGGATTTTGAAACGTAACTGATTTTGTGCCAAACAAAAACGTGGGTTGGAGAAAACATCGTGTACAATCAAATACATAAAGGGATGTATAACGTAAATTTCTATTGACTGAGCAAAAACATGGAGGAGACGCCGCGAAGCGAAACAAATAAGACCATGACCCTAGTTTGGCGATATGCTGTCCTTCCGTACAAATGGGAGATCACATTTGGCGACATATTATCATACTCCGACCCCGCCGGAGGAAAAATAACTGTCAAGGTAGTCCTGTACTATCTGGGTCAGACAACGCGTGGTTTATTTAGGTTAACCATCTGTTGATAGAGATGTGCGTCTTCACGGTGTAATTACAGCAATCTTCTCTACTGTACAGTAGGTCAGCATGGCTGAATGCATAAGAACGCATGTTCTTAAACATCCGATGCGCTTTAAGTCCCGAAATGGGCTCGCATTTATTGGAGCGAAGTTTGTGCAGATAATTCTCCCCCGACTGAAGTACCCTTTCCGCGGAAACTGTGTGGTAGATCTCCCCTACCCCTTTCTCTTTGGTTAGAATAAAAAAGCAAATAATAAATAAATAAATAAAACAGAATAATAATAAATAAAAAATAAACAGCGGTACTAAAGCCTCACATCTCTGGGGGAGGGGGCAAGTTAACAAATTGACAAATTAGAATGTAATCAGGTCATGACACAGCATGTACGAACTGGCCGGGAGAAGACTAGGCTGGTTTAACGGGTTTTATGTATCTGGGTATTAAAAGACTCCAGCCAAATCCCCAGAGGAAGACTTAGTGGTAGAAGTCATACTGTAGCACATCCCACTATCCATGTCATCGTTGCATATCGTGCTAGACCCGTACATTTGTTTGACCAATCGCCACTCGATGCCTCAAGTGATTTAAAACATGCAGGTCGCCTTTATCATCATCAACATTACCGCCATCATTACCACCATCATCATCAGCACCATCGTCACCATTACTGCCATCATCACCATCAACAGCATCATCATCATCACCACAATCATCATCATTACCACCATCACCACCATTAACACCATCACCACCACCATCATCATCACCACCATCGTCACCATTACCGCCATCATCACCACCAACATCATCATCACCACCATCATCATCATAACCACCACCATCATTATTACCACCATCATCATCATCCCCACAAACACCATTACCACCATCATCACCATCACTATTACCATCATGATCACCACCATCATCATCACCACCACAACCATCATCATCACCACCATCATAACTATTACCACCATCATCACCACCATCACCACCACCGCCACCACCACCATCATCATCACCACCACCATCATCACCATTACCATCATCACCACCACCATCATCACCATTACCACCACCATCATCACCATTACCACCATCATCACCATTACCACCACCATCATCACCATTACCACCATCACCATTACCACCATCATCACCACCATCACCACCACCATCATCACCATTACCACCATCATCACCACCATCATCACCATCACCACCATCATCACCACCATCATCATCATTACTACCATCATCACCACCACCACCATTACCACCACCATTACCACCACCATCACCATCATCACCATCATCACCATTACCACCATCATCACCACCACCACCATCACCACCACCACCATCACCATTACCACCATCATCACCACCATCACCATTACCACCACCACCATCACCATTACCACCATCATCATCACCACCATCATCACCATCACCATTACCACCATCAACATCACCATTACCACCATCACCATTACCACCATCATCATTACCACCATCATCATCACCATTACCACCATCATCATTACCACCATCACCATTACCACCACCACCATTACCACCACCACCATCATCACCAACACCATCACCATCACCACCACCACCATCACCATTACCACTATCATCACCACCATCATCACCACCACCATCATCATCACCATTACCACCATCATCACCACAACCACCATCATCACTATCGTCATTCAGTGGCCTGTCCTGTGCAGAATCTTTACCCACAAAATAGCCTTGTGTTGGTTTTCATACAACGGTATGTGTGCCGGTCTTTCAGACTACTGGACTAAACTTGCCAAGAATTCACAAACATGTCTTTCTAAATGTATCCCTATCATAACCCAGATGTACTGTCTGCATTACTGTCAGATGTAGATTATCTATCATATATTGAACCCATCTACTTTGTGGCCGTCCTCTTCTCATCCTTCTTGGTAAGACTTCCTTTCATAATCATGGAGCGTTGAAGGGCGCACACGAAGAATTTTACACTATTCCACAATAACATTCATCAGTATCTCCTATCTTTAGTTGATTGAGCAAGCGATACTTCGGCCTGTTATGTCCTGCGCTGTTTCTGATGATTGCTACTTGTTCATCTCGGTCAAGTTGATAGGCATAATGTTGATGAAAGAACTCTCCCTTGGAGGACATCTTGCTCTAACAGCATCTTTTTGCTGGTTTGTCCTTTTGTCCTGGCAAGGTAGTGGCTGATCAATCTGTACATTTCCCCATAAACCAGCATTCTTTTGTGGTTTCTTCTTCTTCGTTCATCCGGAGTTTTTTTTTCGGATGTGATTGCGTTGTGCCTGTTTACAGCAGAGCTGCGTTCTTGCGCCGTTAGGCCGACACATCCGACTTCTGCGGGCATTTGTTGACCGGGTTAACCTTCCCGGGGGTTTCTTAGGACGTTTGACTCTCACTGTTGTGGTGTTATCCCCCATCCCAGCTGGTCCATATAGAAAAGCCAAAGATCCTGGTCAGCCCTCAAGGGAAGGCAGGGGCAGACCATGGGCATTCCCCGCCATCCAAGGAGGCTTCCATACTTGCAGAGCCGATACATAGCGCTCTGATACTGGGCTCACCCAAGGAATCGTCACGTCCTGACATGGCTGCTTAGCCTCACTTCCGTATATTGGGCCTTCCGTTCACCATAGGCTGTTCTTCCGGAAACCAGAAGTATGCAGTCTGCAGATGACATCCACACAGTGAGCTTTCGATTCGGACTTTCCATGTAATGGATTTGCTATCCAAGCAATATTCCATTTTGTGCCACTAGGACACTTTTCCACCTTTTTATGAAGCCCACACAGTGGGCTTTTGATTCAGACTTTCCACGTAATGGATTTGCTATCCAAGCAATATTCCATTTCATGCCACTAGGACACTTTTCCACCTTTTATGAAGCCCACACAATGGGCTTTTGATTCGGACTTTCCATGTAATGGATTTGCTATCCAAGCAATATTCCATTTCGTGCCACTAGGACACTTTTCCAACTTTTATGAAGCCCACACAGCGAGCTTTCGATTTGGACTTTCCACATAATGGATTTGCTATCCAAGCAATATTCCATTTCATGCCTCTGGGTCTTCATGCACCTTTAAATGTCAACCTGTATGTAGTTAAAGTAAGCTGCGGTCAACTTTAGCTTGTTGATATCTCCAAAGAGCTTGTCCTCAAATGAAGCAGGTGTGGGCCAAAATATCTTTCTCTGTTCTGCATACGTTGGGCAATCCTGCAGCAAATGTTTTGCTGTCATTTTTCCAGTTCTACAATTACATTCATCGGTATCTCCTATCTTTAGTTTATTGAACAAGTGGTATTTCAGCCTGTTATGTCCTGTGCGGAGCCTGAAGATTGCTACTTGTTCTCTTCGGTCGAGTTTGTAATATGCATCATCCTTCTGATGGCCTGGATGCTCTGTTTCCCATTTGGTTCTATAAGTGCTTTTTATCAACCTCTTTGCCTCATTATAGGTTATGTATATATCAGGCTGTGGTAGTCGTCCGCCCCCTTTTGCCAGTCTGTCAGCCTCTTCGTTTCCAGGTATACTGCAATGTGATGGGATCCACTGTACTACAACTTTTTTGGGTTTCTGGCATAGACCATGGAGTGCTGCTCTTAGGTCAGTTAGTTATGTGCTGTTATTGCTCTTCAGTATTGAGACAGCTGACTTTGCATCTGTGAAGATAGCTATTTGCTTCTCTTTATTTTCCTCCATCAGGAGCATTTCTGCTGCAGTTTTCAGAGCCTCTACCTCCGCTTTGAAGTTACTTGAAAATTTTCCAGTTGCCATTGAATGTGTTTTTTTCACTCCATTTTTTAAATTAAGGAGAATTCCTCCTCCTCCATTCTCTATTGAATTTTTGGCTGATCCATCTGTATATGCATGGGTCCAACTCCTGCTTGGGTAATGTTCTTTTATATAGTTTAGGGTTATTTCTCTTCTTTCGGTTTCATGCTGAGTGATCCTTTTCTCAATACCAGGAATGTTTTCTATCATCTCAGGCAGTTGCTGCTGTCTCCAAGCTGGGAACTTGTGTGCATTGTGTATGGGCTTGACTGTTGATATGTTAAGTATAGGATCTGCCCTAATCCTTCGTTTTGCAGTTTCTACAAAGTTGCTACGCTTCAGTCTTCCCTTTCCAAAACCATTAAATCTGTTGTACATAGGGTGGTCTGTCAATCTTCTAAATTTTTCTGCTTGTTGCTGGGCTCTGCTATCTCTTCTATCCTGCATTGGTTGTAAACAAGTGATCTTTTCTAGTTCATTAATAGGCGTTGTCTTCAGGCTTCCAGTTATGATTCGCATTCCTTGGTTTTGGACTCTACTTATTTTGTTAAAGTTGGACTTAGCTGCTGTTGCCCAAGCTGCAATGCCATATTCCAGTACTGGCCTCACCCGTCCAGTATATAACTTCTTGAGAACTTTCTCATCTGCTCCCCACGTTGTACCAGCAAGCTTTTCCATGATTGCCATTCTCTGCCTTGCTCTTGTTCGATTTTTCTCAACCTGTGTCTTCCATGTCAGGCGACGATCAAAGGTGACTCCTAGATAGTTTGGATTTCTTCATGGCGCAATATTTTTCCATTCAATACCAGCTTGGGTTTCTGAGTTTTATTTGAGAGGGAGAACACTGTGCATGTTGTTTTCTCCTCACTTATCTTCACTAGCCATGATTTTGACCAGTCCTCTAGAGCTAATAGGGCTTGCTGTATTCTGCTGTTAGCTGTACTAATATATTCTTCAGATGTCCATATGGCTAGGTCATCTGCAAAGGAGGATGTGTGTACTCTGGCTGGAAAATTTTCTGTGATGTCATTTATATATGCTAGGAATAATGTTGGTGAAAGAACTCCTCCTTGGGGGACACCTTGCTCCAGCAGCATCATTTTGCTTGTTTGTCCTTGTACTTTTGTCCTGGCAGTTCTGTTCTCAAGGTAGTGGCTGATCCATTTATACATTTTTCCACAAACATGCATGTTTTGCAGTTTTACTTTCAGTCCTTCCTTCCATACTTTATCAAATGCTTTTTCTAAATCTATCCAGACTGCTAGTGTGTGCTTTTTCTCTTGGAAGGCATCCTCTATTTCCTGAGCTATATAGGTTATTTGATCTTCAGTGGATCTGTACTTTCTGAATCTTGCTTGGTGTGGTGTTAAGAGTTTGTTTTCTTCCAGATGCCATGTTAGCCTGCCATTGATAATGCGTTCCATTAATTTTCCTACACAGCTAAGTAGACTGATAGGTCGATAGCCATTTGGTTCTTCCAGGTCTTTTCCTTTCTTTGGGACTGGTATTAGTATAGCTTCCTTCCATGCCTGTGGAACTATTCCTCTCTTCCAGCTGTTATTTAGGACTGTTAGTAGTTTCTTCTTTGCCTTGGTGCCTAGTCCTATTAGCATTTCATTTGTGATTCCATCCTTTCCTGGTGATTTCTTCTTTTTTAGGGTATTCATTGCCTGTTCCATTTCTTCCATTATTAGATTTGCCATCATATATTCTGCTGCTGTCTCTGTATTTCTATGATGTATCTGTTTGTCTTTGATTGCTTTCTTCTGTTCGGTTGTAATATCAATGTGGTTTGCATTTGCATAGTGTTCCATTAGTGCATTTGCAGCCTTTTTACCTAGCAAGGCATTTCCTTGTTTAATTGTTATTTGTTTGTTTCTAGGTCCTTCATTGTTCATGGCTTTCACTAGTTTCCATAGTTTGTTTCCATCCCTGTCAAAATTCAGGTTTTCTGTTTTTTTCCCTCCAACAATCTCTTGTTGTTTGATTTACTGTTCTTTTATATTTTGCTGAGATGGCTTTGAGAGAGATATATTCGCTTCAATTGTTTGTTCTCTCTCTGCTGTCTTCCTGGCATCTTCAACTTTGTTCTCCAAACTTTGTAGTTCTTCAGTCCAGTATGGTTTGTAATTTTTCCTCGCTCCTCTAGGAATGGACTCAGTGGCTGTCTGTATTATCGCTCTGTTTAGACTTTCCACCATTTGCTTTATGTTGCCATATCGTGTATTTATGTTTTCACAATATTTGTCTGTTAGTATGGCAAATCTGTCCCAATCTGCTCGTTTGTAATTCCATCGGGGCAAGGGCTTTTGCTCCTGTGGAACATACTCCGTATTCATTACTAGCTTGATTGGTCTGTGGTCACTACCTGCTAATTGGTCCAGCACATGGCGATCGATCTTGTGGAGGATGTCTCCTGTGCAGAAAGATAAGTCTGGAGTAGAAGTGGTAAGCCATCTTCTGGAGTAGAAGCTCGGTGTGTCATCCGCTTTGTTGAGTAGATGGAGATTTGAGTTTATTTCCCAGTCCTCCAATTCATCTCCTCTTTTGTCAGTATCTGGGTATCCCCATCTTTCTGAACGGCTATTAAAGTCTCCGACAATAATGCAGTTTGTGTCAGTTATTTTCATGTTTGAGAGTGTAAGGTCCTTATCTGCTGGGCTATACAGATTGTAGATTCTTATTTTCACGTCCTTTATCATTATATCAACACCTATAATTTATGTTTGGTTGTCAGAGATCACAGATACTTCGCTGCAAGGTATTGTATTTCGTGTAAGTATTAGAACTCCTCCTTTGTGTCCTTCGCGGTCGAAACGTGTGGCCTGATATCCTCTGACTGAGAATTTGTGATTGGCGTTGAGGTGTGTCTCTTGAATGCATGCCACATCTATTCTATCTTTATGAAGACGCTGTGTTAGGGAGTCTTTCTTCTTGTAAACTCCTTCGGCATTCCACTGTAGTATGTTGAGTGTCCGGGGTATTTGGTCAATAACTCTTAACCTACTCCTCTGTGCCTTGACTCCACAGCACAGGGGAAGGTGACCACCAGTAGTCATGGGTGGACCCCCTCGAGGCAGGGGGCCCGGCACTATCGCCGCCTGATGGAACTTCACGGGATTAGCACCATAACGATTAATTTTGTTTTGTGACATCATGAATTAAGTTACGTTGCACTGCTTTGTCAAGCCTGTGGTTCAGTACATCCGATTTCGACAAGCATTTATTTGGGATGCTTTCCCTACTGTCCCCAGTCTACCTACAAGGCAGCAGGTTTTACGTTGCACTGCTTTGTCAAGCCTGTGGCTCAGTACATCCGATTTTGACAAGCATGTATTCGGGGTGCTTTCCCTAGCCTTTGACTGTCCCCAGTCTACCTACAAGGCAGCAGGTTTGTGTGTCTCTTCGTCTGGTCCCTCTCCCTTGACCTGTCCGACATGGGTGGCCCTACCAGTAGCTGTGCTACCGTCGGCATAGCTCTTGGGGTCATTGGGACGCACAAGCCCCTCTACCTCGTCACGGTGGACACACAGCAGAGGGGCTTTTGTGGTTTTACTTTCAGTCCTTCCTTCCATATTTTATCAAATGAATCTGTCCACACCGTAGGTGGAAAAATAGTAGAGGGGATATAGATATACAATTGTGCGTGCGTGCTTGCATGCGTGAGTGCTTGCATGCGTGCGTGTGTGCTCGCGAGCGTGTGCGCATGCTTACGTACATACACACAGCGACAGACAGACATATATACGTTCGAAAAGAGACCTAGCTATGTGGGATAAAACCCGGTGCAAAGATGTCGACCCTGGTGCCTGTAAATCACATTCAACATCATGTGCCATGCCGACAAACATGGGCGGTCATGATTTGCCATCTCACTCGATCACCAGAGTAGTGAATCAGCTCAGTGTTCTTGTCTATATCACGTGTCCAAGCCATCCGGGTATTTACTTCTCTGTCTTTCACTTGTTCTCTTCCCCTCGATCTTGCCAGTTGTCACCAAGTTCTCCAATTTATTTCTTACCATAACGCGATCAAACAATTTTGACCGTCTACGTCTAATTTATCTAATCCGTTTACGATTTTAATTTGTTTCTTGTAGTACTTGGTCATTGGTTTTTTTTTTTTTTTGTCTGTCCATGGCAGAACTTGGTGGAATATTGATACATGACAAGGCAGACGTGGTTGCGGCCTTGTGGGAGCACGTGTACACCTCGAAGGAGCAAATGGATTACCATGGTCTGGCAAGAATGAGACAACGAGGAGTGACGAAGGGATCTGGCCGACTCTCAACGCTCAAAGGAAAGGCGAGACGGACTTATAATCAAATGCTACTGGTACTATTAGTGTTGGAACTCTTCGCTGACTGCTGAGGATGGGGACGGAGCACTTATGGGAATGCCCCGAATGCTGTGATGTCGATTCCTAAATCAATCAATCAATCAATCTGTCTGTACATGGTATTCTATGCATTTTCCTCTGAAACCACATTTCCACAGCCATCAGATATTTTTCAGTCTGTTTGCTTATTGCACACGCTTCACATTCATACAAAAAGCACATGTTCTAAGTAGCTTTTTTTCATTGCAAATAACATCTATTTATTGGTCAGTATGTTTTCCATCTTACAAAAGGCTACCTTCGCCATGGCGATGCTTTTTCAATCTAATCTCTTCAAGGCATATCTCATCAGATGTTATGGCTGTTCCGAGATAACTTGTACCGATTCACTTGTTTAAAAATATTCCCCAGTTATTTTATACGTATGTGGTATTTCGTTCTTCCTAGTGACGACCACTAATCATGTGTCTTCTTACAATTTAATTCTAACCCTAGTTGTTCACTGCCAGTTAAATCACCCCTTTGCTTTTAAGCAAAGGAAATATAAGGAAAAACATCGGTGCCAAAAAAACATAACACGTAATATAAACTAGAAGTAAACCTCAAAGCGGCTAGCAAACGGCGTGCAGACCAACCAGCTGCCAAGAAGAAACAGTACACCGAAATAAAAACAAAAACAACGAAAACGGCGGGAAATACTGGGAACCGACAAACTATAATTACTTCAGCTATGATTAGCATTAAAGTGCCGGGGACATGAGGTAGACACATTATTGTTTGGGAACCAAGGAAGCAAGGAAACGGCCAAGGAAAACATGGACTGAGAATATAAGCATGCTCGTGTATCAATATGATAGGGAAGTATTTGAAGTTTTCTCTTTTTGTCTTTGTTTCTTGGCTTTCTTTTTGTTGTTTGCTTGCCTTTCTGTCTGTCTGTCTGTCTGATTGTCTGTCTACCTGTCTGCCAATAGTTGTACATGAAAAAAGGTGTACCTAATAAACCATGTGTTATTCTTGAAAGAATGTAAACCTTGTATATCAAGTGTTATACATGAAATAACTTTCATCTGGTACACCAAGTGTTATACATGAAACAACATACATCTGGTACACCAAGTATTATATAAATGAAATATCATGCAACTGCTATACCAGGTGTTATACATGAAACAACGGTCATCTGGTATATCAAGTGTTATACATGAAACAACGTACATCTGGTATACCAGTGTTATACATGAAAGAACGCACAGTCAGCACCTGTATCTCCCACCTACCACACACCGACCTAATCGCAGATAGCTGTATGATTTATCCAAGACAGCAGGGATTAACAGATCAGGGCTTACTTGCCAACTACTCATGTCCGTTATGACTCCTGTCTCGTGCCATGCAGCTATCCTCAGGCGGAGATGTGTCGCAAAGTTTGACAAGTGAGGACACTTCAGGGGTTCCCAAACTCCTGATGTTCCGTGGCTGAATTTCCGCAATGAGTATTCATATCAGCAAAATGGAATGTCTATATGGAACCATATGGTTTACATTATTCTCTGATCTCGGAGCAAGGGTCAGATGGCTACCGTGTTTCCCCGGAAAATAATAATTTTAGCTTAAAAAAATACACTAGGCCTTATTTTCGGTGGATGTCATATATTTATTTTTCAGATACAAAAATCTACATTTATTTGTGTACAAAATTCTATATTTATTCAAATACAGCCATGTCATCTTCTTATTCAATAGGAGTGACGTTTTGAATTATGAACCACAGCCGTTCATTATCAAGTGCGCACTAGTGGCGTCTGTACTCCGATGGGCCATTCGGCAACAAATCTCTCATTCTAGCTTACGATCTAAACTAGGGCTTATTTTAGGGGTAGGTCTTATAGTAAAAACATCCTGAAAAATCATGCTGGGGCTTATTATAGAGGTAGGTCGTATTTTCGGGGAAACACGGTAGTTGTCTTGTTAAAAGTTAGTTGCCTGTCGTTTTTACAGAACGTTACAATCAACCCTCTCATTTATTGACGGTGTGTAATTCATTAGGTAATATTTACGTTCAGTCGTTTGTCATTGCTTTCTGAACGGCGAACACCCATACCATCGAAATCAACGCAAAACGAGCTGCTCCCAAACCAGCTGCGGGTGATTTCGAACCCTCGACTCGGTATGTCGGGGAATTGTGAAACTGCGACCACTAACCTCAAACTTATAGATACCGACCGTCTTCTTGTATGTTAACAAATCTCAATAGTGGTGCTTCGTGCACATTGAGAATGTTAACGATTTTTTTAGGAGATGTTAACCGTAGAGTAAACTCCCTTGTTGTCAGTTGTCCTTGTAAATTCACAAAATAAGATTTAAACCAACAACAACAACAATAAGAACAACAACAACAACAACAACAACAACAACAACAACAACATGCTCACATAGTGGTATTTGAAGCATTACATCTTTTGTATAGATACAGAAGATAGAGGACAGCCACCACAGTAAATTCTCAAGAGTGAAGTTGTGGGCAGCCACACTGTTTCTTAGATTAATGGTGTAGTAATCACGCCGGGGAAGGTTAACAAGATCAACAAATGCCTGAAGAAATCGGCCGAGATGCACAATATCCGCAGCTCCACTGTAAACAAGCACAATACATTTACGTCCAAAACAAACATTTCAGAAGAACGAAGAAGAGGAAGAGTCGTCACGGTAGCGCAGTGGCTATCAGGCTAGCCAGCTAGTCAACTGTTGGAATCTACACGCAGGCGTAAATTTATTTCATTGACTTGGCCCAATCCCTCCTCAGGTTGCGCCAGTTTCTACTGTGTACCAGGAAGTTTTCTAGGAAAGTAAAGACTACCGGTGTGTTACTAACCACATCATCCGTCGATTGGTCTAGAACATGGGACTAGCACTGTATATTAAATACGCCTTAAGGTGTCCAGAAAGTATAAGTTAATCAGTAAAGGACTCTTTTACCAGCCTGCAGTCGTTTAGTTTTGTCTAGTTTAGTTTAGTCGACGGATCAACATCACCGCATAGGGTGTAACCCATAAGTGCTCCGTTCGACTCCTAATTCAAGCCTGAGTCCGGAGAATCTCAGTTCAGTGCACGGATTTCGTAGCACCGGCGAGGATCATACAATACTTTGGGTAGATTTTTAACTCGAAATTTTGCCCGGGCAGCGCCGTTAGGCTACTCTTTTTGGATTTTCAATTGACAAGGGAACACAACAACACATAAGCCGGTCTCGCTGGCCTAGGGGTTTAGCGTCTTTCTCCGTAATCCCGTATACTCTCGTGAGTAACGTGACGTGCGCGAAAATTGGTAGCGGTTCTCGCCGTGTCGGTAACTTAGTGGGTATGTGAGCCGGTCGCTCAGAAAGCAATGGCAAACTACTGAGCGTAATCTTGCCAAGAAATCAACAATCAGCTGAGAGATGCTGATGTTGACAGCGATGTCCTGTAAAGGATATGCGAACGAACGAACGAACGCACGCACGCACACACACACACTTTGTTACTAGAAGTCCATGTGAAAAACTGCCAGCCCTCACCGGGGCTTGCTTGAACCCGGGACCTCCAGCACTCGAGGCGGACACCATACCTCGAGACCACTCAGCCACCTAGCCTGCAGTCGTATGAACAGATGGTGGTTCACCCATGTTTATATAGACCAACCACGCCGGGCATCTTCACTTCCCAAGACATATCCTCGTACCCATATTAGATATTACAAGTCCACCTCGATGGGGATTCGAATCCACGACCCGGGAAGGTTAACCCGGTCAAGAAATGCCAGCAGAAGTCGGATGTGTCGGCCTAACGGCGCAAGAACGCAGCTCTGCTGTAAACAAGCACAACGCAATCACGTCCGAAAAAAAAAAAAAACTCCGGATGAACGCAGAAGAAGAAGAAGAAGAAGAAGAAGAAGAAGAAGAAGAAGAAGAAGAAGAAGAAGCAGAAGAAGAAGAAGAAGAAGAAGAAGAAGAAGAAGAAGAATCCATGACTACCGGGCCGGAGGCAAGCGTCTCCAGAAAGTATACACCATGTAAACAGATAAGTCCCCCATACTTTTTATAAAATACCTTGACAATCCTGTGCAATCGCTTAAGGCGATCTCGGATGTGGCGAATTTCTGTTGTGAAGTACAATATTGTATTGTACGTTGTAAATGCATTACAATATGCTTGAACTCGAATAAGAGGAATTTCTGATAAGAAGAACTTTTCCTTGGGTCCCAGGTGAGTTCGCCTTATTTGTATATGGTTTTGCGGGTCGGGCCAGAACAGCCAATGCCTGGCGAGGCAGGTGATTTATTCTTAAAATAAAGTAAAGATAATCCCACGATACATGCCGTTGATTTGAGAGGAGACCAGTTCACTTTCTTTCCGTTACTTTCTTTAACTACGCGGTAGGGGACTCGAGTATACGGCTTGGTGCGCCGAGACGATTTAGTAATTTGCTTTACCAGAAACTTCTGAGAACAAATTACATAAAGTAAAGTAATCCCACACAGGCCACAAAAGTGTGTAATGCTATGGAGTTTACAGAGGCAATGCGAAGACTTTTAGAGCTATGATGACCAGTTTACTTACAAGTCTAATTACTCAATCAAAAGTTTTCAAGAGAGTGTGTTTTCTCTTTGACCTTAATTTTACACAGCCATATTTTAAAGCTGATTCTATGCACCACGCGATATTTCTACTTCTAACCACCAAGAACGTGAATCAATTGCATACAATGTTCTTCAGTTTAAAAGATTAATAAATATGAATACTCACGCTATAATTTGTCCGGATATCGAAGGCAACTGGCTTTTGACTTGAGTAGCCGTCCGGAAGAGCATCAAACAGAAGCAAATGGTTGGCAGATCTTTCACTTCCATTGCTACATATCACCAAGGAAAGAAGAAGCAGAAGCAGCAGTTCTGCGGTTGACAATGTCAAAGTTCCTACTTGAAGAGCCATCTTTAAAACAATTTCACCACTAAGCAGTCAGATCGCGGTTGCTGCTAAACAAGGTAGTGCCCATTCTGGCCTGAAAAATATAAAAGTATATTATGTAATCAACTGTATAATTAGTCTCATAGCACAAACTGAATTTGGGATGTGAAGTGATTTTTTTTTTTTTGCACACGCTTGCATTGAACTCAAGCTTAGTCCATACACACTACTTATAGTAGCACTGGACTGAATTTTAAATGTGCATTAGCTTTCCCTATTACCAGTGTCCCTCGCTATCAGGTGAACTCACTTAGACTTCAGAGATACTTGTAATTTACGTCCCAAGTCAAGGACGAAGAGACAACATTTTAGTCCAACTGACCGCTGTAGGGGTTGAACCCCTTACCTCGGCATCTGCATACCGGATGTTTAAGAACACGCGTTCTTATCCATTCGGCATGCTGACCTCGTATGTGAAATGATACAAGTAGTGAACTCTCTTGTCCATGTCTTGATGTGTATTATACATTTGGTGCTAACTTGCTGTGGCGATGTGATCAAGCCATTTGCCTTGCGTTCTGAAAGTTGTATATTCGTTTTCAGGCTGTGCGAGTAATTTGTTTGGATCAAAGCAAGAACTATGCAGTTCAAGCATTTGTGTGGACTCTCGGCTGGCGGTTGGCGGTATTGCGATGAGAGACCTAGCCAGGTGGGGTAAACCAGGTACAATAAAGTCAGTTGTCTTGCCGTCACCAACTGGGGGTCTGATTGCGCTCTGAATGTCGTGGGTTTGTTGTAGGAATGCCACTGTCAGACCACGAGTGTAATTTTTAAGGACACCTCTAAGGATCATCCCTGGAACTACAAAGTTTGTGCTTTGTGCAATGCTCTCGGCAGGCGTCTTGCCGTTCTGGAGAGAGAGAAAGAGAGAGAGAGAGAGAGAGAGAGAGAGAGAGAGAGAGAGAGGAAAGAGAGAGAGAGATAGAGAGAGAGAGGAAAGAGAGAGAGAGAGAGAAAGATAGAGAGAGAGAGAGAGAGAGAGAGAGAGAGGAGAGAGAGAGAGAGAAAAGAGAGAGAGAGAGAGCAAGATAGGATAAAAACCAGTCCGATGAAATAGATCCTTTTCTAAACAAGTATGGTGTTTGTGTCATAAATCTCGTGTTGTTCTAATTTGAACAATTGTGCTAACTAATGGAATATCTCTGATTTTGTTGTTGCCGCCGTTGTTGTTGTTGTTTTTGTAAACCATATCGTGTCGAGGCTTCCCCCTTCAGCTAAGTAATGGAACGTATCTGCTATTATTTTTGATTAAGTTCTACCGCTTGGCTCCAGCACATTTACCCTGAACATGTCCATACGATCTTCACACAAGGTATGCAGAACGAGGGTGTTGGTCGCCAAATGTCAACACGGGGAATTGCTGTTTGCGGTTTTACAGTATGCAAAGCGTTCCTCCTGAACGTTACCAGAGTTCATAAAGGAAGCAAAGAAGAGTAACACTGTAACCTACCATGCATGTCATGAGAGGTGGTTATGAGGGATGGCATGAGACAGGCTACTCAATCCCATAGGCTGCTTCAGTTGCTAAATCTATCAACCAAGAACAAGGCTACACAGAGCGTGGCGTGAGTTGACTGTGACTGGGAGATGAAAGCCACAAGAAGCAGAAGGTGTGGAGCCTTTCAATGTTTTTATTGTCTAACGTGTCCAGTGAAATCTACTTCTGTCCTTTATCTCTGCCAGTGCCAACCAATACCTGTGGGTTATTTTCTCATACTATTTCACTGACCGCAAGGACTCCCCAGCAAGTGATATCTCAGTGTAGTCCACAGTATAACATCTTGACCGCGTCCTAGTTAGATACCTATTATCTCCGTGGTATGTGGAGCATGTCTGGGGTCGGCCTATATCTGTGAAGCTCTCATTCATTCCCGGGATAGAGGCTCTGCAGAAAGTGGTTATTGTTATCTGGTTACACCCCATGGAGTGAAAGAAGTTGTGGATTGGAAGGTAAGGGGAATCCTAACAATAGCCTGAAGGTGGGTGATAAGAATCCTGGTGATTTAAAAAGTTGGAGGACTCGTAAAACAGGGCCTTCTTGAGGTTCACATTTCCTTGTGCTTGTGACAGGAATGTGTTTAAAAGTAGAACTACAGTGCTACAGACCATATAGGGGGGGGGGGGGGGGGGTTGTGTGTGTGTGTGTGTGTGGCAGATAGAAAGAAAGGTAGACGTAATCAGAGACAATAATGTGTCTGTTTAGGAGGGGGAGGTAGAGGGGGAGAGAGAGCGAAAAAGACCGGGAGCGAGACAGACGGGGAAGAGAGAGGAGAGACAGGAGAGAGACAGAGATAGAGATATAGAGAGATAGAGAGAGAGAGAGAGAGAGAGAGAGAGAGAGAGAGAGAGAGAGAGAGAGAGGGAGAGAGAGACAGGGGAAGAGTGAGAACAAGTTACTATCTTCAGACCCAGAATAAGACATACCAGACTCAATAACCACCAGCATATAAACACTAAAGCTAAGTTCTAAAGCAAGACGTATATTATCCGAAACTGTAGAACGTATACTACAACTCTGTATCAAGTGCCATTCAGAAAGGTCGATTTTATGGTTGGCTGTAACAATGCTAGATGTTAAACTATATGTAAGACTACAGGACTTGCAGAAGAAAACGCAGTTAACACAGGAAACAACACAACTGCAAGCACATGATAATTAGAAACGAACTAAAAGAAGGAGAAGAGAAAGAAAGAAAGCCAGACAGACAGATAGATCGATAGGTAGATAGATAGATAGATAGAAAGAGAGAGAGTGTCATAGAGTGTGTGTGTGAGAGAGAGAGAGAGAGAGAGAGAGAGAGAGAGAGAGAGAGAGAGAGAGAGAGAGAGAGCGAGAAAGAGAGAGAGAAAGAGAGAGAGAGAGAGAGAGAATTTTCGTGGATGACAGTCTGTAAATATCGTTGGTAGAGTGTCTAGATTGCCGGATTCGCCTTCTGGAGACCCGGGATTGAATCCTCGGTAAGGTGTAGAGTTTTTTTTTCTGTCGGGGGCAAAAATAAAAACAACAAAACTCTAACCTGCACAGTTCGCGGCGACTGCAAAATCCAGGCAGGCCTTAATTCTTAGGCTTAAGACCCTCCCCCCCCCACCCCCCCCCCCCCCCCCCCCCCCCCCCCCCCCCCCCCCCCCCCCCCCCCCCCCCCCCCACCCCAACACCGCAAGGTACTAAATTGGCAGTAACTGACAGTATGATGATAGTAAAACAATAATATTTAGCCGATCTTTCCCCTCACTTAGCGAGACGACGAACATAGGCGTCGAACCCTCACTTGACCGCGCTCATCAGCGAAGCTCCCTAACAGCTAAGCTAACACGCCCACTATTGGCCTCAAATGTTGAACTCTAACCCTAAGTGTCTGGAAGCACTAATAATAAATTCTGGCCTTCAATCACACGTGTTTTGTTTCTTCTGTCTATCTTACTCATTCAGTACTTAATCTGGAGGCTAAACGCATTCAACGCGCAGTGTGGACAAGTGTCAATAACTGAAATTGGACTCGGTACACTGAATCCATCAATTAATGAACAAAATGAAAGTATCCCACAGATGAGAACCAGATACTTTACTTCAATCAATATAGTGCCGCCTTCATTATGAGGGTTGCATGCAATGAATTCCAAATACATTTTGTCTGTGGCTGTGGAAGTAGGCTGGCAGATTGTGAGGGAATTTATGCATTTTGGCTCGACTCATCATCAAGCGCCGCGCCGATTGATGTGGGCGATCAGGTTTCTTGATATTTTGCGATCTCCAACAGTATCAAGGGTGTTCATAGGTGCGGTGACACCCTTATGTAAATGATACACGGTTGTCAAGAATTTCTTTCTTATTTTTCTCTATCTCTCCTTCCACAGATTATTTTTTTTTTCAGTTGTCACAATATGTTCTAAGTTTTGTCTTCTCATAATGTCGGCAAAGAAATGACGAATGTCTCTTTATGATGTTTGTGATAATTTGTATTTGTGTGTTAGCCTTCCTCGAAACATGAACATGCTACTTTTGGCTGTCAAAGAAATCTTCAGCATTCTTCTATAAAACCACCTTTGCAAAGAAAACTTGCAGAAAAACAGAATAATCCTTTACAAGAATACAAACTAAGTGCAATATTTGTCACAAACATATGTTGACACAGTGGCTCGAGGCAAGCACAATAGCCTCCCGTCTTATCGCCAGAAGCTGTCATAGCCACAAACGACAGTTATTATCCAAGGATTACCCGTGCATGATTTATGGAACAAGTTTGGTAAATATTGCCACTGGGATGCAAATACTACATGGAAGCATGAGATTCCAGACATGCATGGCTGTTGCTATGCGCAGGTGAAGCATAGACCAGATACACTTTAAGATAAAATAATCCCTTTTTTGTAACCCGAAATCTCTCCTAACAGTAAAATGCACACTTAAAGACGTTTCATCAAATGAAACTCCGTCGTTATTTCGAGGCCGCAGGTTCGAATTCCGGTACGGCGACTCCTAATCCGCCAGTGTTATATATTGCGGGTTGTGTCCACTATCCCCACGTTATATTGTGGATCCTGTCCACTTACTTCGACGTTATATTGTGGGTTGTGCCCAATTATCTCCACGCATTTTCTGTACTTCAGTGGGCGTCGGTCAGTACGTGGGCATTTTTTTCTCATGGTCTGTCGAAACTCAACATGCAAATAATGTATTCCTAGAGACATACTGCATGGCCGAAATGACATGCGCGATAGCTCTTAAACTTCCGGTGAGTGTGATGGTGGGATAGGACGGTCAACCCTACACCGGCTTTAGGTTGGACTTCAACGTTGCCCTCTCGTTCAGAAAGCCATGGCAAACTGATCATCATCATCATCATCATCATCATCATCATCATCATCATCATCATCATCATCAAGTGCCCTGCCAGATGGCGCAGGCGTTCATGGCTCTCCACAGATCTTGGTCCCTAGTGTTCTGGTTCAACTCTGCTGATAAAATTCCTCCATGCCACCGTCTCAATCCATCCAGCATAATTTCTCTTGGTCTGCCTGTGCATCTCTTCCCCTCGATCTTTCCAGTTGTCACGATGCTCTCCAATGCCTCTCTTCTCATCACATGGCCGAAAAAAGCTGCTTTGTCTCTTTCATATTGTTGTATATAGTGTTCTAGTTTCATTAGCCTCTGTCAGGCAATCATTGTTAGTTACTCTGGCAGTCTAAGGAATTCGCAACATTCGTCTCAGGAACCACGTCTCTGTTGCTTCTAATTTTTTCCCAATTTGTTCATTTACATTTCAAGATTCACTGCCATACAGCAAAACTGGTTCTATATAGCATAAGCATTTCAGCATTCTCTTTCTTACATTCAGTGATAATGATTTATTGCATAAGATGCTCTTCATTTTCTGAAATACCGCTTTTGCTTGCCCTATTTGCTCTTAATCTCTGTTGTACATCTTCCATCTGATGTTATCAATGCCCCTAGGTATTTAAAATTATCCACTTAGTTAAGAATTTTCCCTTCTATTTCTTTGTCACATTTATATATGGCAAACTGCTGAACGTACAGTTGACTAGACAGTTACAAATAGTCGATAAAAGCTCTCAACGGGGTTGCGGTTAGGAGGAGGTGGGAGAGACTGACCACCTATTTCTCCGTCCATTCAAGCCTACAAAATGTGATAGTCCCGACGCTCACATTCTTGTGGTAGTTTCCTGCTTTTGGACGTGTTTTTAGCTAACCTTTAACTGGTACACTAAACCGGATATTCAATGGTCAATTGTGGAGAGACGTGAACAGATGCTAATACAATGGTAATGGTTGTAAAGACATTCCAATTAACAATCACATGAAACAATATTTCTTAGTTTGCCATAACTCATGCACAATTTAAGCTAGCCTTAAACATGAACATGCACTGGTAACATGTTTCTTTAAAGGGTTCATGTTGCCAGGCTTTGTACTATGGAGAGGTATAACTCCATCCCTAGTCCCTGCCCTGGGTTGTAGTTATCATGCCTTCTTTGTTTGTTGAAGCACAATGTAACAAACTGTCATCTGTCAATATTGCAAGGTGCCAGTAGATTTCAGGCAATCGGTGATTTTTGTTTTTAAATCTGCTAACTACTGATAAAATTGGACAGACCTGGTCTAAATTATAGTTAAATTTACATAATTAAAAAGAGCACTTTAGGCGGAATCAGCTTGCAGTCAATACATCTATAGAGATTCTGCGTTCTTTGTGCTTCTCATGAAATCGTAACCAATATTTCGATTGCTGACTTCATCTAAGTACACCGTGTGCTGATATTGCCATGTTCAGAGATTGTCCTCTTATTAAGTAAGACACCGACCCCAACTTACACAGACATCGCCAGCCATCTAACAGGATCTCAACTCGGATGATCTGACTTAAATGTTTGTACTAATGGTCATTTGATATCTTTTTCGCCGTTATCTGTCAAAGCTAAGCGACATTTGGAGAATGCTGCAGCTATCTCTTTATCACTCATAAAGATTGTATTACTGCTGTCTGTAATATCAGAGGTGGGTTGGTGTATGTATTTACTGATCCTTTGCTAGTGAAGGTGTCATAGCTTACGAAATACGATTCGTCGCTCTCTTCTTCGTTGTAATGATATTTTGTTTGTTTTGGACCTAATTGCGTTACTGCACGTCCTTGGCAAGACGTTGCCATCAACCCCAACCCCGGGGTGATTTATTAGGACAATGTTACGTTCAGTGGCTTGTCATTGATTTCTGAACAAGATGTTAACGTTGAAGTCCACTGCCTGGTGTAGGGAACGACCCAACTAGTCTGTTGTCACAGAGAGGCTGTTTGTGATTCCTGGGCAAGTTCACGTTCAGTAGTTTGTCACTGATTTATGAACGACAGGCACTCATATCATTGTATGAAAAACAACACAAGGCGGTCTGCTTCCAAATCCCCTACAGCTGTATTTCTAACGCGGTATGTGGGATTACGAAATGCGTCCGGATCCCTTCGCCACAGAGCCGGCCATCGAAACAAACAAACTTGGAAAGGAAACCAACCCTAACAGAAAAGTAAGACAAGGAAAACATCTCCTCGCCTCAAGGTATTTTGAGTGAATGGTGCTATCCTCGTTTCTATAAGCCACTAAGCCACTTGGCAATTGATTAGTGATGTGGTCATAACAATGCCTTAAATTTCCACAATGTTTTCTGGTTCTAGTGTTTGGCTGTGTCGACATGGAGGATAAAGTAAAATAAAACAACATGATTCGAACACATGAACACCGGGCCCACAGTCAAGAGTGCTAACCAATGGGCTACCGCAGCTCACAACCCATCAGTTAAAGCTAGTTGTATGTCCTTTACGAGACCTGGCAGTCAACCCCAGCATTTGTTGGCTGCTTGTGATGTACTAGGCAATGTTAGTTCCATAGCTTCCAATGTTTTCTGAACCGCCGACGCCTCATACAATCGAAATCAACGCAAAGTAGTCTTCTGTCAAATCGCCCGCGGCCGATTGTGATCCCTCTTCTCGGTCATCATCATAATGTGCCATTCCTTCTTCTTCTTCTTCTTCGTTCATCCGGAGTTTTTTTCCGGATGTGATTGCGTTGTGCCTGTTTACAGCAGAGCTGCGTTCTTGCGCCGTTAGGCCGACACATCCGACTTCTGCGGGCATTTGTTGACCGGGTTAACCTTCCCGGGGGATGTGCCATTCCGATCCCACACGATCACCAGGGTCGTGGATCAGCTCTGTGTCTCTTGTCTTTGCACTCAGTCGCTTGCTAACGGTCTGGGTCACCTGGTGCACATGACTACCCCTACCGGGCGAGGCTGCTCCTATGGAGCACCCATTAACGCCACTTTTATGATACTCTGTAACATTACGAAACATGGTTATCTTGGCATCTATAAAGAAGGTATTTTGCCATTGATGTCCTTACTAGCAGTGATCATGCTTGTCGATGATGTAGCCATTGTCTCCAAAGAGAGAGAGAGAGAGAGAGAGAGAGAGAGAGAGAGAGAGAGAGAGAGAGAGAGAGAGAGAGAGAGAGAGTGAGAGAGAGATCTTCTGCCTACCGTCGTAAAGTTAGAAACCATAACCTACAACTATCTGTTGCCTGCTCTTCAACCTCATTCACCACCTGCACCCATGGCTTCATGTAACCCTGATCGGAGGCTAAACGGGTACTCCACCTTGCCCAGCGGCGTCCCGTAGGCTAGCAGAGGGAAGGAGGCACCTTACTTTTCCTTTGACAGGGGATACGCCTATCCCACCACCCACTGTGTGACATGAAATTAAGAAACTGCGCCTCTCACTATCCCCCAAGCCTCAATCCTAACAGATCAGAGCATATTTTATGTATAAAACACGCGTCAGCTCCATAATCCTTCGCCCCGTGAAAGCATAAATATACTTGTCAACACACTTCTGCCTTGTGGCAAAATGGAGCGGACCGTTGAAACTGCGGGCAGAGAACCACGCGATCTCTGCATTAAACTGTCATGTCTCTATTCTCTGACAACAATGGAGATTATCCGTTACAGCAGCACCACGGACGGCTATCATGTGGGTGTCTATGGTTGGGGTGCAATATAAACAGGGCATGGAAATTCCAGGGGAGGTGCGGTAGCGTAGCGGCTAGATGCTAGCCTGTTGAACCGGTGGTCTTGGGTTCGATTCCCATCGGGGCGGTTGCAAATTTTTTAATTGACATGGGATTCCTAGTTCGACACAACCTAAAATGGGTACCAGTAATTGTTTTGGGAAGGAAAAGCAGCCGTTGTACTACCAAATACATTACCTACTAAGTGTCGTTTGGTCTATAAAAATATGGGTCTTTCTCCACATGCCCAATGCGCTTTAGGCGTGTAAGAGGGACCTTGCTTTACTATAGAAATTCCAGGGACGGCACCACAGTACCCGTGGGTGTAATTAACTTGTATCTCCTTTTCCTCTAGTTTCATCTTTCCCGGTTAAGGAAAGGCTAAGGAAGGAGCAAAAGAAGAATAGCCTGATGTGCCCATTACATACCACCAAAAGAAAATAATGATCAAATCAGTCAGAAGGCCACCAAAACCTACTTATGACGACTACCACGTTATGGACATACCAGAACAGGTCATTTATTCTGCGCCTCAGAACAGGAGACAATAGATTACGCAACCACATGTATACAAAATTCAAGATTGGTGACTCAGCCATGTGCACATGTGGTTTGGCGTCGCAGACAGCAGAGCACATACTCCAGGACTGCCCAAACTACAACATATCCAGGCAAACTTTCTGCCCAAGAGAGACAACAGTGGAAGATAAACTCTATGAACTGCTGAGTGAACTATACAAGACTGTTAGATTCATACAAGAGACAACATTGCAGTTATAGACATATTTCAAGCGAACGAAAGAAGAAGAAGAAGAATCTTTCCCAGTGGTTCCCAACATGATTTTAGATGTTTGGGGTCCGTGTACAAAGAATATGCGATTTTCTCTCGCAACCCCAGTACATTTGTCGGATGTTAGTTGTTTCCGTGTACAGAGAACCTGCGATTTGCCTCGCATTGTTTGGAACTACGTTTTCGTGACCTCGAGGGATTCATACTCTCTCTTTTTTTTTTAAAATTCGCATATGCTTTACAGGACATCGCTGTCAACAGAGAGCATCTTTCAGCTGTCTGTTGATTTCTTGGCAAGATTACGCTCAGTAGTTTGCCATTACTTTCTGAGTGGCCGGCTCAGTTATCCCGCAAGTCACCAGCGGGGGTAGAACCGCTCCCAGTTCTCGTCCGCTACGAGACTCTGCGTGATAAACGGGATTACGGAGAAAGTGTTGTAACCCCTCAGCCAGAGAGTAGACTTAAATAGCTCCACGTGGTAGCAGGGTCCTGATTAGTGCAAGTTCTCTTACGATGATGTAGTCAGTATAGTGGTGCGTTGCTGACTGCTTTTCTCGAAGTTGTTGTTGGTCTCTTCGTGTCTAGCTTATTCATTTGTATCCTACTTAGGGCAGAATATGTAACTAGCGAATTTCTGTTTATTCTGACATACTTGTTAACACAGTATTCCATCGAGTAATGCGTTCTTTGGTGGACAGAAAGACGGCAATATGGGAAAAAATGCTATAGAAACACCTATTACTTAGTTATAAATTATGGAATTTAAAGAGAGAGAGAGAGAGAGAGAGAGAGAGAGAGAGAGAGAGAGAGAGAGAGAGAGAGAGAGAGAGAGAGAGAGGGAGAGAGAGGCAGACAGACAGACAGACAGACAGACAGACAGACAGACAGACAGAGAAGGAAAGAGATGAAGGGGGCACGATGAGTGTTTTGATCTCATGGAGAATATAAATATATATATCTATACATGTTTCAAATTTAGAATTGATCTAACTCTGTAAAAGCCTCATACTTGAGTAAACAGATGCTATGACCTTTGTGGTTGTGGCTATAGCTAACTGTTGGAAAAATAACTTTAACTCATGGATTCTTTTACTCGAAGATTGGAGAGAGTGTATATGTGTGTATGTGTGTGTGTGTGTGAGAGAGAGAGAGAGAGAGAGAGAGAGACATAGACAGACAGACAGACAATCAGACAGACAGACAAAGAAAGAGTGAGAATGAGTGAGAAAGGGCGAGATAGAACGAGAACGATAGAGAGAGCAAGAGAAAGAGTGAGAGCGGGGGGGGGGGGAGAGAGTGTAGGGGAGAGAATAAGTGAGAGACAGTGAGAGATAGTGAGAGAGAACAAACAAAAAGCGAGAGAGAGAGAGAAAGAGAGACACAGAGAGAGGGAGAGAGAGGTGTAAACTGGTCTGTCTTTATGATTACCTGAACCTCTACCTATCAGACTAATACTACATCTACTTGTCTGTCCGTGTGCCTGTCTGTCTTTCTGTTTATAGTTTGATGGGTGGATCCTAAAGTTGGTCCATCCGTGTGGTAAGTTGTTATCTATTTATACATCCATTTTCCTTCCTCCTCCCATATAATCATACATTCATTCCATATATCCACCCATCCGTCCGTCCGTCCACCCATCCATTCATCCATCCATCCATCTAGCCATCTTTCCCTACCTCTTCTATCCATCAATGCATACAACCATTCCTCCCTCCCCCATCAACCCACCCATCCATACAACCTCTCATCCCTACCTCCATCCATCAAACTACCAAAACTACAACATATCCAGGCAAACTTTCTGCCCAAGAGAGACAACAGTGGAAGATAAACTCTATGAACCGCTGAGTGACTTAAAAAAGACTGTTAGATTCATACAAGAGACAACACTGCAGTTATAGACATATTTCAAGCGAACGAAAGAAGAAGAAGAATCTTTCCCAGTGGTTCCCAACATGATTTTAAATGTGTTGGGTCCGTGTACAAAGAATATGCGATTTTCTCTCGCAACCCCAGTACATTTGTCGGATGTTAGTTGTTTCCGTGTACAGAGAACCTGCGATTTGCCTCGCATTGTTTGGAACTACGTTTTCGTGACCTCGAGGGATTCATACTCTCATAGACTTAAATAGCTCCAAGTGGTAGCAGGGTCCTGATTAATGCGAGTTCTCTTACGATGATGTAGTCAGTCTAGTGGTGCGTTGCTGACTGCTTTCCTCGAAGATGTTGTTGGTCTCTTCGTGTCTAGCTTATTCATTTGTGTCCTGCTTAGGGCAGAATATGTAACTAGCGAATGTCTGTTTATTCTGACATACTTGTTGAAACAGTATTAGATAGAGTTATGCGTTCTTTGGTGGACAGAAAGACGGCAATATGGGAAAAAATGCTATAGAAACACCTATTACTTAGTTATAAATTATGTAATTTAAAGAGAGAGAGAGAGAGAGGAGAGAGAGAGAGAGAGAGAGAGAGAGAGAGAAGAGAGAGAGACAGACAGACAGACAGACAGACAGACAGACAGACAACAGACAGACAGACAGAGAGGAAAGACATGAGGCCGATGAGTTTTGATCTCATGGAGAGTAAATATATATATATCTATATATAAATGTTCAATTAGAATGATCTTACTCTGTAAAAGCCAACTTGAGTAAACAGATGCTATGACCTTTGCTGTGCTTAGCTAACGTTGAAATAACTTTAACTCATGGATTCTTTTACTCGAGATTGGAGAGAGTATGGAGTGTGTGTTGGTGTGAGGAGACGAGAGAGAGAGAGGCGAGAGAGAGAGAGAGAGAAAGAGAAAGAGGAGATGAGAGAAAAAACACAGACAGACAGACAGACAGACAGAGACAGACAGACAGACAGACGCAGAGACAGACAGACAGACAGAAACAGAGACAGACGACAGACAGACAGACAGAGCGACACAGACAGACAGCAAGACAGACAGAGACAGACAGACAGACAGACAGGACAGACAGACAGACAGACAGACAGACAGAGACAGACAGAGACAGACAGACAGAGACAGACAGACAGACGAGACAGACAGAGACAGACAGACAGACAGACAGACAGACAGACAGACAGAGACAGACAGACAGAGACAGACAGACAGACAGACAGACAGAGACAGACAGACAGACAGACAGACAGACAGACAGATAGATAGAGAAAGAGTGAAAAAGGGCGAGATAGAAAGAGAGCGATAGAGAGAGCAAGAGAAAGAGTGAGAGCGGGGGGGGGGGGGGAGAGAGCGTAAGGGAGAGAATGAGAGAGAGAGAGATAGTGAGAGAGAACAAACAAAAAGCGAGAGAGAGAGCAACAGAGAGACAGAGAGAGAGAGGGAGAGAGAGGTGTAAACGGGTCTGTCTTTACGATTACCTGAACCTCTACCTATCAGACTAATACTATATCTACTTGTCTCTCCGTGTGCCTGTCTGTCTTTCTGTTTCTCGTTTGATGGGTGGATTCTAAAGTTGGTCCATCGATCTTGTAAGTTGATCTATGTATACATCCATTTTTCTCCCTCCTCCCATATACTCATACATTCATTCCATATATCCACCCATCCACCCATCCATCAGTGCGTCCGTCCGTCCAGTTATCCATCCATCTATCCATCCAGCCATCCTTCCCTACCTCCTCTATCTATCCAACCACCCACGCATACATCTATCCCTCCATATTTCCCTCTTTCCATCATTTCATCCACCCATCAATTCATCCATCCATCTATTTATCCCTCCTTATCCCCCCGCCCGCACTTTTACATTAATTCATCCATCCACTATCCATCAATTCATACAATCATTCCTCCCTCCCCCATCAACCCACCCATCCATACAACCTCTCATCCCTACCCCCATCCATCCACCATCCACCAATGCATACAACCATTCCTGCCTCTCCCATGCACCCGCCCATCCATCCAACCACTCATCCCTACCTCCATCCATCCATCAATGCATACAATCATTTCTCCCTCCCCCACCCACCCACCCATCCATCCAACCGCTCATCCCTACCTCCATCCATCTACCACCCATCCATGCATCCACCCAACCCATCCTTCCTTTCGCCATCCATCGATCCATTCATCCCACCCTATCTCTCTCCCTCCATCCATCTATCACTGCATACAACAATTCCCCCCTCTCCCTCCCATCATCCACCAACCTATCCATCCATCTCTCCCTATGTCGTTCCCTCCATAAATTCATCCATTAATACACAACAGAAGTAGAAGGCGGAAAAAAAGACACCTAAACACAATGGCTATTGATGTCACCGGCATTCTTGATGATCCCACCGACAGCCGATCCACAAACAACAAGACACAACACAAGTGTCACCATGGCATGCCTCGTGTTCTCCAGCCACGTACATAAAGATCACCCAGCCATGACTGTTCACATGTGGGCCCATTAACACGTATATCATTTCCTATTTCCCAGCGCACAACTTTTAGTATCAGATAAAGCCGAGCGTGGCGGTCCGCTCAAATGAAACGTCTTTCTGCCTTTCCTGAGTCAAGTCATGTAGCCAGGGTATTTGTAAGTGCACAATGGTGCGTGTTTGTCTGTCTTGCTGCTAGAAACGAAACCAATAGGGATGTGTTGATTCTGTGGGGAGTGAGAAAACAGAGAGAGAGAGAGAGAGAGAGAGAGAGAGAGAGAGAGAGAGAGAGAGAGAGAGAGAGAGGGGGGGGGGGGCAACAAACAGTGTGTACATAAACAAATTCATATGTATTGATTGGCCCTCAAAGAAGTAGCAGACAAATGGAGCGAATGCGACGAAAGTGATTCTTAATCAAACCAAAAACCCAGACCTAACTCATACCCATTTCCTATCACAATCCGCAAAGTGCAGTTCAAGATCAGTGCGGGCGTGGACAGCACAAAGGAGGAGGGAAACAAAGAAGATAACGGCGCTTCTCCGTCAATGACATCAAGCATGGAGATCACTGTTGCTTGTAGACCACTGGCATAGGCGGTAGAATAAGCAGCCACTCAGGGATTCTCATACAGCGCTCCACGAACACAACCAAGGAAATCACAACTGGTAGTTTCCGCCGTAAAAGGCGATGAACTCAAAATCGCGGACTCATCTAATCTCATCTTGTTCCTCTTGTACCTTGCCGTGTCCAGATGAAGCATAAACAGCGAGAGGATGCCCTTTTATGGGCTTCGTGTATCGAGATTCCCATGGACTCTGTTATTCTCTCTGTCCATCGTTTACGTGGTCGGCCTCTTCTTCTGCGCCCATTTGGTCTGTGCATTATTGCTTGTTGTGGCATACTGTTAGTTGGTAACCTAGTTATATGGCCAAATCATTTGACGTGCTGCCTTCTAATAACATCTAGTAGTAATAGTAGTAGTAGTAGTAGTAGTAGTAGTAGTAGTAGTAGTAGTAGTAATAGTAGTAGTAGTAGCCGGTCTCCCTGGCGAAGGAGTTAACGACTTTCTCAGTAATCCCGTATATCCACGTGAGGAACACGGCTGCGCGAGATTCGGCAGCGGATCGCGTCGCGTTGGTTACTTACTGTGTATCTGAGCCGGTGGCTCAGAAAGCCTTGGCAAACTACTGAGCGTAATCTTGCCAAGAACATCAACAGCAGCTGAAAAATGCTGGTGTTTTCTGCAAAGTCATGTTAGGGATATGGAACTTTAAAAAAAAAAAAAAGTAGTAGTAGTAGTAGCAGCTAAAAACAGAAACAATATTTGTTAAGTTCCTATCGTCTCTTCGTGATTGTTTGAGAATATCAGCCCCACAATCTCGTTTTCCTTCCTAGCACAGGTAAATCTGGCTTTCAGTGGACTGCACGTCGACGGCGGAGTACCCAGCGGTACGGATGACGGGCTAACATTGAAGGACTAACAACTGCTAAGCAACCTTTGTATACGTTTTATGCAGTTGTATCAGTGTCTGTTTATTGTTTGTGAGCTTACGAAGGCTTTAGCAGCAGTGTCCATTTTGTCACTGGTGATTGTGGAGGAGCAACTGGCCGAGTGGCTAGAATGCCGGATTCTCATTCGGGATGCCCGGGTTCGAATCCTCGGTAAGATGTAGAGTGTTTTTTTTTTCTTTCGGGGGCAAAAAAGAACACCGTAACCTGCACAGTTCGTGGCGACTGCAATAGCCATTCGGCCTTAATTCATCAGGCTCAAGGCCTCCCTGCCATACAACCCAAGGTACTATACTGGCAATAAATGACAGTTTTTTTTTCTTTGACAGATTGTGCTCTAGCCAAGCTTACCCAGTCTTCTTCTCATTTTCGGTGATTTACACGAGGCGTTTACAAGTTAAGCAGTATATGCTTTTGGTAGATAACACTTTAACAACTGCAGTGGACAGAGTTAAAATACCATTTATGGCAGTAAAAAGAGAAAGAGTTAAAGTAACCAGTACCGTGATAGTAAACGTTAAAATAACAGCTGCTGTGGCAGAAAGAGTTAAAATACTTTATGCTGGGATACAAAGAGGTAAAATAATATTGCTGGGACAGAAAGGGTTAAAATAACATTGCTGGGGCAGAAATAGTTACAATAACCATTGCCCGGGACAAAAAGAGTTACAATAATCATTGCCCATGGCAGAAAGAGCTACTACAATAACAATTGCCCGTGGCAGAAAGGACAGAAATAACCATTGCCCGCGGCAGAAAGAGCTAAAATAGCTATTGCCCAGGACAGAAAGAGCTAAAATAACCATTGCCCGGGACAAAAAGAGCTGAAATAACCATTGCCCAGGACAGAAAGAGCTAAAATAACAATTACCCGGGGCAGAAAGAGTTAAAGCAACACCTGCCTGTAACAGAAGAGTCAATGCTGTAATTTACAGACGTTGGGAGACGACTCCTCAATTGTACGACAGTTACCGGATACTCACAAGCCGGCAACAAATTTGGCCTGTCACCAGCATGAGAATGGCCTGGTCTAGTTAACCCGGCTCATTACGTATGCAGATGACGACACACAGGACAAAGTGTCTGCAGTCGTTCAATAGGTGTTTATGCACAACTTTTGTTTACGCTGTTAAAGAGAATCAATCAATCAGTCAACCTGTCTGTCTGTCTGTCTCGTGGCGAAGGTGTTACGGACGTGATTTGTAATCCGGTATACCCGGGTTCGAAACACAGCGATGCTGGTTTTTTCGTAAAAGGTATAGGTGCCGTTGCGGCAACTAGCCTTCATCAGCAAACAAATACATACACAAAATACAACATATAATCACCGAGAGGACCCTCCAGCGACTACAGTAAGGCATAAGACGAGGTAAGAAGAGTGAAAAGATGAAAATATGAGAACAATGAAGAGAAAATGCAAATTTGGAAAATAAATTTTCTGGTTATCTCTGAATTCCAGGCTGTGATACTCTGTGATACTCAGGTACTGTGTATCACAGCCTGGGATAAGTATCAAATATTTTTGTTTATTATTGATTCAACGGATAAAACCCGAAACACAAGCAAATGATAATTTGTTGGTTGTTCGGTAATTAGA
>JACEFZ010014794.1:352500-358995 GCA_014155875.1 Cepaea nemoralis | reverse complement strand
TCGCTGCAAGGCAGCTGCAAGAGAAATGTCAGGAACAGAACTGCGAAATGGTCTCCACTTTTATTGACCGTACCAAGGCTTTTGATACAGTCAGCAGAGAAGGACTGTAGAAGATTATGGCAAAATATGGCTGTCCACGAAAGTTTGTCCAAATAGTGCGGCTATTTCATGATGGTATGCAGACAAGAGTAAAGGAAAATGGTGAACTGTCTGAGCCCTTTTCTGTCACCAATGGGGTGAAGCAAGGATGTGTCCTGGCACCAACACTGTTCAGACTCATGTTTTCAGCTATGTTGACGAATGCCTTCGAGAACAACGACATTGGAATAGACATCAACTACCGCATGGATGGAAAGTTATTCAATCTCAGAAGGCTAAAAGCTAAAACAAAAATTAACAGCGACACCGTCAGAGAGCTCCTGTTTGCTGATGATTGCGCTCTGTATGACAACTCAATGCAACACAATGTTTCAACTTTCTCACATGCCTGTGCCAACATTGGGCTCAATATCAATTTGGAGAAGACTGTAGTTATGTACCAGCCAGCTCCAGGGAATAATCACACTGTGCCAAATATCAAAGTGAATGGTCATAGACTAAGTGTTGTGGACAAATTCACCTATCTTGGCAGCACTGTGTCACAAGCTGCCACAATTGATGACGAAGTGAATGCAAGAATCTCCAAGGTCAGCGCGGCCTTTTGCAGACTGTACAAGAATGTATGGGACAGAACTGGAATAAGCCTGCAAACAAAGCTGAAAATCTACAAAGCAGTTGTATTATCCTCACTGCTATATGCTTGTGAAACCTGGACTGTTTACCAGAGGCACGTTAGGAAATTAAACCACTTCCACACAGTCTGCCTTAGGAAGCTACTGAAGATTAAATGGCAAGTCATGATCCCAGACACCGAAGTCCTTGAAAGAGCATCCATGCCCAGTATCCACACTCTACTATTGAAGAATCAGATTCGCTGTCTGGTCACTTGACTCGCATGCCAGATCACAGGCTCCCTAAACGAATATTTTACAGCGAGTTGCGTTGTGGTAAACGCTCCTAAGGCGGCCAGACGAAACGCTTTAAGGACATTTTGAAAATCTCACTGAATGCTTTTGGAATTCACCATGACACCTGGGAGACTGCAGTCAGAGACTGAAATTCGTGGCGTGCATCATTACGCAAGGGTGCAGTCACGTGTGAGGCAACCAGGTCTTCAAGAGCTGTGAAGAAAAGGCAGGACAGAAAAACCACTGCAGGAAATCCTCTTCCAGAAACGTTAAGAATTCTTTGTCCACATTGTCAAAGAACATTTCGAGCTAAAATAGGTCTTATCAGCCATCTTAGAACTCACGGCTCCATACTTTCAACCCCACTGGATGAAATGAATGGTCATCATCATTCTTGATTGACAAACAACAACAGTTCTTTTTATTCTTGTAATCCAGGCAGTGTTGCCCTTGTGACCATGTCTATCCACGGCCTTCCGTCTCTTGCGCTGCCACAAATTTATGATGCCGATGTTCCTCCAAGCAATGATGTCAAGCTGTCCAGCATCTTCTCCCTTGGTTTCCCCCGCCTCTCTTCCCCTCTTACCCGGTGTGTCGACATACTCCAGCTTTCCTCTTCTCATGAATAAAGTTCGTTCTTTCGTTCGATCGTTCGTTCGTTCGTTCGCTCGTTCGTTCGTTCGATCGTTCGTTCGTTCATGAGATGCCCAAAGAATGTGGACATCTTCTGATGAGAGTAACCGGTTCTTGTGAGTTAACTCCCTTCAATATTTCTTCATTGCTCTTTCTATCCGTCCACGGCGTTCTCATCATTCTTCTATATGGGTAAAGTTGTTTGGTTAAGGGTTGTGTGGTTAAGGGATGTGTGGTTGGGGGATGGGTGAGTGGAGGATGTGTGGGTGGGTAGAGGATATGTGGGTGGGTGAGGGTGTGTAGGTTAGGAGATGGTGGGAGATGTTTGTATGGGTGGGCTCGGGATCTGTGAGTGGGCTGGGGGTGATGGGAGATTATGTGGGTGGGTGCGGAATTTGTGTGTGGGTAGGTGCGGGATTTGTGAGTTGGCGGGGAGATGTGTGTGTGTGTGTGTGCGTGGGGGATGTGTGGTTGAGGGATGTGTATTTGGCTGGGTGGTTGGAGGTGTGTGGGTGGAGGAGAATATGTGGGTGGGTGATTGTTGGTGTTTAATGGGACGGGTGGAGGATATTGAGTGGGTGGAGAGATGTGTGTAGGTGGGTGGTTGTGTGTGGGTTGGGGAATGTATGTGTGCTTGAGGTGTGGGTGGATGGGATGTGTAGTGGGTGGGAGGTGTGTGTGTGGGTGGGAAGATGTGTGATGTGGAGATGTGGTGGATGGGTGGGTATGTATGTGTGTCTGGGTTGTGTGTGTGGTTGGGTGGGGGATGTGGGGTGAATGGGGGAGGTGTGGGTGCGTGGTGGTTGTGTATCATAACATGGTAAAATACATTGTTTATGTTTACAAAATTCATTTGACAATGTTTTTTCCTATGCACTACTGATGAACGAAAGATGAGTGATTGTAGGGCCGAATGTAAGACAGGCCTGCGTGCCCAATTTGTTACCCTTTGAAAATAAAGTCCTTTCGTTCGTACGTTCGTTCGTTCTATAAATCCATGAAATGTTCTTTGACAATGTGGGCAAATAATGCTTGATGTTCTAGGAGGAGGATCTCCTGCAGTGGATTTCTTCTTCTGTTTTTGTTGTTGTTGTGGTGTCCAGCCTTGTTATTTACAGCTCTTGCAGTTCCGTTTGCTTCACAAGTGACTACAAACTTGTGTAATGATGTACAGTCTTTGGCAGCAGTCTCCCAAGTGTCGTGATGAATTCCAAAAGCTTTTAGTGAAATCTTCAAGGTGTCTTTAAAGCGTTTCCTCTGGCCGCCTTGGCAGCGTTAACCACAGTGCAGCTCTCATTAAAAACCTATGGTGGGTTTGCTCAGAAATGAACACTACGGGAAGGACATGGGCAGACCTGTATGGGACAGCTGAGGACAGGGTGGGGGGGGGGGGGCTTGGGGTGAGTTGGTTGAGGGACTATGTCTCAACGGGGGATAAAAAGGTAAAAGAAGAAGAAGGACGATCTGGTCGGTACACATAAATCCCATAGCATAGATTTGCCGTGGGTTTGTGAGATGTGAGGACATCACAATTTGTAGGCTTAAGTGCACGGAGAAATACGTGTCAAGTCCTTCCCTCTTTTAGCGAACAACGAGAGTTGGCATCGAACCCTTATGTCTCCACGCTCATATCGCTGTCAGCCTATCATCTTAACCGTTTCGCCAACGAGCCAACTTGTGGTCGGTACATTATGGTTCAAATTATAATATGAGGGGGCTTTAAATGAAAAGCTTAAACGTGTAATAGAAATTACAGTAAGCATGTCATTGTCTTGTAACCTGTCAATATTGTTGTTAAGGATGTCAAGAGTGTTAATCAAGGGACATCATGGTACAGACGAACACGGTGACGTCATAAGGACAGTTTAAAGATGGTCGCCTCACTTTTAACATGCACCATATAGGAGCAGCGTTCTGTTATCCGTTTTGTTTTTATCAGTGAAGGGGTCAAAGCTATAGAAATTCATCGGCAAATGAAGATGCCGCATGCCTGTCAGTCCAGCAAATATATGAGTGGAGTAGGAAGTTTCAAAACGACGTGACTTTTGTGACAGACTGTTAACGGACTGGGTCAAGGAACACCAAGTAGTGACCCCAGAGTAGTTACACACGTGACCAAGTGACGTTTTTAATACATAAATCCAAGCACTTTATCGGCACTGGAGGACTTTCATTGAACACAATGATGACTACATCGAAAAATGATTCACTTGTTCTGTACTTTTTCAGAATATATTATTCATAGCAAAAGCCTATGGCCATTGGTTAGTAAAGGAGACCTTGGCATATGACACCATGACCTCAAGCCTGAGAATGGATGTAGAGGCGGTAACTGCAGTTTTCCACTGGTTGCAGGACAAACTGCATACACATGGTGTGATTGGGACTGATTCACAAAGCGTGCAGACAAGAGTGAAGACTGGCATGCTTCGTGCTGAAATGGCATGCATCAATTCTAATGTCGGGGGTTGTTAGCATTCGCTGGATCTTTTCTCCAGGACACTCTGGTGTTGTTAGAAATGAACAGGCTGACGGCTTGGCCGGTGCTGCGTCACTGACAGGTGACTTGATGCATGATAAGGCAGATCTGGTGAAGGCCCTTTGGGAGCACGTGAATAATGCAAAAGATCAGAAAAACTGTCATGGACTAGAGCGAACTGAATTGAATTGAATTGAATTGCCCGGGAAGGTTAACCCGGTCAACAAATGCCCGCAGAAGTCGGATGTGTCGGCCTAACGGCGCAAGAACGCAGCTTTGCTGTAAACAGGCACAACGCAGTCACGTCCGAAAAAAAAATCCGGATGAACGCAGCAGAAGAAGAATTGAATTGAATTGGACTTTATCTTAAAAGGGTTACAAATTAGGCACGTAGGTCCGTCTTACATTCGGCCCTTCCAATCACTCAACTTTCGTTCATCAACAGTGCATGATACATTCACATAGAAAAAAAAAACCCATTGTCAAATGAATGTTGTAAGCGTAAACAATGCATATTATCATGTTATGTAACACGTCCACCCTCCCACACACATACCCTGCACCAACCCACACACACACATCCTTCACCCACTCACACATCACCCATCCATACCCACACATTCCCCACTTACAACACATCCCCCTACCCATCATACCTCCCTCCACCCACACACACACCCCCAACCAACCCAGACATCTCGGACCCACCCACACACACATCCCTCACCAACATCCCCACCCACCCATATCTCCCCACTCACTCACACATACCCCAACCCACATATACTCAACCATACACACATGCTCCACCCACTCACCCACACACCCCCCAATCACACACACATACCCTCCCACACACACATCCCACCCCAATCCACACACCCAACCCTTCCCCACTCACACATCACCCACCCATACCCACACATCTTCCCATCCACACAGCAGCAGGGGGTAGTCAGAGGATCTGGTAGACAGTCGTCCCTCAGAGATAAAGCAAGACGGATATATAATCAGACTGTAACGGGCACCATTAGTATTGAAACTCTACGCTGGCTGTTGAAGATGATGACTGAGCGCTTATAGGAATTCCCCGAGTTCAAAGATTTGAGTCTTAACTCAACTCAGTATATTCACACACACACACACACACACACACACACACACACACACACACACACACACACACACACACACACACACGCGCGCGCGCGCGCATATTTAAGCTTTTCATTTGAAGTCCCCTCGTAATGTACGTATCATTACAAATCTAAATATACACATGTTGTTGCCAGTGGCTAAGGGTTTAGTGAACGGAGTTTCACAATTCTTTGACATACAGGGTCGAAGGTTACAAAAATAGCTGTAGGTCATTTGGTTGCATATCGCTTTGCGTTGATTTCAATAGTATGAGCGTTAAACAAAATTACAAACTGTGGAATGTAAAATTATATAATATTGCTGGATAGGGGAAAAATGGATGACTGAAGAAACCTTAAAGTTGATGGACAAAACAAAACAGAGTAAATAATGACAAACAAGAATATGATAGGATAAATAAAAAAAATAAGAGATAAACGTGTGAAGCAGATACAATATGAATATAAACACTGCCAGAACCGAAGTAATGCAAGTTAGCAGAACGCCATGTCCACAAAGTATACAGATAAATAGCACATCTCTGAAACAAGTTAAAGAATTTAAATATCTTGGAAGTACGATAGATGTTAGATTGGACAGAGAAATCGAAATCAGATGTCAAAAACTAGTGCACTTACATATCAACTATCACCCTTACTGAAACATCCAAATATACCCATGTCCGCAAAACGACAGATAATAAACAGCATATTCACACCAACCCTGTGCTACCAATCTCAAACTTGGACTTTATCCAAATCACACTCTCGCAAAATCAACACCTGCGAGATGAGATGCCTGAGGAGAGCTTCCAAATTAACAATCCGAGACCGAGTAAGAAATGCTGTTATCAGACAGACAGTGGGATCAACACCTTGTGCCACATTTATTGAAAGACAGAAGATCAAGTGGTTTGGCCATGTAGTTAGAATGCAACACCAACAACTACCATCACTGGCCTTACATCAAAAATCATCTGCGACGAGACCAAGAGGACGTCCAAGAAGAAAATGGATTGACGACATTAAAGACATTACACAATCACACAGAATGACACTATCATGTGCTGCCTACCGCAAATTATTCCTCAACACAAACGGCTTGACCACTTCGCCACAGGGACTCCCTTTTATATATAAAAGGGAGTCTCTGTGGCGAAGTGGTCAAGCCGTTTGACTCGGGCTCCGAAGGTTGTGGGTTCGATTCCGGGCCGCGTCCTTCGGTTCACGAGTTAAATTT
>JACEFZ010014794.1:335000-350000 GCA_014155875.1 Cepaea nemoralis | reverse complement strand
ACATTGTGGTACTTCGTTCTTTCTAGTGACGACCATAACCTGTGTCATTTTACAATTTAATTCTAACCCCAGTTGCTCACTATGTACAACAACCGCATCTACTAATTGTTGCAGATTCTGTGCATTGTCTGCAATCAATACTGTATCATCTGCATATCTAATGTTATTGATGTTTCGTCCTCCAATGCTGATTCCATGTATATCTTCTACATTTCTGAAAATAATTTCACTGTACCGGGAAAAAAAATCTGGAGACATTACACATCCCTGCCTAACACCTCTCTTAATAGGCTGATATTGTCCCACTTCATTATTAATCCTTATGGCAGCTTGTTAAAAAAAGTCGCTTAAAAGTCGACAGGGTCGACTTCATTGCACCGGGTTTTATCCCATATGGCTCGGTCTCTTTCCGTAGCGCGGAAAGCGTCGCACAAAGCACGAACTCTGTAGCTCTAGCGACGACCCACAGGGTGGGTCTCCGAAAAATGTAACTCGTGAACCGAAGGACGCGGTCCGGAATCGAACCCACAACCTTCGGAGCCCGAGTTAAACGGCTTGACCACTACGCCACGAAGACTCCCATTGCAGCTTGTTGTTTCCAATATATGTTTTGTATAAGTCTAATGTCTTTCCCGTCAATTTGTAGATCTGCAAGCATATCTATCATGTTGACATGTCTAACTCTATCAAAAGCCTTTGTGTAGTCAATAAAGCAAAGGTGTATTTCCTTGTTTACTTCTATAGCACGTTCAATAACTGTTCGCAGCATATACACAGCATTTACTGTACCCTTTCCTTCTACAAACCCACATTGTTCTTCCCCTATTTCAGGTCGTAATTTCTTCCTCACTCTTTGCATGAAAATTCGCAGCAACATCTTTGTGATGTGACTCATTGTACTAATTGTTCTATGTTGATCACATTCCAAGGCTCCTGATTTCTTTGGGATTGCAATAAATACAGAGTTACATAATTCAGAAGGTATATCTTCAGTATCATATAATGTGTTCAGCAGTCTGGTGACTTGATCTAGTCCATATTCTTCTAAAGTTTTAATCATTTCTGTTGTGATGTTATCTGCACCGGGGGCCTTGCCAGCTTTCATATGCTTAAGAATATTTCGAATCTCCATCTTCAAAATTGGTGGTCCTTCATTATTAAATCTAATATCATACTGTTCCTCTCTGTTATCCTTATAAAGGTTTTTCACATAATCTGTCCATACATGTATAATCTGATCTTTTTTCTATTATGATTTTGCCATCTTTAGCTTTTAGACAGCCTGTTGATGTACTTGTTCTTTTATTAGTAAGTTCCTGAATTCTTTTGTGCACTAATTTGGTATTTTGACTGTTGTGTTGTTTTTCAATTTCTAAGCATTTTTCCTCAAGCCATGCTTCTTTTGCCTCCTTACATAATATTCTGACTTGTCTGTGAATTTCTTCATATTTGGCAGAATTATTTTTGTTGAGTCTTCTTGTTTCCATTAGGTGTAAAATTTCTTCAGTCATCCATTTCTTACGACCCACCTTCTTTAATTTTGGAATAGTTGATTCTGCAGCCAAACTGATTGAATTCTTCAACATTTCCCATTGATCATCCACATCCTGGAATAGGATCTCTAGATCAGACAATATATCAAATCTGTTCTGTACTTCTATGTTGAATTTGTTTTGTATTTCCTTGTCATTACTCAATGTACACAAATCATATTTAGTGTTTCCTGTTATATACTTGACTTTCTTCAACTTTATCCTCAATGTTCCTGTAAGTAATCTGTGGTCACTATATCAGTCAGCACTGGGAACTGTTTTTGCTATTGTTAACGCGTTTCTAAATCTTCTGCTAATCAGAATGTAGTCAGTCTGGTTTCTAATCCTGTTATCAGGACTCCTCCATGTCCATAATCTTCTAGGGTGTTGCTTAAACCAGGTGTTTCCTACAATCATTTCCTGTTCTTTTGCCCACTCTACGAGTCTGTATCCTCTTTCATTTCTCTCTCCTAAACCATAGTTTCCTACTGTGTATCTATTACCTTAATTTCCTACTTTTGCATTGAAGTCCCCTAATATGATGTTTATTTCTGAATTGTTACACTTCTTTAAGGCAGACTCTATGTCATTATAAAATTCCTCTACAATAAATTCACTGGATTCTCCTGTTGGGGCATATACTTGAATAACATTTATGTTAAAAGGTCTGTCACTTAATTTAACTAATAGAACTCTGTCAGACACAGCCCAATATCCTTGAACAGATTTTGATGTTTTCCAGTCCGAAATAATTGCCACTCCCCTTTGTGATCTTCACCTCTAAAATAAATAATCTTAAAATCTTCATTCTATCTTGATGCCTGCTCCTATCCATCTCGTTTCGCACATCCCTAAAATATTATTTTTTTCTCTTTCCAGTTCTTGTTTTATGTATCTAATTTGTCGTCGTTGTTTAACGTCCTAACATTCCCTGTTGCTAATATTAATGTATCTGTCCTTGTCTTGCGATGATCAGTCTTTAGGCGAATCATAATGTACTAGGCACTTTTAAAGAGGTAGTTTGCCGCTGCTTTCCTCTATGGCAGTGACCATACTGGCCAGATGATCGCAACTCTTGTCTCTCAAAAGAGATCCTCTGCCTGCCGTCTCGAAACTTGAGACCATAACCAACAAATATCTGTCGGCTGCCCTCAAAGTTTCATCCGCCACCTGCCTTCCATGGCTTCTTTTGAACACTTCCAATAAACGAATACGAAATTCCTCCGAAGTCGGAGAGTGTCTGCCTGTACGGCGAGGAACCACCAGTCTGCACACAATTAAGTCAGACATGGGACAACGGATACTCAAGCAAAAATCAGGTCCTGTATGACATCACACTGATGTTGGATGTCTTCATCCGACATACATGACTTCACGCTGGAGATCACAGCCAGCGAACACAAGCAAGCAAGCACAAATACGGAATGACACCACATAATCCACAGGAAAACACTAAACAGTGTAAAACATTAAACAGCGTAAAACACTAAACAGCGTAAAACACCAAACAGCGTCTCCGAAGAATAAACACATCACGTCGTCGCCATTTGTACCGGAAGTATACCCCTCCATTATTGTTCTCTCCAAACTTTCGTGACGTTTCAAGTGATCAAAATATTCCAATTTTCTTTATTTTATCGTCTTTAAAAGCCAGCCTTCTTCAATATTCAGCCCTTGAAGTATGGATGCATTTGTTCTTTTCTTTACCCAAGATATTCTTAGAACTCGTCTATAACATATATATTCAAAGGCATTTATGCGCTGTTCAGCTTGTTTAGTAAGTGTCCAGGTCTCACAGGCGTATGTTGCAATGGGAAAGATACATGCTCTTAAAAATCTAATTTTTGTAGTTCTGTCTGTCCCACTCCATAATTTATTCAATTGTTTTAGTCTTTGAAGAGCAATTGATAGTCGTCGTTTAATTTCTTTCATTGTGTCACCGTTGTTGGTAATCAATGACCCAAGATATTCAAAATTTTCCACTACCTTCAATTTTTGCTCATTAACATATATTTCTTTAAATATTGAGCACAACCCACTACTGGCAACGCTGATCGTATTCAGGTATGAACCTAAGGCCTATCCACGTCAATGCGGAAGCACTAGACTCGAGTTTCGCTCTCGTTTGAGCTCGTCAGTAGTGCATATCCTTGACCTGACCCGGAAACAAACCCCGGATCACCGGCGTGTCAAGCGGGTGTGTAAACACTAGACCACGCGGCACACACTGGACACGGCCAAATTATCACAACAGAATATTACAACGTCTCATCGAGAGCGAAGCTCGAGTCTAGTGCTTCCACATTGACGTGGATATGCCTTAGGTTCATACCAGAATACGATCCTCGTTGCCGGTAGTGGGTTGTGCTCAATATTTAAATCTAAAATCCAGAAACAACCAAATAAATTAATTTGATGATTGCTCGCTGGATTTTAGGCGGCCTGGTGTGCCTTGCCAGTGAGAAGACCTGATCGTTCGGGCCCACATTGATTGACGCACGTCAGTCGCGGCGATCGGGCAAATCTTGAGCTACAGCCTACGATGGGTGGCGTTGTAATATTTTGTTGTGATAATTTGGCCGCGTGGTCTAGTGTTTACACACCCGCTTCACACGCCAGTGTTCCGGGGTTTGTTTCCGAGTCTGGTCAAGGATATGCACTACTGACGAGCTCAAACGAGAGCGAAACTCGAGTCTAGTGCTTCCACATTCCACATTGCCTTAGGTTCATACCAGAATACGATCAGCGTTGCCAGTAGTGGGTTGTGCTCAATATTTAAATCTCAAATCCAGAAACAACCAAATAAATTAATTTGATTATTGCTCGCTGGAATTTAGGCGGCCTGGTGTGCCTTGCCAGTGAGAAGACCTGATCGTTCGGGTCCACATCGATTGACGGACGTCAGTCGCGGCGATCGGGCAAATCTTGAGCTACAGCCTACGATGGGTGACGTTGTAATATTCTGTTGTGATAATTTGGCCGTGTCCAGCGTGTGCCGCGTGGTCTAGTGTTTACACACCCGCTTCACACGCCAGTGATCCGGGGTTTGTTTCCGGGTCCGGTCAAGGATATGCACTACTGACGAGCTCAAACGAGAGCGAAACTCGAGTCTAGTGCTTCCACATTGACGTGGATAGGCCTTAGGTTCATACCAGAATACGATCAGCGTTGCCAGTAGTGGGTTGTGCTCAATATTTAAATCTCAAATCCCGAAACAACCAAATAAATCAATTTGATTATTGCTCGCTGGAATTTAGGCGGCCTGGTGTGCCTTGCCAGTGAGAAGACCTGATCGTTCGGGTCCACATCGATTGACGGACGTCAGTCGCGGCGATCGGGCAAATCTTGAGCTACAGCCTACGATGGGTGACGTTGTAATATTCTGTTGTGATAATTTGGCCGTGTCCAGCGTGTGCCGCGTAGTCTAGTGTTTACACACCCGCTTTACACGCCAGTGTTCCGGGGTTTGTTTCCGAGTCTGGTCAAGGATATGCACTACTGACGAGCTCAAACGAGAGCGAAACTCGAGTCTAGTGCTTCCACATTGACATGGATAGGCCTTAGGTTCATAACAGAATACGATCAGCGTTGTCAGTAGTGGGTTGTGCTCAATATTTAAATCTCAAATCCCGAAACAACAAAATAAATCAATATATTTCTTTCTCCATGGTAGTTTTATCTGTATGCATTATCTTTGTTTTTGCTATGTTAAGATATAAGTTGTGATTTTCACTATTCAAGTGGGTTGAGGCTATTAGGTTTTCTATACCAGTCTGCGTTGTGGATAGCAATACTGTATCATCAGCACACCGAATCTCTGGTATGTCATGACCACCGATATTTAGGTCATCATATAGCTCGCTGTTTATATCATCTCTTACATTTCTCATTATATTTTCGGCGTACAGGTTAAACAAATAGGGGGACAGCACACATCCCTGACGGACTATTTGCTTGATGTCAAACCAATTTGATGTCTCGCCATCTATTCTAACCGCTGCTTGTTGGTCTAGATAGAACATTCTTATGAGTTGTATTACATATGAAGGAAAGCCCCTATTCCTCATGATATCCCAAAGTTTCTGATGTTGTACACAGTCAAATGCCTTTGAATAATCCACAATACATGAGAATAGATTTACATTAAATTCTCTACACTTCTCCATTATTAAATGCATGTTGAGAATGTGATCTCTTGTTCCCCTTCCTTGTCTAAATCCAGGTTGAATCACGTTAATTTTTTCTTCCATTTTCTTACGAAGTCATCCCATTATAGTGTTTAGTAGAATTTTACTTGCATGACTGATCAGAGCAATAGTTCTATAGTTGGTGCATAATTTCAGGTTGCCCTTTTTGGTATTGAAATGAAGATAGTTCTCTTCCAATCTTTTGGCCATATACCATATTTCCATATCTTTTTACATAATGCGTGATAGATTTGTGTGCTTTCTTCTCCTCCCGCTTTAATTAGTTCAGCTGGTATCTCATCACATCCAGGTGATTTACCATTTTTCAGGTTCTTTATTGCCCATGCAATTTCATCTAATGAGGGTACAGGTACTGTCTCTGCTGTCATTGGCTCATGTATCTCATTCATATCCTCACTGTCTCTCATATCATACATTCCACTGCAATACTCCTGCCATCTTTCTAGAATTTGTCTAGATTCTGTTAAGGTATTTCCCATCTTGTCACAGATAACTTTCAATTAAGGTTGAACATTTCTTGTCAATAACTTAATTTCTTTGAACATTTCATAATCTCTTCCAGTCTTATGATATTGCTCTATTCTGGTTCAGCAATCTTGTATAATTGATTTTTGTCCTTTCTTGTGTTCTTTCTTATTTCTCGAGTTAAAGATTTATACTTCATCCTGCTATTATCGGATTCACCTCCTTTCTGTTTCAGTTCCCTTCGTTGTTTTATTAATTCTAACGTGTCTGATACAATCCATGGCTTAAGTTGCCTTTTCTTGGTCGGAATTAAATCTTTGGCTGCAGTTATCAAGGTATTTCTAGCTTGTACTGTCAGTTCATCAGGTGTCATTTCCTCTTGTACAGACATCAAGACTTCAAAACGATTCCAAATTTCTACGTTGTATGCATCTGGTATTTTTGTGAGGTCAAAACGAAGTGGCCTTGGTCCTCTGGTAAGTTTTTTGAGGTTTGATTTCAGATCTGCTTCTAATAACTGATGATTCGTATCACAGTCTGCACTTCGTAGGTGTCCTATGTGTCCTGGCACCAACACTGTTCAGCCTCATGTTTTCAGCCATGCTGATGAATGCCTTCGAGAACGACGACATTGGAATAGACATCAACTACCAGTATGGATGGAAAGTTATTCAATCTCAGAAGGTTGAAAGCTAAAACCAAAATTAACAGCGACACCGTCAGAGAGCTCCTGTTTGCTGATGATTGCGCTCTGTACGCCAACTCAGAGGCGGACATGCAACATAATGTTTCACCTTTCTCACATGCCTGTGCCAACTTTGGGCTCAATATCAACTTGGAGAAGACTGTAGTTATGTACCAGCCAGCTCTAGGGAATAATCACACTGTGCCGAATATCAAAGTGAATGATCGTAGACTAAGTGTTGTGGACAAATTCACCTATCTTGGCAGCACTGTGTCACAAGCTGCCACAATTGATGACGAAGTGAATGCAAGAATCTCTAAGGCCAGCGCGGCCTTTGGCAGACTGTACAAGAATGTATGGGACAGAAATGGAATAAGCCTGCAAACAAAGTTAAAAGTCTACAAAGCAGTTGTATTATCCACATTGCTATATGCTTGTGAAACCTGGACTGTTTATCAGCGAAATTAAACCCACTTCCACACAGTCTGCCTAAGGAAGCTACTGAAGATTAAATGGCAAGACAAGATTCCAGACACTGAAGTCCTAGAAAGAGCATCCATGGCCAGTATCCACACTCTACTGATGAAGAATCAGACTCGCTGGGCTGGTGACTTGACTCGCATGCCAGATCACAGGCTCCCTAAACGATTTTTTTTTTACAGCGAACTGCGTTGTGGTAAACGCTCCCAAGGTGGCCAGAGGAAACGCTTTAAAGACACTCTGAAAATTTCACTGAAGGCTTTTGGAATTCATCATTACACCTGGGAGGCTGCAGCCAGAGACAGAAATTCGTAGCGTGCATCATTACGCAAGGGTGCAGTCATATGTGAGGCAACCAGGGCTGCAACAGCTGTGAAGAAAAGGCAGGACAGAAAAACCACTGCAGGAAATCCTCCTCCAGAAACGTCAAGCATTCCTTGCCCACATTGTCAAAGAACATTTCGAGCCAAAATAGGCCTTATCAGCCATCTTAGAACCCACGGCTTCATACCTTCAACCCCACTGGATGAAATGAATGGTCATCATCATTCTTGATGGACAAACAACACTTCGTAGGGATTTTGCAGATGTTATGCTTGATCTCCATCTTCATTGTATTAAAATATAATCTATCTGATGTTTGGTAATACTGACAGGGGACTTCCATGTGAAGAGTCTTCTTGTGTGTTGTTTAAAAAGTGTGCTGGCTATCGTTAACTCATGTTCTGTGCAAAATTCAATTAATTTGTCACCTGCGTCATTTCTATTTCCCAATCCAAATTTTCATAAAACGTGTCTCTCATTTTCAGCTCTTGCTGTATCTACTTTCGCATTAAAATCTCCCAATATTATTGCTATATCATTATGACCAGTCTTATTTAATGTGTCTTGAAGTGCGTTGTAAAAATCTTCAATTTCGTCCTCCTCTGCTGGTGATGTAGGTGCATATATCTGTATGATAGCTGTGTTTTTGGACGGTCTTTACGTCTAATAGTGAGGATTCTATCACTAACTGGGTTATATCCCATTAAAGCTTTTAGCAGTTGTTTTATCTAACCAAAATGCCACTCCACTCTGGCCTCCGACGTCTCTACCAGAATAAATGAAAATACTTCCATTTTCAGTTGTGAAATGTCCCTTGCCTCTCCAGCGATGTTTACTAATTCCTAAAATTTGAATATTTAACCTCTCAATCTCATCACATACTACTTTGAGCTTTCCCTCATACAGACTTCTCACATTCCACGTTCCTATTCTCACTCTGTTTCTTAGTCTGATACAGGTGATTTCCTTGGTAACAGTCAGGATTAACTCCGTCATCACGATTACTAGTACTGGTCCCTGTGTCACACTCTTCCCCAGTGTTATCTGATCTGCCTAGCCTGGGGGTCTCGCCACCAGATCTCTTTCTTATAATGTTTTCTTTCATGATTGTTATGGTTTCTTGACAAGTTTTGCAGAAGGTAGTTTGCCATAAATAGGGCAATTATGAATAAATAAAGCTATGAGTACGATTCCATTCACTAATCGAGCTAAGAAATATTACCGGAGGTAAGCCAAACGGCTGAGAAAAAAAAAGCAATGACTGAAGAAATATTAAAGTTGATGGCCAAAAGAAAAAAGAGTAAAAGTTATAAGCATGTATATAATTAGATAAATAAAGAAATAAGAAATAATTGCGTGAAGGCAAAAGAAAGTTGGTTAAATGAACAGTGCAAGAAAATTGAATTAAATTCTATTGAAGATAAAAAAAAATATGCACAAACAAATCAGTGAGATTACAGGAAGAAAAATAAGAATAAATACAGGCTGTTTAAAGTCAAAACCAGGAAATATATTATTGGAGGAAGATGCTATAACGAAGAGGTGGAATAAGTATATAAGAGCCTTATATGATGGAGAAAGGGCAGAACTAACAGAAGAAAGTAACTTAGAAGGTCCACCTATTCCATAAGATGATGACGCTATCAAGCATTAGTTTAGCTGCAGAAAAAACTATTTCAAAATTAAAGAAAGTGGGTCGTCAGACATGGATGACTGAAGAAATTTTACAGCTAATGGAAACGACATGACAGAACAAAAATAATCCTGCCAAATATAAAGAAATTCACAGAAAAGTCATCATGTAAGGAGGCAAAAAGAAGCATGGCTCGAGAACAATTGCATAGAAATTGAAAAACAACACAACAGTAATAATACCAAACTAATGCACAAAAGAATTCAGGAGCTTACTAATCAAAGAACACATACATCCGCAGGCTGCCTTAAGACAACAGATGAAAAAATCATAATAGAAAAAGATAAGATTACACATGTATGGTTAGACTATGTGAAAAACCTTTATGATGATAATAAAGAAGAACAGTATGATATTCAAAATAATAATGAAGGACCATCAATTTTGAAGATGGAGGTTCAGAATGCTCTAAACCATATGAAATCTGGCAAGACCCCCGGTTAAGACGGCATCACAACAGAAATGATTAATGCTTTAGAAGAATACGGAATAGGTAAAGTTACCAGACTCCTGAATACCATATAAGATACTGGAGATATACCTCATGAATTATGTAATTCTATATTTATTGCAACCCCAAAGAAATCAGGAGCCTTGAAATGTGATCAACATCGAACAATTAGTATAATGAGTCACATCACGAAGATTTTGTTAAGAATTATCATGCAAAGAGTTAGGCAGAAAATACAACCTGAAATAGGAGAGGAACAATGTGGGTTTGTAGAAGGCAAGGGTACAGTAAATGCTGTGTACATACTGAGAACAGTAATTGAACGTTCTATAGAAGTAAACAAAGATCTACACCTCTGCTTTATTGACTACACAAAGGCTTTCGATAAAGTGAGACATGTCGACATGATAAGGATGCTTGAAGATCTACAAATTGATGGAAAAGATCTTAGACTTGTAAAAAACATATATTGGAAACAACAAGCTGCCATAAGAGTTGATAATGAAGTAGGCCAATATCAGCCTATTAAGAGAGGTGTGAGACAGTGATGTGTAATGTCTCCAGATCTGTTTTCCCTATACAGTGAAAGTATTTTAAGAAATATTGAAAATATGGAAGGAATCAACATTGGGGGCAGATGCATCAATAACATTAGATATGCAGATGATACAGTGTTCATTGCAGATAATGAACAGGACCTGCAAAATTTAGTAGATGCAGTTGTTACACACAGTGAACAACTAGGGTTAGAATTAAATTATAAGAAGACACAGATTATGGTCATCACTAGGAAGGAAGAAATACCACAATGTAACATACAAGTAAATGGGCATATTCCTAAACAAGTGAATCAGTACAGCTATCTTGGAACAGTCATAACATCTGATGGGAGATGCCTTGAAGAAATTAGAACAAGAATTGCCACGGAGAAGGTAGCCTTTTGCAAGATGAAAAACATACTGACTAATAAAAAGATATCTATTGAAACGAGAAAAAGAGTGTTGAAGTGCTACATAGAACCTGTACTTTTATATGGATGTAAAGCGTGGACAATGAGCAGACTAGCTGAAAAACATCTGATGGCTGAGGATATGTGGTTTCTGAGGAAAATGCAAATAATACAATGGACAGACAGAAAAACCAATGAACAAGCCCTACAAGAAACAAATGAAGATCGTAAACTGATTAGAGACATTAGACGTAGACAGCCAAAGTTTTTTGGGCATGTTTTGAGAAGAAAAGAATTGGAGAACTTTGTGACAACTGGCAAGATCGAAGGGAAGGAGACCAAAGGGAAGACCTAGAATTAAATACCTGGATGGCTTGGCCATGTGGCATGGCCGAGATAGAAACACGGAGCTGATCCACGAGTGAGATGGCAAAACATGACCGCCCACGCTTATCGGCATGGCACATGATGGATGGATGGATCAAGCATATGAAGGAAGGAAAATCAGCTGGGTCAGATGGAATAACAATAGAAGAATTGGAAGCAATGGAAGCATTTGGAGTAGATATATTAACCAAAATGTTGAATGATATTTATAGCAGTGGATATATACCAAGCGAATATTGAAATCTGTAATTATAGTTATACCAAAAAGACCAGGAGCAATTGAATGCGAATATTTTCGTACGATTAACCTCATAAATCATGTCACTAAGCTTCTACTCAGAATTATAATGAGAAGAACAAGGAAGAAAATAAAAATGAAAATTAGTGAAGAACAATATGGATTTGTGGAAGGAAAAGGTACAAACAATGCAATATACACATTAGAACACTATTAGAAAGATCAGTAGAGACAAAGAAAGACACATATTTGTGCTTCATAGATTACACTAAATATTTGATAAAGTAAAACATGATGAACTGATTAAAATGTTGGAAGATATTAACATTGATGGGAAAGATCTGGGAATAATAAAAAAAAATATTTACTGGAACCAAACAGCAGCAATTAAAATGGGAAATAAAGAAGGAAATTATGAACACATAAAGCTGGGAGTAAGACAGAGATGTGCTTTGTCACCAGATCTCTTCTCCCTCTATAGCGAAGTAATAATGAGAGAGATCAAAGAAAAGCCAGAATAATATTCAGAGGTTATAATATAAATATTATACGCTATCCAGATGACACAGTATTGGTGACGGATAATTCAATAGAACTACAACAATTGTTGGAATTTGTAGTAACAGGTTGCGCAAAAGACATAAGAGTGCAAAGAAAGGACTTTCCTTGAATATCAAGTAAACAGTAACAATGGTGATATCAAAGAAAATGGTGACACAAAATGTGAAATGGAAATAGAAGAGATGATTCTTTACCAGGTGGCTAATTTTAAATACTAGGGGCATTTATAAAATCAGATGGAAGATGTACAACATAGATTAAGAGCAGAATAGGGCAAGCAAAGGCTGCATTTAAGAAAATGAAAGGTATCTTATGCAATAAATCACTATCATTGAATGTAAGATAGAAAATGCTATATAGATCCTATTTTGCTGTATGGCTGTGAATATTGGAATGTAAAGAAACAAATTAGAAAGAACTTTGAAGAAACAGAGATGTGATTCTTGAGACGAATGATGCGAATTCCTTGGACAGCCAGAGTAACTAACGACCATTGCTTGAAATAAGCTGATGAAACTAGAACAGTATGTACAACAATAAGAAAGAGACAAACAGCTTTCTTTTGGTCATGTGATTAGAAGAGAGGCATTGAGGAATATCGCGACTGATCAAAGGGAAGAAAGGCGTAGGCAGTGGCGTGCAAGGGGGTGCGGGGGGGGGGGGGGGAGAGTGCGACGGCCCCGGGCATCCAGCTGGGAGGAGTCATCCAATTAGGGAGAGGGGGCAGCACAGTGCAATGGGAGGGGAGGAGGAATTAATTAGGGAAAGAACGATTTAGGGGCATCCAATCAAGGGGTTGGCCCCGGGCATCAAAAGAACCTCTGCACACCACTGGGCGTAAGGCTGACCAAGTGATATGATGCTGGATGGATAGAGACGGTGTCATGGAGAAATATCATCCGTAGAGTTAGATCCTGGAACACCAAAGATCAAGATATGTGGAGAGACATGAACGCCTACGCCAGCTGGCAGGGCAATTGATGATGATGATCAATGCTAGGATTTATTGCAAAGTCCTGTAAAGGACATTACATACGAAGCTAATTAAACATTAAAAACATAAAATATGATACAAATGGAACACCGTTGAAATTACCTATTCTATTTTAGCCACTAGCAGGAATCTGTTTAGGGAAGAAGCAGAAAGAGGAAAATGTCTGCGTACCGTAATGAACTGTTTACTGGGACACTAGCCGCGCATTCTCACAGCAGCCGCCACAGATCTCCCTCCGCCAAGGGGTCGTGTGGTAAATAGGGATGGTGCCGTCGTGTGTTAGCGGGATTCTAAGTTCCCACCGGAGTTATGATGGGGGTGGCCGACCTCAGACACTCTATATAACATAGTTGATCAGTCATTAAGTACAGTTTACCATTCTTGCAGACGAAGTGATTTCTCTAGAATGTGCGGTCGTTAATGTTGTAGATATTATTGCACCCCGTTTCTACTGCAGTATAGATAATAACATCGATGTATTTGTTTTAAAGGAAAACTAATAATTGTGAAGTTCATTTTTGGGAATTCAGTCGACGCTTAAGTATATTGTAAATGATTTGGCTTTTACCTTTACAATGTGTAAGCTAGGTTTATGAATAGGTATCATTTTGGCTGTTTGTGTGATTTCTTGGCAAGTTTACGCTCAGTAGTTTACCAATGCTTTCTGAATGACCTTGATGGCGAGGACACTGGTAACAGGGAAAGCTAATCCACACGCAGAAATCAGTTAATTGCACTACAAGTAGTAGGACTTATTCAGTAAGTGACAGTAAACTATTGGACGTAATGTTGCCTAGTAAATCACAGACAGCAATAGGGGCTGGAGTTGACTGCAACGCTTGCAAAAGACACGCAACTTTAGTTAGCTCGATTTATTACTTAAGCTTAATTTAGCCATTATTTAAGCTTAATTTAGCCATTATTTAAGCTTAATTTTGCCATTATGTACATTAACTGTCTTACTATATGCATTAATTGCATGAAGTTATTGTAATATAGACATTGTTTACATAAAGCTACTTTAATATGGACATAATTTACTCGAATCTATTTTAATATAAGCCGGCGCTATGACGACAGGGTAACGAATGCAATTCGCAACACTGCATACAGCGTTCGAAACACAACTTCGGGACATTTGATAGCAGATTGCCTTGTGTAGGTTTTCATAAATTGGTATGAGTGCCGGTCGTTCAGAAAGCAAAGGCAAACTACTGAAAGTAAACTTGCCAAGAAATCACAAACAGCTAAAAAAAAATCCAGGGGTTAACTGCGACGTCCTGTAAAGAAAATGCGACTAACTAACTTAATATAGACACGAATTACATGAGGTTATTGTAATATAGACATGATTTACATGAGGTTATTATAATATAGACATGGATTACATGAGGTCATTTTAATATAGACATGAATTACATGAGGTTATTTTAATATTGACATGAATTACATGAGGTTATGTTAATATTGACATGGAAACATGAGGTTATTTTAATACTGACATGGATTATATGAGGTCATTTTAATATAGACATGAATTACATGAGGTTATTTTAATATAGACATGATTTACTTACAAGCTGTGACGTTTGGTCGAGACAATGATAATGGTTACTGTAGAGACGAACTATTTGGGCACTTTGATAACGCCAGGTGGAAGATGTGTTGAAGATAACGCCAGGTGGAAGATGTGTTGAAGATGGTAAACGCAGAATAGCCATGCAAAAGCAGCATTTTCACAAGATTAGGAATTGTCTGTGTGATATTTAGTTTTCAATCAAGGTAAGAAAGAGGGTTATTAAAAGCTATATAGTATCAATCATAATGTACGGACGTGAATCATGGACAATCAGCAGATTACTGAGGAATTATATAGTGGCTGCAGTTTTATAGAAGAATGTTGAGAACATCACGGACGAATAAAAATCGTACTGAAGATATCTGGAAAGAAGTACACAGACAAAGAGAACTGACTACTTCATCAGAATCGGACAATTCACGTTCTTTGGATATGTCAGGATAAAGGAAAATCC
>JACEFZ010014794.1:32500-332500 GCA_014155875.1 Cepaea nemoralis | reverse complement strand
TATGTAGAGTATATTGCAGCGGGTGTGAATATTAAAAAGTCTCCTTCGCCATTTACAGAAGATATACATATAGTATTGACTAAATAGCTATCACTATGTTCTAAAGATTGTTTGGTGGCAGAGGTGGACACGAACTAATTCTTTTAAAGATAAAGTTAGTTGCCTGTTTATTACAGAACGTCGCAGTCTTCCCCGGTAGTTCTTGGATGTTTATGATTTTGTAGGCAAGTTTATTCTCGGTAGGCTGTCATTATTCACTGAAGGACCCACGCTCATACTATTGTTACAACAACAACAAAAAACTATACAAGTCTGCTTGGAAATCGCCTACAGCAGATTTTGAACCCAGTATGCGGGTTTGCGAATCGCGTTCGCTACCCCTTAGCCATAGATGCCAGCTTACATTTTATGTAAAATTCCTGAAAAATTACGCTGAAAAAGTCGCTTAAAAGTCGACAGGGTCGACTTCATTGCACCGGGTTTTACCCATATGGCTCGGTCTCTTTCCGCAGCGTGGAAAGCGTCGCACAAAGCACGAACTCCGTAGCTCTAGCGACGACCCACAGGAGTCTCCGAAAAATTTAACTCATGAACCAAAGGACGCGGCCCGGAATCGAACCCACAACCTTCGGAGCCCGAGTTAAACGGCTTGACCACTTCGCCACGAAGACTCCCAAAAAATGACGCATGAGGTAGATGAAGACAGCGTGAGAAGATTCTGGACAGGCTTGTGACGTGGCATGGAAGAGAGTCAACACACGAATTGATCCTTGCCTTTTGAGATCGCAAATTTCGGTCGGTCGGGTTTATAAATATATATATATATATTAGCAGATGCGAACGCCAACTATAAAAGACAATGCACATTTAACACTGACATAACATCTCTCATCATATTAAAGGCATTCTGTAGTAACAAGTGACTATCACATTTAAACAATGCACATATAGCACCAGCCATACCAGCGTTCGAAACAGCTGCGCGCGATATGGCAGCAGACCGCGTTGCGTTGGTTTTGCGTTGGTATCGGTGCCGGTCGTTCAGAAAGCAATGACAAACTACTGAACGTAAACTTGCCAACAGATAAAAGCGGCAGAAATGCTGGTGTTGACTGCGATGTCCTGTAACAAAGGGTATGCAAAAAATAAAAAGATATAGCACCGACATAACATCACTCCTTATATTATAGGCATTCTGTAGTATACTTTATATATATATATATATATATATATATATAGTAGTATATATAGTTCATTTTCATAGTTATACTAGATAGTGTAGTCATACGTCATAGTGTAGTCATACGTCATAGTGTAGTCATACTTCAAAGTATAGTCATATTTCACAGTTTAGTCATACTTCATACTGAAAAGTTATTGCATACTGTAAAGTATTCTTTGTGTTGTCATACTTTAGAGTATACCCATACTTCAAAGTGTAGTCAGACTTTAAGTGTACTCTTACTTCAAAATGTAGTCATACTTCACCGCGTAGTCACTTCATACTGAAAAGAAGCAGTTACACAAGACGGAGAGACAGACACGAAGGGATAAGGGCAACAGCCTGAACCGGTAGACAGAAATCTGCCTGGGGTTCGTTACAACAGACGTGTTATTCCGTGGCATGTCAAGAGCAGTCAGTCCTCGCTAGACGGAAGGAAATACGCCAGACTAACAACATACCCATGCAAAAGGGCTTCTAACTAAAACAACTACCCCTCCTTAGCAGTTTGTTTCAAGTACTACGCCGACCGCTTCCAGATGTCTGCGCAGACAGTGTGAAAAAGAAAGTGTGCCGTTAAGACAGCAAATTCTTATCCCCGGTGGTTGCTTCGGCCTGGTTCAGTTAGGTGCCAGAATGCTATGGTGGTGGAGGGTGGTGGTTGCGGTGGTTGTACTGCTGCTGCCCCTGGTGACGTCTGAACACCTGTCTAAGGTAAGGGATGTTTATTTATCGCTCGGCGTGTGAGAGCTTTGCGATGTCTTTTGTTATTGTTTTTTGCTGTGAAGGTTAATCGTGTAGTTTGTCGGTTATCTGCTATTGAGTAGCATACACACACCCACTCTTTAGTTAGTGAAAGCACATTTCACAACTGTATATGTAAAGTCGTGTGGGTGTGATATACACCTGTAGACATAGACTAGTATAAGCATAATTGATTCGTAACGATATGCAGTAGTGTAGTCATACTTCATTGATACACAGCTTTGTAATACTTCATTAATACGGTAGTGTGGACATACGTCATAGATAATGCTAGGGTAGTCATACTTCATTCATTTAGTTATGTGTGATTATTTCATTGATATGCAGTTTTGTAGTCATACTTCAGTGTAGTCATACTTCAGTGTAGTCATACTTCAGTGTAGTCATACATCATAGATCTACAGTAGTGAAGTCATACATTATAAATATACAGTAAAGTAGTCATATTTCATTGATATGCAAAATATTAGCCATACGTCAGTGATACAAAGTAGTGTAGTCATACATCATAGATATATAGTAGTGAGGTCATACTTCATTGATATACATTAGTGATGTCATACTTCATTGATATACAGTAGTGTAGTCATACTTCATTGGTATACATTAATGATGTCATTCTTCGTTGGTATACATTAGTGATGCCATTCTTCGATGGTATACATTAGTGATGCCATTCTTAATTGGTATACATTAGTGACTGTCATACTTCATTGATATACATTAGTGATGTCATACTTAGTTGATATACATTAGTGATGCCATTCTTCGTTGGTATACGTTAGTGATGTCATTCTTCGTTGATATACATTAGTGATGTCATACTTAATTGATATACATTAGTGATGCCATACTACATTGATATACATTAGTGATGTCATACTACATTGATATACGTTAGTGATGCCATACTACATTGATACACAGTAGTGATGCCATACTACATTGATATACATTAGTGATGCCATACTACATTGATATACAGTGGTGATGCCATACTACATTGATATACATTGGTGATGCCATACTACAATGATATACATTAGTTATGCCATACTACATTGATATACACTAGTGATGTCATACTACATTGATATACTTTAGTGATGCCATACTACATTGATATACATTAGTGATACCATACTACATTGATATACAGTAGAGATGTCATACTATATTGATATAATGTAGTGATGTCATACTACATTGATATACATTAGTGATGTCATACTACATTGACATACATTAGTGATGCCATACTACATTGATATACGTTAGTGATGCCATACTACATTGATACACAGTAGTGATGCCATACTACATTGATATACATTAGTGATGCCATACTACATTGATATACAGTGGTGATACCATACTACATTGATATACATTGGTGATGCCATACTACAATGATATACAGTAGTTATGCCATACTACATTGATATACACTAGTGATGTCATACTACATTGATATACGTTAGTGATGCCATACTACATTGATATACATTAGTGATACCATACTACATTGATATACAGTAGCGATGTCATACTACATTGATATACGTTAGTGATGTCATACTACATTGATATACATTAGTGATGTCATACTACATTGATATACATTAGTGATGTTATACTACATTGATATACGTTAGTGATGCCATACTACATTTATATACATTAGTGATGCCATACTACATTGATACACAGTAGTGATGCCATACTACATTGATATACATTAGTGATGCCATACTACATTGATATACAATAGTGATGCCATACTACATTGATATACGTTAGTGATGCCATACTTCATTTATATACATTAGTGATGCCATACTACATTGATACACAGTAGTGATGCCATACTACATTTATATACATTAGTGATGCCATACTACATTGATACACAGTAGTGATGCCATACTACATTTATATACATTAGTGATGCCATACTACATTGATACACAGTAGTGATGCCATACTACATTGATATACATTAGTGATGCCATACTACATTGATATACAGTGGTGATGCCATATTACAATGATATACATTGGTGATGCCATACTACAATGATATACAGTAGTGATGCCATACTACATTGATATACAGTAGTGATGTCATACTACATTGATATACAGTAGTGATGTCATACTACATTGATATACATTAGTGATGTCATACTACATTGATATACATTAGTGATGTCATACTACATTGATATACATTAGTGATGTTATACTACGTTGATATACAGTAGTGATGCCATACTACATTAATATACATTAGTGATGTCATACTTCATTGTATACAGCAGTGATGTCATACTACATTGATATACATTGGTGATGCCATACTTCATTGATATACATTAGTGATGCCATACTACATTGATATACATTAATGATGTCATACTATATTGATATAATGTAGTGATGTCATACTACATTGATATACATTAGTGATGCCATACTACATTGATATACATTAGCGATGCCATACTACTTTGATATACATTAGTGATGTCATATTACATTGATATACATTAGTGATGTCATAGTACTTTGATATACATTAGTTATGTCTTACTACATTAATATACATTAGTGATGCCATACTACATTGATATACATTAGTGATGTCATAATACATTGATATACAGTAGTGTAGTCATACTTCATTGATATACAATACTGTAAGTATAGATTGTCTGTTGTGAAGACATACTTCATTACGTGATAGTGAGATAATTTAGTTTAGTCGACGGATCAACATGACGGCACACGGGTGTAACCCATAAGTGCTCCGTTCTTCTCCTAAGTCAAGCCTGAGTCTGGAGAAACTCAGCTCAGTGCGGGAACTCCGTAGCACCGGCAAGGATCCTGAAATACTTTGGATAGATTTTTAACTACAAATCTTACCCGGGCCGTTAGGCTACTCTTTTTCGATTTCCAACTGCGAACGAATATTTTACATGCACAACAAACAATACACACGGGCGTCCGATCTCACTACCCAGAGATCAGGGGAAATTGTATTACTAGAAGTCCACGAGAAAAAATCCCGACCCTCACCGGGGCTTGAACCCGGGACCTCCAGCACTCGAGGCGGACACCATCCCTCGAGACCACTCAACGAACACCCCCCCCCCCTCCCCAGTGATAGAGAGAACTGTACAACAGGGTAGACAACATCCAGGCATGGGTTGCAAGCGGATGGTGTGGGTGCACAAGTGAAGAAGCAAAAAGGATGTCAAAGTGTAAAAGGCAAGAGAATCTTCATCACGCCTGGTTTTATCCTTTATGGCTCGATATCTTTCCACAGGGCGGTCTGCCGAAATTGTCGCACAAAGCACGAACTCCATAGTTCCAGCGACGAACCCCAGAAGTCTCCGAGAAAACTGCACGCGTGAACAGAACGATGTAGCCCGGAATCGAACCCACAACCTTCGGAGCGCTAGGCAGGCAGCGTAACCCCTCCACCACGAAGACTCCTGGCGAAGAAGCAGATCTTAATGTATTGAATACTCATCTTGTCACCGGCAAGTTATGGAGATGGCACGTGATGTTGATGCAACAAGCACACTGAAACGCCAGAACACTGACCAGTCGTGCTTTTTACTTTTTCAGAACGGCATCATCAAGTTGTAGTTCCTTTGATGTTTTCTTACTAATACTAAAGAACAAACATGTATCAATAACTACTAAGAAAGCACATTACACCACAATCTTCCTACAAACTCTATGTTACCAATGCCAAACCTGGACAATGACAGAAAAAGAGAAAAGAAAAATCACAATAACAGAAATGAGATTCCTGAGAAGAATACTCAATGGATCAAGAAGAGATGAGATAAGAAATGAAGAAATCAGGACTAAAGTGGGGGTTAAAGCAGCACTAGATTTTATTAGAAGGCAGCAAGTCAAATGGTTTGGCCATGCAAGTAGGTTACCAACTAACAGTATACTACAACAAGCAATGATGTACAGACCTGAGGGAAGCAGAGGAAGAGGCCGACCATATAAACGATGGACGCAGGGAATAAGAGAGTCCATGGGAATATCGATACATGAAGCCCATAAGCTTGCACTCTCCCGCTGTTTATACTTCACCTCGACACCGCAAGGTATAAGCGGAACAAGATGAGATAAGATGAGAGGGTGCACGTTACATTAGGAGGAACAGGCTGGCCGAGTGGCTAGAATGCCGGGTTCTCTTCCGGGAGACCCGGGTTCGAATCCTCGGTAAGGTGTGGATATTTTTCTGTCTGCCACAAAAAGAAAATCCTAACCTGCAAAGTTCGCTGCCGCTGCATTGGCCAGGCGGCCTGAATTCCCCAGGTTCAAGACTCCCATGCTATACACCGCAAGGTACTACAGGTATTAGATGACAGCGTTTGACAGGACAGTGCACTGGAATTAATAGCACGTGTATGTACTACGCTTCGAGTTAAAATCGAACGAACGTAAAAACCTTCCGAGAGGAACTGTTGCCATATATAAGCGACAAGTTGGAATCCTCTATAACTATATTTTTCTGTCTATTATCCTCTTTTCTCCACTTCGTTACTTCTCTAAGTTCGGATCAATACCTGCGAATTTATTTCTCACATGCGTTCGCCAATTTCCGTCATTGGATTTCCTTTACCTAACGAAAAATTACTTGTATTTCCGTAACGTTCCGGCCCCAACTCTGGTTTTTGTTATTGTTGTTTTTATTGACTTGTAGTAAAAAATAAAAGTATTGTTGGATTGAAGCATGCAACGCTTGACAAATGACATGCGCAGTGTAAACAATCCGTGGTTTCCGGCGGGCACATAAATCTGGCAGACATCAATGGCGCTGGCCATGTGTCATATGGGAATAAAACTGTTCAGGTGTTTTCTAACGTGTCCTTGATCTAGATCTCTCGCGTGCTATTGCGTATTCTGGCTACGAGTGACCTTGATTTTCACACTTCACTTTGCCTTCAGGTTGAATAAATTGTACAATTATAAAATATTTTTAACTGTCTGGGTTTTCCTGGGGTCTTGATTTATAGTGGGAAATGTTTGATGATTTTTTCCTCAAAATAGAAAATAAAGATTGATTTGGGGTTAGTAAACTGTTTGTAAGAATGATGAGAGCACACTCGACGGATAGATAGAGTATTGACGATATCTTGAAAGAAGTTAACTCACAAAGAGTACTAGGTTACTCGCATCTGAAGAGGATCGTCTTCATTCATTGGACATGTTATGAGAAGGGGAAAGCCGAAGTAACAACGGGAGAGCTGGAGGATAGAAGAGCTAGGACAAGATCAAAAGATACGATGCTAGACAGTTTGACAACATGGCACGGAGAAGAATCAGTGTCAGAAATGACTAACACTGCACGATACACAAGGTTGAGGACAGACATGATCACTATCGCCACGCAGCATAGAATATAAGAAGGAGAAGCTACATGAAAACGTGCCATACGAATCGAGCTAGCTACCCCCAGGTGACGTCATCTTGAAGCTTGTCCTTTGCAGAAGATCGCTCTAGATCCTTAATCAGTTCTCTTGCCTTATGTGATTTTGTGATCAATGTTTCTTCAGTGTCCTGTGTCCATCTCTGTGCAAGTTGACAATTTTCATCTCAGTGCAAGTCGACCGTGTCCATTTCTTTGCAAGTCCACTGTGTCCATCTCTATGCCAGTCCATTGTGTTCATCTCTGTGCAAGTCGATTGTGTCCATCTCTGTGCAAGTCCATTGTGTCCATCTCTGTGCAAGTCCATTGCGTCCATCTCTGTGCAAGTCCATTGTGTCCATCTCTGTGAAAGTCCATTGTGTCCATCTCTGTGCAAGTCCATTGTGTCCATCTCTGTGCATGTCCATTGTGTCCATCTCTGTGAAAGTCCATTGTGTCCATCTCTGTGCAAGTCCATTGTGTCCATCTCTGTGCAAGTCCATTGTGTCCATCTCTGTGCAAGTCCATTGTGTCCATCTCTGTGAAAGTCCATTGTGTCCATCTCTGTGCAAGTCGACAGTGTCCATCTCTGTGCATGTCCATTGTGTCCATCTCTATGCACGTCTACAGTGTCCATCTCTGTGCAAGTCGTCAGTGTCCATCTCTGTGCACGTCTACAGTGTCCATCTCTGTGCAAGTCGTCAGTGTCCATCTCTGTGCACGTCTACAGTGTCCATCTCTGTGCAAGTCGTCAGTGTCCATCTCTGTGCACGTCTACAGTGTCCATCTCTGTGCAAGTCGACAGTGCCCATCTTTGTGCAAGTCGATCGTGTTCATCTCAGTGCTAGTTGACCGTGTCCATCTCTGTGCAAGTCGTCAGTGTCCATCTCTGTGCAAGTCGTCAGTGTCCATCTCTGTGCAAATCCATTGTGTCCATCTCTGTGCAAGTCGACAGAGTCCATCTCTGTGCAAGTCCATTGTGTCCATCTCTATGCACGTCTACAGTGTCCATCTCTGTGCACGTCTACAGTGTCCATCTCTGTGCAAATCCATTGTGTCCATCTCTGTGCAAGTCGTCAGTGTCCATCTCTGTGCAAATCCATTGTGTCCATCTCTGTGCAAGTCCATTGTGTCCATCTCTATGCACGTCTACAGTGTCCATCTCTGTGCAAGTCGTCAGTGTCCATCTCTGTGCAAGTCCATTGTGTCCATCTCTATGCACGTCTACAGTGTCCATCTCTGTGCAAGTCCATTGTGTCCATCTCTATGCACGTCTACAGTGTCCATCTCTATGCACGTCTACAGTGTCCATCTCTATGCACGTCTACAGTGTCCATCTCTATGCACGTCTACAGTGTCCATCTCTGTGCAAGTCGTCAGTGTCCATCTCTGTGCAAATCCATTGTGTCCATCTCTGTGCAAGTCCATTGTGTCCATCTCTATGCACGTCTACAGTGTCCATCTCTGTGCAAGTCGTCAGTGTCCATCTCTGTGCAAGTCCATTGTGTCCATCTCTATGCACGTCTACAGTGTCCATCTCTGTGCAAGTCCATTGTGTCCATCTCTATGCACGTCTACAGTGTCCATCTCTATGCACGTCTACAGTGTCCATCTCTATGCACGTCTACAGTGTCCATCTCTATGCACGTCTACAGTGTCCATCTCTATGCACGTCTACAGTGTCCATCTCTATGCACGTCTACAGTGTCCATCTCTATGCACGTCTACAGTGTCCATCTCTATGCACGTCTACAGTGTCCATCTCTATGCACGTCTACAGTGTCCATCTCTATGCACGTCTACAGTGTCCATCTCTATGCACGTCTACAGTGTCCATCTCTATGCACGTCTACAGTGTCCATCTCTATGCACGTCTACAGTGTCCATCTCTGTGCAAGTCGTCAGTGTCCATCTCTATGCACGTCTACAGTGTCCATCTCTGTGCAAATCCATTGTGTCCATCTCTGTGCAAGTCGACAGTGTCCATCTCTGTGCAAGTCTACAGTGTCCATCTCTGTGCAAGTCTACAGTGTCCATCTCTGTGCATGTCCATTGTGTCCATCTCTGTGCATGTCCATTGTGTCCATCTCTGTGCATGTCCATTGTGCCCATCTCTATGCACGTCTACAGTGTCCATCTCTGTGCAAGTCCATTGTGTCCATCTCTGTGCAAGTCTACAGTGTCCATCTCTGTGCAAGTCTACAGTGTCCATCTCTGTGCAAGTCTACAGTGTCCATCTCTGTGCAAGTCTACAGTGTCCATCTCTGTGCAAGTCGACAGTGCCCATCTTTGTGCAAGTCGATCGTGTTCATCTCAGTGCTAGTTGACCGTGTCCATCTCTGTACAAGTCGACCATGTGCAAGTGGATCGTGTTCATGTCAATGCCAATCGACCGTGTCCATCTCTGTGTAAGTCGATTATGTCCATCTCTGTGCAAGTCGATTGTGTCCATCTCTGTGCAAGTCTACAGTGTCCATCTCTGTACAAGTCTACAGTGTCCATCTCTGTGCAAATCTACAGTGTCCATCTCTGTGCAAGTCTACAGTGTCCATCTCTGTGCAAGTCTACAGTGTCCATCTCTGTGCAAGTCTACAGTGTCCATCTCTGTGCAAGTCTACAGTGCCAATCTCTGTGCAAGTCTACAGTGTCCATCTCTGTGCAAGTCGATTGTATCCATCTCTGTGCAAGTCTACAGTGTCCATCTCTGTGCAAGTCCATTGTGTCCATCTCTGTGCAAGTCGATTGTGTCCATCTCTGTGCAAGTCTACAGTGTCCATCTCTGTGCAAGTCTACAGTGTCGTGCAAGTCTACAGTGTCCATCTCTGTGCAAGTCGATTGTGTCCATCTCTGTACAAGTCTACAGTGTCCATCTCTGTGCAAGTCGATTGTGTCCATCTCTGTACAAATCTACAGTGTCCATCTCTGTACAAGTCTACAGTGTCGTGCAAGTCTACAATGTCCATCGCTGTACAAGTCTACAGTGTCCATCTCTGTACAAGTCTACAGTGTCCATCTCTGGGCAAGTCTACAGTATCCATCTCTGTGCAAGTCTACAGTGTCCATCTCTGTGCAAGTCCATTGTGTCCATCTCTGTGCAAGTCGATTGTGTCCATCTCTGTGCAAGTCGATTGTGTCCATCTCTGTGCAAGTCTACAGTGTCCATCTCTGTGCAAGTCTACAGTGTCCATCTCTGTGCAAGTCTACAGTGTCCATCTCTGTACAAGTCGATTATGTCCATCTCTATGCAAGTCTACAGTGTCCATCTCTGTGCAAGTCTCTAGTATCCATCTCTGTGCGTCTACAGTGTCCATCTCTGTGCAAGTCGATTGTGTCCATCTCTGTGCAAGTCGATTGTGTCCATCTCTGTGTAAGTCTACAGTGTCCATCTCTGTGCAAGTCCATTGTGTCCATCTCTGTGCAAGTCGATTGTGTCCATCTCTGTGCAAGTCGATTGTGTCCATCTCTGTGCAAGTCTACAGTGTCCATCTCTGTGCAAGTCTACAGTGTCCATCTCTGTGCAAGTAGACAGTGTCCATCTCTGTGCATGTCCATTGTGCCTATCTCTATGCACGTCTACAGTGTCCATCTCTGTGCAAGTCCATTGTGTCCATCTCTGTGCAAGTCTACAGTGTCCATCTCTGTGCAAGTCTACAGTGTCCATCTCTGTGCAAGTCTACAGTGTCCATCTCTGTGCAAGTCTACAGTGTCCATCTCTGTGCAAGTCGACAGTGCCCATCTTTGTGCAAGTCGATCGTGTTCATCTCAGTGCTAGTTGACCGTGTCCATCTCTGTACAAGTCGACCATGTGCAAGTGGATCGTGTTCATGTCAATGCCAATCGACCGTGTCCATCTCTGTGCAAGTCGATTATGTCCATCTCTGTGCAAGTCGATTGTGTCCATCTCTGTGCAAGTCTACAGTGTCCATCTCTGTACAAGTCTACAGTGTCCATCTCTGTGCAAATCTACAGTGTCCATCTCTGTGCAAGTCTACAGTGTCCATCTCTGTGCAAGTCTACAGTGTCCATCTCTGTGCAAGTCTACAGTGTCCATCTCTGTGCAAGTCTACAGTGTCCATCTCTGTGCAAGTCTACAGTGTCAATCTCTGTGCAAGTCTACAGTGTCAATCTCTGTGCAAGTCGATTGTCTCCATCTCTGTGCAAGTCTACAGTGTCCATCTCTGTGCAAGTCTATTGTGTCCATCTCTGTGCAAGTCGATTGTGTCCATCTCTGTGCAAGTCTACAGTGTCCATCTCTGTGCAAGTCTACAGTGTCGTGCAAGTCTACAGTGTCCATCTCTGTACAAGTCTACAGTGTCGTGCAAGTCTACAATGTCCATCTCTGTACAAGTCTACAGTGTCCATCTCTGTACAAGTCTACAGTGTCCATCTCTGGGCAAGTCTACAGTATCCATCTCTGTGCAAGTCTACAGTGTCCATCTCTGTGCAAGTCCATTGTGTCCATCTCTGTGCAAGTCGATTGTGTCCATCTCTGTGCAAGTCGATTGTGTCCATCTCTGTGCAGTCTACAGTGTCCATCTCTGTGCAAGTCTACAGTGTCCATCTCTGTGCAAGTCTACAGTGTCCATCTCTGTACAAGTCGATTATGTCCATCTCTATGCAAGTCTACAGTGTCCATCTCTGTGCAAGTCTCTAGTATCCATCTCTGTGCGTCTACAGTGTCCATCTCTGTGCAAGTCGATTGTGTCCATCTCTGTGCAAGTCGATTGTGTCCATCTCTGTGTAAGTCTACAGTGTCCATCTCTGTACAAGTCGACCACTGCCTCTTCTACCAGCAGCCACGCCCTCCATCACTTTCTCCCCAAACCGTCCGCCGTGACGTTTAACACGGCTGAAGTTTTTCAGTTCCCGAGAGATGACACTGTTCAAACGTCAGCTCTTGTCAATATTCACATTGTACAATGTCAGTAGTTTTCTTCTTCTTGGACCGCGACATTAAAAAAAAAATTTGGCGCGCGGGGCCCGCCGGCAAAGTCCGCTCTCTGTGCAAGTCGATTATGTCCATCTCTGTGCAAGTCGATTGTGTCCATCTCTGTGCAAGTCTACAGTGTCCATCTCTGTACAAGTCTACAGTGTCCATCTCTGTGCAAATCTACAGTGTCCATCTCTGTGCAAGTCTACAGTGTCCATCTCTGTGCAAGTCTACAGTGTCCATCTCTGTGCAAGTCTACAGTGTCCATCTCTGTGCAAGTCTACAGTGTCCATCTCTGTGCAAGTCTACAGTGTCAATCTCTGTGCAAGTCTACAGTGTCAATCTCTGTGCAAGTCGATTGTCTCCATCTCTGTGCAAGTCTACAGTGTCCATCTCTGTGCAAGTCTATTGTGTCCATCTCTGTGCAAGTCGATTGTGTCCATCTCTGTGCAAGTCTACAGTGTCCATCTCTGTGCAAGTCTACAGTGTCGTGCAAGTCTACAGTGTCCATCTCTGTGCAAGTCGATTGTGTCCATCTCTGTACAAGTCTACAGTGTCCATCTCTGTGCAAGTCGATTGTGTCCATCTCTGTACAAATCTACAGTGTCCATCTCTGTACAAGTCTACAGTGTCGTGCAAGTCTACAATGTCCATCTCTGTACAAGTCTACAGTGTCCATCTCTGTACAAGTCTACAGTGTCCATCTCTGGCAAGTCTACAGTATCCATCTCTGTGCAAGTCTACAGTGTCCATCTCTGTGCAAGTCCATTGTGTCCATCTCTGTGCAAGTCGATTGTGTCCATCTCTGTGCAAGTCGATTGTGTCCATCTCTGTGCAAGTCTACAGTGTCCATCTCTGTGCAAGTCTACAGTGTCCATCTCTGTGCAAGTCTACAGTGTCCATCTCTGTACAAGTCGATTATGTCCATCTCTATGCAAGTCTACAGTGTCCATCTCTGTGCAAGTCTCTAGTATCCATCTCTGTGCGTCTACAGTGTCCATCTCTGTGCAAGTCGATTGTGTCCATCTCTGTGCAAGTCGATTGTGTCCATCTCTGTGTAAGTCTACAGTGTCCATCTCTGTACAAGTCGACCACTGCCTCTTCTACCAGCAGCCACGCCCTCCATCACTTTCTCCCCAAACCGTCCGCCGTGACGTTTAACACGGCTGAAGTTTTTCAGTTCCCGAGAGATGACACTGTTCAAACGTCAGCTCTCGTCAATATTCACATTGTACAATGTCAGTAGTTTTCTTCTTCTTGGACCGCGACATTAAAAAAAAAATCAGTTAGTTGCACATACTTTACAGGACGTCGCAGTCAACCTCAGCATATGTTGGCTGTGTGTGATTTCTTGGCAAGTTTACCTTGTGCAGTTTGCCTTTGCTTTCTGATCGACCGTCACTCGTACGATTGTATGAAAATCAACGCAAAGCGGTCTGCTGCCAAATCGCTCGCAGCTGTGTTTCGAACGCGGTAAGCGGGAATACGAATTGTGTCAGTAACTCCGCCGTGACGGATCCCCGCCAAAGTAAAGACTTTTCTAAAACATGTCAGTTCAAAACCACCGTGTTTTTTTTTTTTTGGTCTTTTCTTCGTTAGTGATCGTGAAATAGTCCAGGGCTTACACCAATTGGTTCCCACAGAACAATAAAAGCATATTCTCAAATATTTGACTTGAATTTGTCACAGGTGTTGTACTATAGCTTTTTAACTGATTCAATGGGGGATGCGTGGTCTCGAGGTATGGTGTCCGCCTCGAGTGCTGGAGGTCCCGGGTTCAAGCCCGGAATTTTTCACGTGGACTTCTAGTAATAAAATTTCCCCTGGTCTCTGGGTAGTGAGACCGGACGCCCGTGTGTATTGTTGCGCACGTAAAAAATCCCTTGGCAGTTGGAAATCGAAAAAGAGTAGCCTAACGGCGCTGCCCGGGCAAAATTTCGAGTTAAAAATCTCCCCAAAGTATTTCAGGATCCTCGCCGTGCTACGGAGTTCGTGCACTGAGCTGAGTTTCTCCAAACTCAGGTTTGAGTTAGGAGAAGAGCGGAGCACTTATGTGTGCTGTGATGTTGATCCATTGACTAAATTAAACTAAAAATTAAACTAAACTAAACTAAACTAAACTAAACTGATTCAATGCGAAGGATAATATATCGCCACATGTGACCCCCATTAAGACAGAAGGACGATATGTCGCCATACTAGGGTTATCGTGTTATTTGCTTTGTTTTGTGGCATCTTCCGCAATTTCAATGCTCAGTGAACGGAGTTCTACATGATAATACTTGTTCATTTGATCATGCGTCATGTTTGGTCCAAATTTACTGTTTCTTTGGCACTGAATCAGTTAATACTGTTTCATCTCTGAATTGCTGTGACCCGTCTACATCTGACCTCTTGTAAACAAGCCCCAGTTGTGTGGATTATGGATGCAACAGACGCGTGCCACGTGAAGATCACAATTCGAGTTACTCCCATGATGATCGACAGTTGGCGTTCCTCTGCTGACGTTACAGCAGATGTTTCTTGGCTCATGTAGGTTGATTTAGTCTTCCCTGAATTCACTCTAGAACTGACAGATCACACTATGGTTCCTCTTTAGAAATGACAGACGAAGAAAAGCACTTGTTGCTGCGTAACGAAATATAACTTTTGGATATGAGAGAATTGAAAATAATAACACAATTGACTTGATGGGTTAAACAATCATTTGTGGCACATAGGGTTAATGGGGTAGTTTAAAAACGGGATTAAAGGCAAAGGATCGATATTAGTTGCACTAGGGTTTTATCCTATATGTCTTGGTCTCTTTCCATAGGGCAGACTTCTGAAAGCGTCGCACAAATCACGAAATCTTGAGCTTCAGCGAGAACACCCAGAACTCTCCGAGAAAATTGCACTCGTGAACCCAACGACGAATCGAACCCACAACTTTCGCCACGGAGACTATTAATGAATCGTATGTTTTAAAAACGAAAAACAAAAGTTGGAAAAAATGCCACGCGTATCTTCTGATTCTTTTGCTCTTTGTATCCCATTGGAGCAGAAGCGCCCCTACCAACTCAGGCCAGGCTGTCCTGTCTTTTGCTGTTTTCTGCAGCTGCCTCCACGTCCTCTCTATATTTCCATCCTGCCTCAAATTCTCTTGTCCATAGATTTAAATTTCTAGAGTATCTTCAACCACTGCACTACCTGTTCAAGTTCATACACAGTTCTAACATCCCAGAGTGCTAATTCTGTAGATTTTCCTAGGTCAAAGGAGGTCAGTCGGCCATCCTGACCTTGCGGTAGGAAGTCTCAGTGGCGACGTCATTACTCCGCTCGTCTTGCGTTCCGAAAGTTGTGGGTTCGATTCCGGCTAACGTCGTTTGGTTCACGAGTGCAATTTACTCTGAAACGTCTTGTATCGTCACTGGAACTATGTAGTTCGTGCTTTGTGCGATGCTTCCGGCAGGCCGCACTACTGAAAGAGACGGAGACAAAACCCTTGCTGTGAAGTCGATCATTTTTATCATTATACCATTACTTCTACTGCGTTTAACCTCAGAAGAGACGTTATAATATAGTCTATCCATCCATCCATCCATCCACCCATCCATCCATCATGTGCCATTCCGGTAAGCGCGGGCAGTCATGACTTGCCTTTTCACTCAATCACCAGAGTCGTGTATAAGCTCAGTGTTTCTGTCTCGACCACGCCACGCGGTCAAGTCATCCAGGTATTTACTTCTCTACATTCCCCTTGTTCTCTTCCCATCGATCTTGCCAGCTGTCACTAAGTTCTCCAATTTATTTCTTCTCATAACATGTCCAAAAAAATTTGACTGCCTGCGTCTAATTTCCTAATCAATTTACGATTTTCATTTGTTTCTTGTATTACTTGGTCATTAGTGTTTCTGTCTGTCCATGGTATTCTTTGCATTCTCCTCAGAAACTATATTTCCACAGCCTTCAGATGTTTTTCAGCTTGACTGCTCATTGTCCAAGCTTCACATCCATACAAAAGAACAGGCTCTATGTAGCACCTCAACACTCTTTTTCTCGTTTCAATTGACATCTTTTAATTGGTCAGTATGTTTTTCATCTTGCTAAAGGCTACTTTCGCCATGGCTCAAATTAATAATCCTGTGACTGAGTCAGCTACCCATCTGATCGGTGTTTCGGACGCGGGCATCTTGCTTATGACCGAGAAGTTTTCCGCACGGTTGTTATGAGACCGAAGTCCTGCGAATGAAATGCGATTGCATGAATGAGCGAGTCAGCACAAGTAGGATATTAAGTTAAAGGTGATTGTTGTCCAAAGACAGTGTTGGCTGTGTATTTCAATCCTCTTGTCTTGTAGAACCCTCTTAACCTTCTTGCAACATTCTCCTCCCGGCGCCATACTTCTCCTAATGAATTACCAAAATACGATAAGTAGACTGTGAGCTTTACTAGAACACGATTACAAGAAACAAAATGAACGTTGCGGCCAAAGCCTTCGTCAGCACAGAACAAAACAACACAGACACCAAACTAATGAAATAATCACTACATAGAAAATACAGAGGTTACTTAGCTGAATCCTGTCTTGGTTGAATGTGTCTAAAGCACTAGCCATTTGATGAGACTCAAACTTTTAAAAGATGCATCTTGCCGCAGTCTTCATGTTGTTTTTACATTCGAACGCTTCGTGTGACGTCATATCTAGTGATTATCAACATACTCCAGTGCAGGAGATACCATGCCTCTACATTCACCTATTGTCTGTGGTCTTGAGGAGTCGTACTTGTTCATTCTATCCCAGATTCTGCAAAGAAAAGAGTTACCCCAGACAGTCAATACTGTTTGGATCCGTAACTGGGCTGGTCTAATCTCTCTACTTCTAGAGATCCTCTGTTTCGTTTCTTTCAGCATGTTGTACGAAAATCAATTGTGTTATCACGAATTGATAGACAATCTACTCTCATTTGGCCTTCATGTCACTGAAGTTTCTGGGCACACGTCTGACCCGATCACCCATCTTTGAAATCACTCTAGCAATTCTTCTTCTTCTTTGTTCACCCGGAATGTTGTTGCAGACGTAATAAATGAATCACCAAATAACGAAAAGTAGATCGTGAGCTTTACTAAAACACGATTACAAGTTTAAAAAATGGATGTTGCGGCTAGAGCCTTCGTCAGCACATAACAAACATACACTAACCGACACACAACTATTCTAAAAACACTATATGAAAATATTAAAGTTACTTATCTGCATCCTTGTTTGGTTGAATACGTCTTGAGTCACAATCAGTGGATGGAATTAACCGGATGTATGGTTCAGGCGGTCACTAGACTATGGGTGAATAACGCCAGAAGCTCAGTGATTGGCTTAGCCTCCCGGTTAGGGGGGGGGGGCACTCACGTGGGGGGGGGGGGGGAATGGGGAGACACCCAGGTGACCGAAAGATAAACTAGGGATTAGTAGAACACTATAGCCGGCTTTGTGGCGAAGGTGTCACGGAACACAGTTCGCAACTACGAATCCAGCGCTTGAAACACAGCTGTGAGCGATTTGGATGCCGACCGCCCTGCGTTTGTTTTCATAAGAAAGTATGAGTGCCGGTCACTCAGAAAGCAATGACAAACCACTGAACGCAAACTTGCTAATAAATCACACACAGTTAAAATGATACTGGGGCTGACTGCGACGTTCTGTAAATGATATGCAAGTAGCTATTTTTAGTGGACTATACACATGCGGGAATGGGGTGGAGGAGGGGGTTGGTGGTCAGAAATTAGGCCGTTAGGTGAGAGCGAACCCAACTGGAAGATGAGACGGTTTTCCAATGCCTTACAATAGCGTTTGTGAGATGCGTGTGATTTGTCGCATTGACCTGTATGTCGACCACGCCACAGTGGTCAGAACTGTTGAAATGTATGGATACCGATTTCTGGGCACCACTGTTGATATCAGAGAGGTGTTACCTAAACCTGTCAGCCAGATGTAGACCTGTCTCTCCGATATATCTCATATCACAACTTATGTAGATGATCACATAGATAACATTGCGAATCGTGCATGAGAAAAACTCTCAGATGTGAGTAGTGGTCTTAGGTAATACCAGACTCCGGGCTTGAAGTACATGTGGGCAGGTCTTATAACGTGGTCGAAGACAAGACACCGTGCCAGGAAGAGACTTGTGAAGTTGGGGTAGACTACTGTGGACCAGTACATCCCTGAGGTTGCGATCTCGCCTGTACGCCACCAAGGGTGCCTCTGAGAAGACATCTCGAGTAGTGGCCGGGTCTGCTTGGAGAATGGATAGATGCCTCAGGAGGATATTCTTGGCAGCAATGTTATGAGGATGGTAGGTTAGTGAGAGGACAGGTCTATTATTTCGTGGTTTCGGCCTGGAGGAGAGAGCCTCGGCACGACTGATAGAATGGCAGCGGTGAAGAGCTGTAGACAGAACATTCTCATGATAGCCACGAAGGCGGAAGAATAAAATATTTCGTGGACTTTTTGACGGAAGTCGTTATTATCCTGACAAAGCCGTCAGAGACGCAACAGTTGTGTGACAGGAATAGAACCCTTACAAAAAAGAGGATTCGAGGAGGTATAGAGAAGGAATGCGTGCGAGTCAGTTGGTTTATAATCAACCGTCGTGCATACACCAGCGGAACCTAAAGAGACTATTAGATCTAATAAATTAACAGCCGACGAAGAGATAGTGGAGGTGAGTATGATGCTGGGATGAAAGTCGGAGAAAAATGCAATGAAGTCCTAGAGATCAGACAAGGGCATGTCTGAAACACCGAAGCAGCCATCAATGTGCCACCTGTAGAGCTCCGGGAGCCTACCGGTGTATTGACTCCATACTTGGTGCTACAAATAGCCCATGAAAAGGCAGGCATAGCTCGGTCCCATCTTGGTACCCATGGCCACCCAGCTAATCTAGTCGAAATATTCCCCATTAAACTCAAATGAATTGAAGTTAAGTACTAGCTCTGCGAGACGCAGCAATGGTCCGGTGGCTATGGTGGGGCCGTGGCTCTGGTCCCAGAAAAATTCCAAGGCTTTAAGGCCGTCAGACTGAGGAATAGATGTATAGAGTGAAGTCACATCTAAAGTGAAGATGTGGTACTGAGAAGGGGTTGTGAAACTGATGGAATCGAAGATAGAGATAGCGTAGTTCGGTGTCTTTGATATACGAGGGGAGACTGGCAACCAACAGCTGAAACATGCTGTCAAGGAACTCTGAAATCCGATTCAGTAGGGCAAGAGCATGACCGAGACGATATGTCTTGTCTGGGTTGTCTGGCTTGTGTATCTTAGGCAGCATATAAAAGGTGGATTTGCCCAAGCAACTATCGTGGATGAACAGTGAGGTGGCAGAGCTGGGTAACAGGCCTTGCCCGATGATGGCATTCGTCACACTCTTGACCTGGGTGTTGTTACTGACCGTCCCATCTTGTTGTCGTGGTCTGTAGAAAGTTGCATCCCCAAGTTGCTTGTTGCCTTCCTGTATATACAAGTCTTTCCTCCAAACTACTAGCGTTTCACCCTTATCAGCAGGCGTAATAACTATGTCCTCACGACGTTTCAGCTGTGTGAGCACCTGTTGCTCCTCCGCTGAAAGGTTGGGGTGCCGTAGTGGCTTGAATTTTAATTGTTGTATATCGAAAAGGGTCTTCCTGGCCTACGGGTTAGCGACTTTCTCCGTAATCCTGTATACTCTCGTGAGTAACGTGACGTGCGCAAGAATCGGTGGCGGTTCTAGCCGCGTCAGTAACTTAGGTGGTATGTGAGCCGGTCGCTCAGGAAGCAATGGCAAACTACTGAGGGTAATCTTGCCAAGAAATCAACAATTAGCTGAAAAATGTTGATGTTGACAGCGATGTCCTGTAAAGGATATGCGAAACCCCCCCCCCCCCCCCCCCAAAAAAAAAAATAATAATACCGAAAAGTGTTTTTTCGATATACACATCCATTTCTTGGGTGCCCCTGGATTGGGGACACAAGTGGACATGCGTTTAGAAAGGTGAAGGAAGTGATCAGTGGGATACGAAGAGTTGTCCCTGTGAGGTTGATTACTGAAGTGATATTTCAACCTAAGAGTGCGATGGAAGCGACAGACGTCCTAGAGTAGCGCATATCTGTCGCCAGAAGGACGCAAAAGTATGGACCGGAGTCCTTTACTGAGGACCAATTTCTCCGGTCCCGATAGGGGGAGATCGGGAGGTATGCACAACAACTAAATTATCGGAGCCGATGGCAGGATGAGGAGGGAGAGTCTTGTTGTAGACGTAAGTGCATTGTGCCTGTTATCAGTAGAACTGCGATATTTGCACCTTTCAGCCGACACATCCGAACTTCTTCAAACGTTTGTTGACCGAGTTAACCTTCCCGGGACTCTAGTAATTGATACATGGCATTATGATCCGCTTTGGACAGACAATACGTGAAGGCCTACCAGTTCACATCTCAACGTTACATCAACCATATGCATATATTTTCCTTCTTCGGTTAACTGATTCAGTACTAACTGAAAAGTAAGTTTCAACCAAACACGGTACACAGTCATATTAACAAGCATTATAATGTAAATTTGCGTTTACTAACATTGAGTTAGTGGAAGATACAACGCAACAAGACAATTAACACAATGGCCCTTGTATGGCGATATACGAGTATCATCCCTGTCTGTCCAAATCGAAGATCACATTTGGTGATATATAATCCTTTGGCACTGTATCTATTAAGAGAGAAAGGATGCGAACATCCAACCTCCCAAACCTTTTACCTCCTATATAAGTTTCTACCTCCTATAGCCATCAACATTTGTTTTTCTGTTTTAAACAATGCATGCATCATATGTGATTGGCTATTTCTCATGTTTACAAATCAATGTAGCACTTCTTACGTTTAATCACAATACACTAATGAAGTCTGACACCGTATTTATTTTTGCAAGGTGTGCACATTTAGCGCCTGTACGGCCAACAAACGTGTGAATTTGTTGTTGTCATTATTCCCCCGTGGATCAATGCACCGACCTTATAGGATTGAAAGAGTTCAGATATTATCTGTTGCTAGATTATCTCTTTTATATTCCACAGACATCTATAACGGCCCGACCTGTTTACTGCCATTTACCCTGGGTTTTCCCCTATATAATGGGTTTCTCACATTAACGGATTCAGTGCCAAACTAAAAGCAGGATTTTTACCAAAGCTTGTACACAATCAAATGAACAAGTATTATAATGTAAATTTCCGTTCACGGAGCTTTGAAACTACGGAAGATATAATACAAAACAAATAACACGATGACCCTAGTGTCGCGTGGTTTACAGCCGTATAAGGAAAACCTATGGATAGGGATGTGGATAGAAAAGCTGACCCTTGGTGAGGTCGGTCCACTGTAGAGAAGAAGACAAAATGGCTCGTAGTGGGCTAGGTAGTATGAATCCTGGTCCCAGATGAGTCTAACTTCCTATCAGTGGCACAGGGAACTGCAAGTAAAGTTGGAAGCTATACACCGATGAATGACAGCTGAGATAGTTAGCAGCGACACGCTCCCCTGTGGTGAAGAAAAATCGACCAGCACCTTCGAATATAGCATACAGGAGAGACACAACTAGTTCACCAACTTCTATCCTTGCACACTATACTATTATTGTACTTATTATGCGGTGTAAAAGGCACTAACATCAGTAGATTACGATTTTGTATAATGTTCTATAAATCAGACCTCACGGTTTAATTATAAATGAAACAAAGAGTTGCTCCCTCGGGAGATAGAAAACAACAACCCCAAAGGTATAGAAGTACCCTGTCAATGTTTGTCCTTGGCTACTACAGCGAACAAGGCTGTTTCATTTTATATCTAATCATTGAAGAACAGCAAAGCACATGGCGGTGGGTTGGGATCAGATTGATGGTTCAGAACTTAGCTCAGGTCCGTAGCTCCCACGATAGTTGTATGCAGCTTTCCTCTCCTGTCCTTCCTCAGTTCTCACTTGATGATGACGGCAAAGGTGACTGTACTACCTTAGATCGTTGGGTGTATGCATACTAAACACTGTTCACTTCACTTCTAATGTACATGTGACACAAATCAAATGGCGTAGCTTTGGTAAGCTTTAATTGAAAGTCTGTGTAGCCATGATAAGCAAATTGTCTATATTATGGCTACGTACTTCAACATGGGCCTTGGTGACTCAGGCAATACAATAGATAGCATGTGTAGTATCTAGATCGTAGAACTCGTTGATGATGCTGATTGATGATGGTGGTGCCACTTGTGGGTGAACTCCAACAACTCGTGCAGTTAATTACACCGTCGATTGCCCCACTAAATTTGACTGTGAAGGCTGATGCGTCTTGCCCCGTCTGCGCGCTGTTAGCAATGCGCCGGAGCTAGCAGTTTGGTACACGATGTACCCAGGTCCGTGGGCACGTGCCAGGTTGGGTACGCTAGACCAAATGGGTTAATTCTAAGCGGGCCAAACTCGCTATTATTAGTCATATATACATCGTACAGCTGGTTAAACATAACATTAATGTAAGCATATCTTAAAGAAAATGCGTAATACACTGAGTACTAAGCATGTGGGGAGGGTGCAGCCAGGCCTTCACCACACCTAGCATGGCGATATATTGTCCTTCAGTCCGAATGGGAGGTCATATTTGACGATATATTATCCCTCGTCACTGTATAAGTTAATTGCACATTAAGACACTTTACCGCAGGTTATGTTATTACTATAAATGTCCTTGTCACTTTGTTTCAACATGGTAATGGCAGGTTTTGGTTACCTAACTTCCGGTGTGAATTATGCAGTACACTATGCCACTTCCGTCGTTAATAATATGTCGGAGAGATTCGTGTCCCCTTGTAAACAAATTGTCTTTTTGAGTAAATAAAGCGATATCCATTTTATCAATAAGGCGAGATGTGGGTCGATATATTGCGCTTCCAACATTTTCACATGTTGTATTGTTCGTCTAATCCTTTATCTTGCTTGCGTGATATATTACCATCATTTTACTGTGTGTTTTCATGATTAATGAGTATAATACTTCTACGTTTCTCGTAAAATCTAGAGTCATAGCCAGGCCAATTGTAAATATTGTTTGGCCGATTACAACCATGCATGTAATGTTTCGTTTGTTCTAGTAACAAGTGAAAGATCTTGTACCCGGCTTGTGTTTAAGGCACATGGGGCTTGAACCATATTTATACAGACCAATCGGCACTCGGCGATCATGCGGTCAGTATCACGCCAGCCGTCTTGACTGCCCAAGACATTTCCTGGTTCCTAAGTTAGACTGAAGACTAGGCTGATGAAAAATATACTGACCAATAAAAATATTGAAAAGTGTGTAGGTGTCGGTCGTTCAGAAAGCAATGGTAAACTACTGAAAGTAAAACTTGCCCAGGAATCACGAACAGCCAAAATGCTGGGGTTGACTGCTGCGTCTTGTGAAGGACATGCAACTAAATTTTTTTATATAAAAAGATGACATTTGCAGCGAGAAAAAGAGTGTTGAGGTGCTACATAAGACATGTACTTGTGTATGAATGTCAAGTGTGGGCAATGAGCAGACAGGCTGAACAAACATCTGAAGGCTGTGGAAATGTGGTTTCTGAAAAGAATACCATGGACAAACAGAAAAACCAATGACTAAGTCCTTTAAGAAGCAAATGAAAACCGTAAACTGATTAGATAAATTAGACGTAGACAGTAACAAATTATTGGTCACTTTATGAGAAGAAATAAATTGGAGAACTTGGTGACAACTGGCAAGATCGAGGGGAAGAGAACAGGGGATGGCAGAGAAATAAATACCTATATGGCTTGGCCACATTGAATGGTCGAGACAAGAACACAGAGCTGATCCACGACTCTGGTGATCGAGTGAGATGACAAAACATGACCGCTCATGCTTACCGGCATGGCACATGATGTTGATTTTAGGCTGGATCAGTCAGGGAGCCCATCTGGTCTGCAGACTAGCCTCTAGCCACTGCACTACCAAAGGCTCCCCAAAAATAATCCCCCAGCGTGCGGCTTGAAATCACGAGCCTGAGATTAAGGGCCGCGTGTTCTACCGGCTGAGCTAGTCGAGCACGTTCCTATAGTAAGTAAGCAAGTCAGTCAGTCAAGGACCGTTTCACACGTCTTAACAGATTCTGTGACAAACAAACAGTAGAGTTGGATCCAACAAAATAAATGACGGAAAATGGGAAGTAAGGAAGTCACTTTTTTTTAAAAAGGAAGTAGGGATGTGTCATTATTATAACTTAAAAGTTGGGAATATGGTAACAGACATGTTGTATTATAATTCAATGGTAATATTTCGACGATATATAAACCCATGACAGATACGGGAAGTCACTTAAGATGATTGATAATCCCATGGCACTTAATCAGTTTAGGCGTATTGGACATTTGGTGCAAGACCCATTTTTCTATAGACCAATCGGTATTGGGTGGGTGGTGTGGTCAATATCTGACCGGCCGCCTTTATCTCCCACCACATTCTTGGTACCCACTGTAGACTTGGTCGATCTGGGAGCCCGGTTCAGTTATAAATATTCGATCCCGCCCAGCTTCGAACCGAATTAGATCCCGTGTAGTCTGGGCCGATCTGGCATCCCAGGTCAATTCTGTTTTAGAAATCCTCGGATGTGAATTCATGACCTTCCTGTCGGCAGGCAAGTGTTCATTGCTTGCCTTATGGGCCCCAGTAACACAGCGGCATCTCATAAACTATCTCATTAAAAACAATAAAAACACACATGCACACGTGTATTGATTAGCGCTCATAGAGGTAGAAGAATGAAGTATTCACTAGAGGACACACTAGACCAGGGGTAGCCAACCTTTTCAGCAGGCGGGCCAAATTTCAGAAATAATATTTCCTGCCGGGCCACGCACCTAATATTTTGTTTGTTAACTAAAGTAAACAAGCAAGCGTGCTACACTTTCGACCATGTCGTCGCTTCCCACTCCGCGGGCCGCAACATGACTCCCGGCGGGCCGCATGCGGCCCACGGGCCTCGTGTTGTCCACGCCTGCACTAGACCATATACACATTGAAATCTATATTTACCCCGCCGGGATTCGAACCTGTCACCTCCAAATGGTGACAGCGCTTTGTTTCGACACATGACCAACAATATCAGCGCCAAACACATGTTAATTTATTTATCAGTTGTCGAAGTGGCCCCCAAGGGTGCCCCAGTTGATATAGGGTGTATATTTAATGACTTTGCAGTTTTTAAAAATATTGCCGTTTCAAGTTTTGTATTTACCTATTATTATGCATAAACTCCACAGAGGGCGAATACAAAACTTAGATCGGCAATATTTTCAAAAACTGTACAGTCATAACAAATACACCTTGTAGTTGTCATAAACTAGGTACCGCATCATGGCCGAATGGATAGAAGCGCTCGCTTCTAAACTGCCGGTGTGCTGGGGCCGAGGTAGCGGGTTCAACCCTAACACCGGTCAGTTGGACGAAAATGTAAAATATTGATTTCTCATCCTTGACTTGGGGACGTAAATTACACGTATCTCAGAAGTCGGAGTGGGTTCTCCTGATGGCGAGGGACACTGGTAATAGGGAATGCTAATCCACACGCAAAAGTCAGTCCCGTGCACTAGAAGTGGTAGCATATGTATATGTATGAACTATGTTTAAGTTCAAAAACTGTCTACACAGGAAATGCGGCGATGAGTGGAATTGGCCACTTAACCTCGTTATACTGTGGCATTGAATATATAAAGCCATATCAATTCACAAACAGTGTCAGCATCAGCCGCTCTTTAACTGATTCTGTGCGAAACAAAACAGTCGGTTTGGACCAAACATGATACACAATCAAATGGACAAGTATTATCATGCAAATCTCCTTTCACTGAACATGGAAATTGCGGAAGATACCACGAAACAAAAACAAACAACACGATAACCCTAGTATGGCGATATATCGCCCTTCTGTTCTAATGGGAGGTCACATATATTATCCGTCGGCACTTAATCAGTTAAGTGTTAAAGCTGTGAAAAAAAAAAATATTAACGAGAGAGCACACATGTGTAACGATAAAACGGACTGTTAAATGTGTCTTAAAATGGGTAAATATGTCAGGCAGGTTAAGTGATCGTAAACCAGCCACTCTCGGTCCGGGCTGGGTACAACCATTTCAACAGTAGATTCAAGGTCAGAAATGAAGGTCAGGCCATATGCCTGGAATCGGTTCCCCACTCGAGAACTGGTGTTGCTTTAAAATGTTCACCTTGTGTCGGGAACGGCCTTGGCGGTTTCGTTGGCTGAGATGATGGGCGGATGGACGGAAAAGTCAGTGTAAAAAAAAGGAATGCTGCATCCTTGAAATAAGGTCACGAGCTCTCAAAGCTCTTACATTTTTTACATGCAGAAACAGCTGGCTGATGGTAGCGGAGTTTTACATTACACTCGGATACTTGGCTCCTGAACTGGAGTGCGCGTTCCAGAAGATTCCACACTTTACACCTAGGTTTTGGGGAGTAGGTTTGTGGGTATGTCAGAGCCTGGCAATATTGACCTATATGTGTGTTGTGGTGAGAGGGAAAAGGCACAGGTTCGGGATTCATTTTACTGGCCGTATGTGCCTACGGATTCTCAAGATGTTGATGTGCGTGTATTGTGTTCAACACAGTGGATCTGTCAGTCTGTATCATTAAAGTTCTAATGTACTAGAGCCAAGGAGTGAAGAAGAAGAAGAAGAAGAAGAAGAAGAAGAAGAAGAAGAACGTGAGAGAGAGAGAGAGAGAGAGAGAGAGAGAGAGAGAGAGAGAGAGAGAGAGAGAGAAAGAGAGAGATAGAAAGAGCGAAGAGAAAGAGAGAGAAAGAGCGAAGAGAAACTTGTCCATTTGTTTGTGAAGAAGAAGAAGAAGAAGAAGAAGAAGAAGAAGAAGAAGAAGAAGAAGAAGAGAGAGAGAAGAGAAGACGTAGAGAGAGAGAGAGAGAGAGAGAGAGAGAGCGAGAGAGAGAGAGAGAGAGAAGAGAGAGAGATAGAAAGAGCGAAGAGAAAGAGAGAGAAAGAGCGAAGAGAAAGAGAGAGAAAGAGAGAGAGAGAGAAAGAAATAGAGAGAGAGAAAGAGAGAGAGAAATGGAGAGAGAAATAGAGAGAAAAAGAGAGGGGAAGAGAGAGAGTGAGAAAGAGAGAGAGAGAGAGAGAGAGAAAGCGAGAGAGAAGAGAGAGAGAAAGAGGGAGAGAAAAAGATAGAGAGAAAGAAGGAACAGACAGACAGACAGACAGACAGACAGACAGACAGACAGACAGACAGACAGACAGACAGACAGACAGACAGAGAGCTTTCTGTGCTTGGATAGTGGAAGGAGAGTTCTGTAACACAGTCCCGGCAAAGAAGGTACTTTGGTACCCGGTCGGGAGAAAATCATGTGGTCTGAGCTGACCCTGGTAGATGGAGGACTCAGCTGACTCCGATAGATGGGTGACTCAGCTAACTCCGATAGATGGGGGTCTCCGCTGACTCTGATAGATGGGGTAACTCAGCTGACCCCGACCCCGATATATGGGGGACTCAGCTGACTTCGATATATAGAGGACTCAGCAGACTCCGATAGACGGGGAACTCAGCTGACTCCGATTGATGAGGGACTAAGCAGACTCCGATAGATGGAGAACTCAGCTGACTCTGATACATGGAGGACTCACTGACTCTGATAGATGGGGCACTCAGCTGACTCCGATAGATGGAGAACTCAGCTGACTCTGATACATGGAGGACTCACTGACTCTGATAGATGGGGCACTCAGCTGACTCTGATAGATGGAAGACTTAGCTGATCCCGATAGATGGACGACTTAGTTGATCCCGACCTCGATATATGGGGGACTCATCTGATTTCGATTACTCAGCAGATTCCGATAGATGGGGGTCTCAGCTGACTCCGATAGATGGGCGACTCAGATGACCCCGATAGATGGGGGACTCAGGTGACTCGGATACGTCGGATAGATTGGGGATCTCAGCTGACTCCAATAGATAGAGGACTCAGCAGACTCAGATAGACGGGGGATTCAGCTGGCCGGAATGTCAGTGCATCAGGCATATGGGTTAAAACAAGTAATTGTTAGGATTCACAAACCAGCAATCGGCCAACCTGCCAGGCAGCCAACCAGCCAGACAGCCAACCTACTATCCAGCCATCCAATCAACCAACCAAACATTCAATCAACCAATCATCCAACCAGCCAGCAAGATAACCAACCAACCAGCCAGCAAAATAACCAACCAACCAACCGCCCACCCGCTCATTTACCCAACCAACCAAAAACCAACCACCCAGCCAATCAATCAACCAGACAACCAACCAACCACCCACCAAATCAACCATCTAAACAACTCACCCGCCCACCAAAAACATCAACCAACCTCCCAATCAACCAGTCAGCAAGTAAACCAACCACCCACCAAACCAATCAACCAAACAATTAACCACCCACCTACCCACTGAAACACCCACCCACCCACCCACCGAAACAACCACCCACCCAACCAACCACCCACCCACCCAAACAACCACCCAACCATCCATCACCAACCAATACCACCACTCCACCAACCACTAATCCACCCAACCAAGCACCCACCCACCCACCCAAGCAACCACCCACCCATCCAACCAACTAACCAACTAACCTTTCAAACAACCAACCAATTACATATTGTAATTGTTTTTCTTTGATCTCATTCACCCATACTTTCTTCAGTTTGTAACTCATTTTAATGTTTCATATACATTCCTATGGGTTTTTATTGTTGTTTGTTTATGTTGCCGAAACGACTTGAGTATTCCCACCACACCTAAATTCTTTGAGTACCAGTGTCCCATATCCACAGCTTTCGCATACGTGTGTCTATTCAGCGACACATTTTAGATCTTAATATCGCATTTCGGAAAAAGAAACCAATTTTTAAAAAAAAAACTGTTTTCTAGACCATAGCTTTACTTTTAGAATTCAACTTTTAAAGTGTTTAACGGGTGTAAATGTGTGTCGTAAACGGCATGGAAGTGGTATCAAAGACGGGGTATCCCTTGTCGGGTATTATGTTAAACTTGGTCTGGTAAAGCAAATTAGGTTAACTGGTTCTGTTGCGATAGTTGAACACTGTCTGTCTGTCTGTCTGTCTGTCTGTCTGTCTGTCTGTCTGGCTGTCTGGCTGGCTGGCTGGCTGGCTGGCTGGCTGGCTGTCTGTCTGTCTGTCTGTCAGTCGGGCGGAGACGACAACCCGTTGATTGATTGATTCTTCTTCCCAGCCGGCCCCAACGTGCTATCTCTAGCTTGGATTGCATCCCCTTCTCAGAGTCTAGAAATCAGTGAGATGTGCAAAACTCGTACTGGAATTTTACTTACACACCATCATTATGTGCCATGCCGATAAGTGTCAGCGTTCATGTTTCGCCATCTCACACTATCATCAGAGTCGTGGATCAGCTCAATGTTCTTGTCTTGACTATGCCACGTTGCCATCCAAATATTTACTTCTTTGCCTTCCCCTTTGTTCTTTTCCTCTCAATCTTGCCAGTTGTCACCAAGTTCGTCAATGCATTTCTTCTCATAACGTGTCCAAAAAATTGTGACTGGCTACGTCTAATTTATCTAATCAGTTTACGATGTTAATTTGTTTCTTGTAGGACATGCTCGTTGGTTTTTCTCTGTCCATGGTAATCTTTACATTTTCCTCAGAAACCACATCTCCACTGCCATTAGATGTTTTTCAGTTTGTCTGCGCATTGTTCATGCTTCACATCCATATAAAAGTACAGGCTCTATGTAACACCTCAACACTCTTTTTCTCGTTGCAAAGTAACATCTTTTTATTGGCCTGTATGTTGTATGCCTTCGACATAGCGATTGTTGTTCTAATCTCTCCAAGGCACATCCCGTCGATGTTATGACTGTTCTAATATCTTCAAGGAACCTCCCATCAGATGTTATGACTGTTCTAATATCTTCAAGGCACCTCCCATCAGATGCTATGACTGTTCTAATCTCTTAAAGGCACTCCATATTAGATGTTATGACTGTTCTAATATATTAAAGGCGCCTCCTATATACAGATAGTCATATTATGACCTGATTTAGCCAATCCCACTAACAGTGACTGTGATCAAGCCTAGGTTGCTTGTAGTCTTTTAAGTGCCATTGGATGATTAATCATCTTAGCTATTTCACGTATCTGCCATGGGCTTATATACAACACTTTCCTCATGCAATCCCTTTTAATTTGATATATAATACAACATGTCTGCTACCATATTAACAACATTTAACTCATCCGGAAGAATTAGCCACACATGCTAGAGATATTCTTATATCACCTGCCACATATATTTAACTCATAACTGTGACACACCCCTACCTCAAATTTTCCGCCATCCAGTTCTGTTTGATCTCAACCGTCTTTTTTGTTTGGCAATGAATCTGTTAAGAGGTCAAGTCGTATTCCTGGCGTCCTGAATGCCGTGGGTTCGTCCTGGGGCTGCTCTGTTCCGGCCACAAGGACAATTGTCCAGCAGACCCGTGGGGGTCATCGCCGGAGTTACAGAGTTTGTGCTGTATTCGATGCTTTGGGCAGCAGGTTTGCCTTTGTAGAAAGAGACTGAACCAGATGGAGTAAACCCCTGTGTAATTTATGCGCTCGCTCGCTTTGAACGCAAGCGTAATCCATACACGCTACTTTGTATTAGCATTGGACTGAAGTTTGCGTGTGGATTGGCTTTCCCTTTTATTGGTGTCCTTCGCCAGCAGGTGAACCCACTCCGACTTCAGAGTTATTTGTAATTTACGTCTCCAAATCATGGACGAGAAGTCAATATTGTAGTCCAACTGGCCCCTACCTCAGCATGAGTATACCTGATGTTTAAGAACGAGTGTTCTTGTCCATTCGGCCAAGCTGACCTCCAACCCCTGTGTAATGAAATCAATCCCATCGCTTTAACTCTTTCACCCTAATTATTTCATTGTTAGCTAATTCCAACTCAATACCCAGTTATTTTCTTGTCCTTTACAGGACGTTGCAATCAACTGCAGCTGTTTGTGGTTTTACTATATCTTTACGTTCTGCAGTTATCATTGCTTTCCTATAGGTGGACGCCCAAAACCATCGAAATCAACACAAAGCGGTCTCTGCTTTAGATATCGCCTGCTGCTGATTTCGAATCGCCATGTCGAGGAAACGTGAAAATGCTTACCACTAAACCACAGGCGCTGACAATGCACAGTAGGATGACCAAAACCTCCCTGCGTGTAGTTCTTCTCACTGCAGGGTCTTCTCCGTGGTTATATGTTGTGTTTTGTGTATGTATTTGTTTGCTGATGAAGATTATTCGCCGCAGCGTCGTTGTATTGTTCGTAATTCTGTTCTATAAAGCTGCATTACTTTGTGCTATTTTATATTGTGTTCAAGCAGCGACATCACATTTATCTCTTCTACAATACGCCATCACATAAACTACATTCTGCGCCACGGCTTATTTTTAGCAACACACAAACCAATGCTGAAACACGCCAATACACACGCCCAGATTCCGATTTATTCAGACAGCCAGTTAAGTTCACCTGATTGTGTGTGGTCATTGTACGCCTGTGTTACACCTGTCTTTCACCTGCAGAAGCTAAGTGTCACGGGTATGTTTCCCCCCGAGTAAGAAAGAATACGTGCAGGTGTGGTTACGCAGACTGCGATTCCCCCTCCTCCCCCACCCCCACCCTCAGGGTGGAGTTTCACTGTACTTGAAACTCAATCGTGACGTAACACATCTGCCAACAGAAAGACAAGTGAGGACATTTATTCTTCATTTAACTTAAAGCTAAATTAGTTTAAATTTTAAGTTACGTTAGTCTAACTTAAAGCAGTCTGCATGGCGAAGTGGTCAAGCCGTCTGACTCGCGCTTCAAAGGTTGTGGGTTCGATACCGGGTTACGTCTTTCGGTTCACGAGTGCATTTTTCTCAGGAGGGCGTCGTCGCTGGAGCTACGGAGTTCGTGCTTTGTGCGACGCTTTCGGAAGGCCGTCTTGCGGAAAGAGGCCGAGCAATATGCGTTAAAACCTGGGGCAATGAAGTCGTTCCTCTCGACTTTTCAGACTTTCTTTTTCAGACTTTAACTAAAAGCATGTCACTCATTAATTCCATTCACTCTTTCATTCATTCAGTAGCATGCTATTTGCAGAACTCGCTGCAGTAAGTAATTAAAACAAAGTAACGGTCAGATTTACACGCTTTGAGGAGGCGCATTGTCAGGCTTGGCCATGGGAATCCCAAGGGAAAGGTCCCATGGGATGGGATGGGACAGGCATAAATTACCATTGGATGGGACCAAAAAAAACATGTCCCATGGACACGCCTGCCAAGCGCTCGATAGGTCACATGGTCAGCATCACATCTGTCGCCTTTACTTCTCAAAACATTCTTGGTACCTATTTGAGACTGGATGGACCTGAGCGCTGCGTGCCCACACATAACCACCCCCATATCATACGAAGGGCTTCAAATGAAAGAAAACGTTAAAAGTGTGATATAAATTACAATAACCATGCCATTGTCTTGTAACCTGTCAATATTGTTGTTAAGGATGTCAAGCGTGTTAAGCGCATGACATCACGGTGCAGACGAACACGGTGATATCATAAGCGCGGTTTAAAAATGGTCGCCCCAATGTTGACATGCACCAAAGAAGAGCAGCATTCTGTTATCCGTTTTTAATCAGTGAAGGGGTGAAACCTAGAGAAATTCATCGGCGAATGAAGGTCCAGTGTGGCGATACATGCCTGTCAGACCAGCAAATATATGAGTGGGGTAGGATGTTTCAAAACGACATGACTTCTGTGACAGACTGTTCACGACCGGGTCAAGCACACCGAGTAGTGACCCTAGAATCGATATTTCTGTAGGAATCCAAGCAGTTTATCGGCGCTGGAGGACGTCCAATGAACACAGTGGTGACTACATCGAAAAATGATACAATTGTGTTTTACTTTTTCAGAATATATTCACCCCCCCCCCCCCCCCCCCTCCCAAGGAAAAAAATACATATAAGGTTTTCATTTGAATGGAATGCAGAGGTGTTTCCAAGGCACCAGGGCCGGGTTATATCCTGGCCAAGACCTATTGACGCGTCCTCGTCGAGCGTCCTGGGCAACAGGTCCCTTTCGGGTCCTGGCTAAAGTCAGTAGGATCGCTGATTCCTCCGAAGTCGGAGAGTGTCTGCCTGTACGGCGAGGAACCACCAGTCTGCACACCAATAAGCCAGACATGGGACAACGGATACTCACGCAAACCTCAGGTCCGGTATGACATCACAATGATGTTGGACAACAGGATGCCTTCATCCGATATACAGGACTTCGCGTTGGAGCTCAAGCCAACGAACACAAGCAAGCAAGCAAGCATTTGAATCCCCCACGTATAATGGGGGGGGGGGGGGGGGGGGCGCAAGGTGGCGTAGTGACTAGACACTGGTATTCTGGCTCAGTGCTCATAGGGTTCGAACCTCATCGATTCGGATTCGGATGTTCGAAATGGACTTGGGCTTTCAGATCGACACGGCCTAACATTGGGTTTCAAGACATATCTTGGGATATAGTACAGGCACTCAGTGTGACAATGACCAGGCTACCTTCCCAGTGCCGACCCGTCTATCCAAATATGGGCGTAGCACCATATGCCAGATGCGTCTCGAACACTGATAAGCAGGCCTACGAATTGTGTCCGTAAGGCCTTCGCCGTGGAGTCCGGCGGACTTTACATGACCCGTGTCCTTCTCGGGACGTTGCCACAACCCTAGGTTGACTTTCTAGACAATTCTACATTCGCTAGTTTGTTACTGCCTTGTTTGTTCGCTGGTTTGAACTCAAGTTTAGTCCATATATTATCATCCAGTGCCTTGCCGGCTGGTGTGGGCGATCATGCCTCTCCACAAATTACGATCTTTGACGGCATGGATCAATTCGTGAGTTGACTCCCTTCCGTGCCATGACACAAGACTGTCAAGAATATTCTCATGCTGTCTTCCTCTATCTTTCTTTCCGTAAATCTTTCCGGTTGTTACAACATGTTCCAGTTTTTGTCTTCTCATAACATGATAAAAAAACGATGACTGCCTCTTTCTGATGTTTGTGATATGCTGTCTTTGCGACTCAGCTTCCCTTAAAACTTCCTGATTGTTCAATTTGGTTGTCCAATTAATTTTCAGCATTCTTCTATATATTCTATACAAACCGCATCCCCAAGGCTTCCCGGGAGTTTTTCCATAGACATGCTACTATTAGTAGTTGTTGCTAATACTGGGAGTGCACTCGGCTGACGTTTCCGTGTGGATAATTTTTCCCTATTACCAGGGCCCCTCGCCATTATGGGAACCCACTCCCATTTTTGAGGTTTGTAATGTATACATCCCCAAGGCAAGGACGAGAAGTCAACATTTTAGTCCAACTGAATGATGTGTGGAATAAACCCACCACCACGCCGTCAGCGCACAGGACGTTTAACCGCGACACTGTTAAACCTCCCGGCCACGTTGACCTCTTTAGCAAGTGTGAAACAGGTAACAGTTCTCCGCCCTGAAAAGTTACTCTTGGACAACACATAATAAAACTCTAAGAAATCTTCCCTGTCATTATTACCTAGTAGCTTAATCTGTGCATATAAAGTATAACAGCCAGTCCCCTTTTTGTAGGCCAGTATATTCCACATGGCTAATAACAAGTGTCAGACCATTATCTAATATTACTGTGTCGTGTAGTTTTGATGTTCGCATTTTGCCCATGCCTTTGTAATGCATATCTTTTATATTGTTGCTGTTCTTTGTTTGCCTTGAATGATGTGTGAATGAAATAATGTATGAAAGAGAGTGATAGACGGGCAGAATGTTAGACGGGCCTGCGTGCCCAATTCTTAACCCTTTGAAAATAAAGTTTGTTCGTTCGTTCGTTCGTTCGTTCGTTCGTTCATCTCTCTCTCTCTCTCTCTCTCTCTCTCTCTCTCTCTCTCTCTCTCTCTCTCTCTCTCTCTCTCTCTCTCTCTCTCTCTCTCTCTCTCTCCGCCATACACACACAACATTGTTTATCCACAATCACTTTGACCTTGACAGTGTTCAAGGCATCTGTAAAGAAGGTTGTCCGCCATTATTGTCTTTCCTGTTAGTGGCCTTCCTGATCGGTGACCGTAGCAATTGTCTCCATAAAGTATTTTTCAGGAATCCCTGTGTAGTCTACAGGTCAGAAGAATTCGACCATCACGGAACATTTGCTTATTAGCAATCACACAGTAATTAAGCAATCCGCATTTCGTATACTGTATTCTACGACCAATAATTGATTGCTCAAATACGTCGAAGCATTATATATTAGTCGATTCCAGCCGTTACTATGTAACCAGAAGGACTTCCTGTTAAGTGTTAGACTTCGGTGGATATAACGTTCTACACATTCGAGCAGTGTCAGCGACGATGTACATCATAATTCAGGGAAAGTATCATAACCATGACATATAATAACCCTGCTGTGTGTACCTGACGAGATACAGCGAAATATGCCAGGCAAGAAATCCTGCACTATTTTATGTATAGCGTCCGTGTTTAAATTCACTAATAGAATAGAAGAAAAAGCAGCGGCTGCAGCAGGATATAACAATATGAATTAGAAACAAATAGGTATATTTAGCTCCTGCGAGAAGAAACGTCTTACAAGGAGATCCATCGTATACCGGATATATACAGTATACCGGTGATGTTTGTTTTTTGTATTCCGTTGTTGTCCTGTCCTTGACAAAGATTCTGAGAATCGAAACGTCGGCCGTCCTGTGTGTCGTATTGTACGCATTTGTTGTGTTTTTTATTTTATTATTTCATTTCATATATTTATTGATTATTTATGATTTTGGATTTTCACCTGTATTCTGGTATACGATGGATCTCCTTGTAAGGTATGTGCGACGTGTTTGTGTTTAGTACGTTTCTTCTCGCAGGAGCTAAATATACCTATTTATTTCCAATTCATATTGTTAAATTCACTAAGGGAATATATTGTTTTGAACTTTCTGTTTTCTTCTTGATAAATACAACTACTTTGGTTTGAAACATTCGCTTGTTATCTCTGCGTGTCTGTCCTTTCCTAGGGCTTCCTAGCTATATTTTGTGTCCATTTGGGATTCTAGTACCAGCTCAGCAGCAGTCATACCTCTATTTTCGATAACACTATGAAATATATAACAGACCAAATAAGATGTCTTCAAGTTATTCAAACAGGCAACACTGTCGTTGTTTGGTCACACTAAGAAGATACAACAGAATGTCGTTGTGCATAATACTGCATAAAGAAAAGTTAAACGAAAAAACAGCATCATCATCATCATACACCCTGCCAACTGGCGTAGACTTTCAAGTCTATCCACAGATCTTAGTGTTCTGGATCAACTCTGTTGATGATATTCCCCCATGCCACCGTCTCAGCTCGTCCACTTTGAACTCAAACGTAGTCCATACACATGCTACCGCTTCTAATGCATTTGATTGATTTTTGCGTGTTGATTAACTTCCCCTATTACCAGTGTCCCTTGCCATCAAGCGAACCCACACCGACTTTAGCGGCACTTATAATTTATCTCCCCAGGTCAAGATGATAATGGTGATAATAATGATGATAACTACAGTATAAGAACCGTTGGACTGGTGTAACGTTCTTCAGAACAACGACCTGGAAAAAACAAAATCTGAATGTTTATAAACATTAAATTACCTCGAACGTAATCCTCGTGACGTCCTCGATGACGCAACTCCAAGGTTTTACGCAGTGCACAATCTCCTCGTCATATTCGCACCGGTTCAAAGTTCAAGAGGTTATCAGAATACGTGTTGGCGAAAGTACAATACACGACAATGCGCCACTCTATGCTGTACCTCCCGATAATCCTTTCACCACGGTAAGACGTCATTTCAAAAACACGTAACTACGGGGTGTTATAGTTCAGCTGATCTTGTTTACTTCAAAACATAATTGCACTGTTGTGTTTAACATTTCTTACACCCGTGTATAGCTCAAGTGGTTCTTTCATAGTTGGCGTGGTAAGAGTGTGGGTTGCATGGGCGGGCCCGCCTTTCCACCCGTAATACAAAGTGAAACAAACAAGGTATGCTGAGCTCCGGTGGGGAAACATTTGCGTTCCTCTTTTGAGGGAGAGTGCATTACACCCAGTCATGCATCTCAGAGGTCAGTGTGTTCGCGGACGGCATGCGTTTGTGTCCAGTTTGTTTCTTTTCGACGGATTCCTTGCAAGATCACGGCCTCTATCCGAGAGTTGATGAAAGACATACAAGAAGAGAAAAAAAGAATTTAGTTGCACGTCCTTCACAGGACGTAGCAGTCAACCCCAGCATTTTCGCTGTTCGTGATTCCTGGGCAAATTTTACGTTCAGTAGTTTGCCATTGCTTTCTGAACGACCGGCACATATACCTTTTTCGAAAAAAACCAGCACCGCCGTGTTTCGTACCCGGGTATACAGGCTCACAAACCGCTTTCGCAAGCCCTTATCCACGGAGACCGAGTTAAAGAAGAAGCAAGTGACATATTTCGGCCACGTTAAAAGACATAACACTTTTATGAAAACCATACTGGAGGGCAAGGTTGAAGACAAACGAGTAAGAGGTAGACAACGATACAAGTGGGAAGATAACATCAAGAGATGGAATAACATCAATCTGAAAAAAATGTACAGTCAGGGTGAGAGACAGACAGTGTTGGAGATCCACTGCAGCCAACCTTCATTGTGGAGGCGGCGCATGATTGATTGGTTGATTGATTGATTGATTGATCGATTGATTGATTGATTGATTGAAAGGCTCTATCTACTCTTGGGTAGGCTTCTTTCCTAACAATTTTGCCAGGGCTGCGGCTTTTCCGCCTACTTTTCCAACTGCCGTTGGATGTTTCAACTGTCGCACTGAACCTCATGTGTTTCTGATTTATCCAAGACGACTATGTGTCCGATCTCACCACCCAAGAGGGCAAGGCTCAGGGTCACGTGTGATGTCATTAGATACCAATAGTTCTTGGACTGTTCTGGCATCGAACCCGCTATCTTTGCAGTTGTCATTGATGGATCCTGTTCAGTGATTTTCTTCACTCTAGGTAGATTTCCTTCGTTGCACTCTGAGGGCCATCGCAGATCTTGGCAAATCAGCAGCATTTTAACGGCCACACTTAGCATTTCAACGCCAGTATTTGCTTTTTAACTGAAGCATACGAAGGACAGGAATAAAGAAACACGGTTTCCATTTGGCAGAGTATTACTGTGTGTGATTTCCTTGTAACATCAGGAATTTTGTCACAGCCCCGGCCTCTGACTTCTTCATTATTCTGAAAAACAACAGAATCAGCAATTCCGGTTAATAGGGTATGTTGCGCCGTGCACCATACCAGAAGAAACCGTTGAAGAAATAAATGCACACTTCACAGGCTCAGTGCAAATATAAGGAGCTTTGAATGTGCCAAGTTTCAACTATCTCCTGTTACCCCTTCATAGTTTGTATTCTGGGAAGAGACTTTCAAGCCCTTGTAGAGTGCAGATGGTAAATTAGCCGAAATATGCATCAGAGAATGTCCGGGTGTTCATCTTCGGAACAGTAATCCAATATTCTTGTCTTTCTCTTTGGTGAAAGAGAGTTGGGTGTAGATCTACCAACAGAGACCGGGTCTGAAGCTGAAGGATCAGAAGGTAGAGGTTCGCCATCTGAAGAACTAACGGGTAATGTGATTTATGCTGGTTGTGGCGGGTGCTTATTCAAATAGCGCCATGATGTTTAGTGCAAGGAGGTCACTTCCCGCAAAGTTCTCTGTAACGTGTTATATTGTTTTCTGGGTTAATATTTACGGAATGAGCACCAAGGAATGAGCTAGCAAGTATTTGAGGATTCTCCAGCTAGTATCTAGGAATGAGCTAGCAAGTACCCGAGGATTCTCCAGCAAGTATATAGAAATGAGCTAGCAAGTACTTGGGGATTCTCCAGCTAGTATCTAGGAATGAGCTGGCAAGTATTTAGGAATTCTCCAGCAAGTATTTAGGAATTCTCCAGCAAGTAATTAGAAATTCTCCAGTAAGTATCAAGGAATGATCTAGCAAGTACTTAGGAATGAGCTAGCAAGTATTTAGCTCCAGTAAGTGTCAAGGAATGAGCTAGCAAATATCAAGGAATGAGATAGCAAATATCAATGAGTTGCTAGCAAATATAAAGGAATGACCTAGCAAATATCAAGGATTGAGCTAGCAAATATCATGGAATAATCTAGCAAATATCAGGGAATGAGCTAGCAAATATTTAGGAATTCTCTAAGAAGTATCTATGAATGAGCTAGCAAATATCAAGTTAGTTAGTTAGTTAGTTAGTCGACAGATTATCCTCATTGCACATCGAACCATTCAGTCCATAAATGTTCAGATCCCTTCCTTAGTACATCCCGCAGTTTGTAGCGGCTCACGACACCAGTTCTGTGTTGTTTTATTAATCTTCTTTAGCTTCCGGCATAGTGTTCTTTGTTTGGCTACACTTATTTTAACTTGCTATTCTCGCAGTCTGGCCATTGTTGTAGATTAGTTAGTTAGTTAGTCGACAGATCATCCTCATTGCACATCGAACCATTCAGTACATAAGTGTTCGGATTCCCCTCCTCAGCAAATCCCGCAACGTGTAGCGGCTAACGACGCCAGTTCTGTGTTGGTTTATCAATCTTCTTTGGCTTCCTGCGTAGTGTTCTTGTTTGGCCACCCCTCTTTTAATTTGCTGCTCTCGCAGTCTGGCCATTGTTGTAGATTCACAGTCATCACTTGGTTCTCGCAAAAGTCTTACTTCTCGTAGAGCATTCAGAATGTCGGCCTGGTCCATGGCGCGTCCGCCCTCCACAGTAGCCTCACCTGCGAGCTTGTCAGCCCGCTCATTTCCTTGTACTCCCGCATGCCCTGGCACGAAGATGAAACTAATCTTTGCCAGTCGAGACCGCTCCAGAGGCAGCAACCATTCTCTTCGGATCGACCCCTCCTCTATCCTCTTGATCATGTTCATTGAGTCGCTATGGAAACAAGCCCTAGTGAATGTTGTAGATTGACAGTCATCACTTGGTCCCGCAAACGACTTACATGTTGTAGAGCATTCAGTATATCAACCTGGTCCATGGCTCGTCCGCCCACCACAGTAGCCTTACCTGCAAGCCTATCAGCCTGCGCATTTCCATGGACACCCGCATACCCTGGCACGAAAATGAAACTAATCTCTGCCAGCCGTTACCGCTCCAGAGACAAATACCACTGTCTTCGGGCCCAACCCATCGGTATATTCTGAAGCATACTCATTGAGTCACTAAGGAAACATGCCAGAATGAAGGTGCGTGTCTCGAGCCACATAATTGCTTTAGTTACAGTCATAACTTTCAAAATGAGACTACTTGTGGTCAAGGCAAAAGCACAATAATTTTCTTTCACAATTCTCCCTCCAACTTGAGCCGTAAAGGCTCATGAACCTCTCACGCGTCGAACCACCCTCTAAAAAATTCTCAAAGATCAAAGCCTGCACTTCCGCCTTCACAGCAACCGGATTTTCTTGTCTGCATTTTCTATCTAGTTGGATGCAAACTGAAAAAAGACGTACAGAACTCTGCTGGCATTTATACCCACTCCTCACCACGTTCTAAGTCTTCAAGTGAACACACCCGTTGAAGGATGTCTTCGGTTTGACCCATCCACGACTTTCCTCTTTTTAACCTGCTGCCCTTAACCTTCTTAATTTCACTATGCAATGGATTTTGTGTGTTTGTGTTTACTCTGAGGTAGACCTGTACAAGGCAGATCTGTTTTCTGCCCCCTATGGTTGGAAAATCAAGAAGGTAGCGCATCTCCCTACTTGCTATATCTCTTGTACACCCAGGTATAATACGCATAGCTTCGTTCTGTATCATCTCTATCTTTTCCATCTGCTTATGGCTGAGAGTCAGAACCATACTCAAAAACAGAAAGGACCAGACAATCGTATAGAAGACATAGATGGCGCTGCTCACAATTTGCCACCGCCATCACTCGCATCGCAGCCAAACCTCGCATGGCCTTTATTATCGCCTGGTCAATGTGCTCAGTATATTCAAGGCTTCGATCAACTCCTAAACCCACGTATTTCATTGACTGCGTTCTTTCCACAGTCTCTGAGCACATATGTGCAGTTTGTGTTGGAGTGTTGACAATATAGTTATTCAAAGAGAACCACGTCACTGATGCCTTCATTGGGTTGACCATTGCACCAGCTTCAACACACCAAGTGCTTATGCGATTGAGTTCTGTTTGTAGTTCCACAGCAACCCTGATCTCTATCCTTACCCTGATGATACACTAACACATCGTCGGCATATGACAATGTCCTGCCAGGTCCTGTGATCTGCTCGCCGGTGATTCTCACAGTGTAGGCATTGAACAGCACCGACCATAATGATTCTCCCAGCCAGGATATATTGTCGTTGGCTCAGAAGTCCAATTTTTTTTTTAAATGTTGCATATCCCTTGCAGGACGTTGCAGTCAAGACCAGCTTTTACTCAGCTGCTGTTGATGTACTAGGAATATTTTACGTTCAGTAGTTTGCCATTGCTTTCTGAACGACCGACTTCCATACCAACACGTTATAACCCAACGCGACACGGTCTGCTGCACAAATCGGTCGTGGCTGCGTTTCGAACGTCTGGTAAGCGGCTCACGAACCGCGTTTGCGAGCTTTTGGCCCTGGAGTCCAGCTGTCACATCTAAACATTACTTTCTGTCGGAAGAGGACTGCAGCGATCCAATGGAGGAGGAATGGACTTATGTTGAGTTCAAGAAGCTGAAACATTAAGAATTCGAACGGTACTCTGTTGTACGCATCCTCAAGATCAACTTGTTGCAGCAAAGGTTTCAGTCCCTGAGTGGAAACAGTCATACACATAATTGGCAAAAACAGCTGCGTTAGTCTAGGTTTCTCTGTTTGGACGTTACCCTCCAAGGGTAGGTGGAAAAAGACATTACCGCTCTAACTGGCTTGATATGTTTCTTGCAATTAACTTATCCAGCAGCTTGTCTATTGTATTTTGCACGGTGATTCACTCGTAAGAGCGCACAGACAGAAACATGATTAAACCCACAAAAACCATGGATCTCAACTCTAACCAAGGCTGAAGAAGCAGGCTGAACGAGACCGAACTTGGAATATTTGTTTTTGAATCAAGTCAAATCAAGTCTTAAAATGCACCGAGTTTTATCCCGTCTAGCGTGGTCTATTTCCGCAGGGCGGTCTATGTGAAGCGTCGCACGAAGCACGAAATTCGTATCTCCATTAATGACCCCCCAGGAGTCTTCTGAGGAAACTACACGCCTGAACGGAACGACTGTAGGTCGGAACTAAACCCACAAACCGCAGGAGCGCGTAGCAGGCGACGTAACCACTTCGCTAGGAAGGCTGCTAGACTCCGTGGCGATGGCCTTGCGAACGGGATTCGTAATGCCGCTTACCCGCTTTCGAAACACAGCGGTGACAGATTTGGCAGCAGACCGTGTCTCGCTGGTTTTAACGGTTTGGTATGGGAGCCGGTCGTTCCGAAAGCAATGGCAAATTTTTTTCTCCCGCATATCCTTTACAAGATATCGCTGTCAACACCAGCATTTTACCGCTGTCGTTGATTTCTTGGCAAGATAACGCTCAGTAGTTTGCCATTGCTTTCTGAGCGGCCGGCTCACATATCCCGTAAGTTACCAATGCGGCGAGAACCGCTTCCAATTCTCGTGCGCTGCGTTACCCTACGTGGATAAACGGGATTACGGAGAACGTCGTTTAACCCCTCGGCCAGGGACTTGCCAAGACATCAACAAAGGTAGTAAAATGCTGTTGTTGGCTGCAACGTCTTGTAAAGGATATGCAACGTTAAAAACAAGAAAAGAGAGACTACCAGTGTAGATACGGAGAAAACCATAACCCATCTACCGCTCCGGCTGTCTCACTCAACAGTTGGCTGTGTCATGGCAGCATGGCTAAAGCATTTTAAAATCACGTTTAACACACTACTACTGATAGCTGAATGTGGAAGGCAAGGGGAAACCACCACATTATCTTCCCAAGACTTCATGGCAAAACATATATCAAAGTTAGTGAAGGACGTTAATGGCTGCCTTAGGGCATCCTCGTCCGGTAGGGACAGTCATGAGCCACAGGTGACACCAGACCGTCATCCAGGCTACTGATGGCAAAATCTTAACTAAAATAAATAAATTTAGAGTAGGAACATGGAATGTTAGGACATTAAATGAGCTAGGAAAGTTGACCAATGTTCTAAGAGAGATGGATAGCATGAAAATGAATATACTAGGCGTTAGTGAGATGAGATGGAAGCGATCGGGCAAAATTATAGCTGACAATCACACAATAATTTTTCTGGAGGGGATACACATGAAAAAGGTGTAGGAATAATATTAGACGAAAAAACAGCCAAGTCAATTAATGGATACTGGTGTATTTCAGATAGAGTTATTATAGTAAAAATCAAAGGCAAACCAATAGACATAAATATTATACAAGTATATGCACCAACAGCAAGCAGTAGTGATGAAGAAATACAACACTTTTACGACGAAATAGAAATGGCGATGGCTCAAATTGGATCACAAGAAATAAAGATAATACTTGGTGATTTTAATGCAATAGTAGGAAAGGGAAAAATGGAGGATGTAGTGGGGAATTATGGTTTAGGTACAAGAAATGAAAGAGGGGAAAAGCTAATAGAATGGGCAAATATCAATGATATGATAATTGAAAACACATGATTTAAACGCGATAAAAGACGACTGTACACATGGATAAGCCCTGATAAGAAAATACGCAACCAAATTGACTACATACTAATTAATAAAAGATTTAGAGATGCTTTAATTAATGTAAAGACAATGCCTGGTGCTGACTGTAATAGTGATCATGTACCACTATGTGGAAAAATAAAAGCAAGATTAAAGCAAGGGGAAAAAAATGGTTAAAAACGTGAGACTTAATAAAGAGGTTCTGAAAATAGATAAAGAAATGCAAGAACAATACAGAGTGACTAGTGAAAAATAGGTACAATGCAATAACTAAAATACAGAGTATAGATGAACAATGGGAAATGTTAAGGGACTCCATTCATCAAACTAGCAAAGAAGTATTACCGGAGAGAGGCAAAATAGCTAAGAAAAAATGGATGATTGAGAGTGAATGAGTGAGAGTGAATGAGTGAGAGTGAATGAGTGAGCGTGAGAGTGAATGAGTGAGCGTGAGAGTGAATGAGTGAGCGGGAGAGTGAATGATTGAGCGTGAGAGTGAATGAGTGAGCGGGAGAGTGAATGAGTGAGAGTGAATGAGTGATCGGGAGAGTGAATGAGTGAGCGTGAGAGTGAATGAGTGAGCGTGAGGGTGAATGAGCGAGCGGGAGAGTGAATGAGTGAGCGTGAGAGCAAATGAGTGAGCGGGAGAGTGAATGAGTGAGAGTGTGTGTGTGTGTGTGAGTGAATGAGTGAGAGTGAATGAGTGAGCGTGAGAGTGAATGAGTGAGCGTGAGAGTGAATGAGTGAGCGTGAGAGTGAATGAGTGAGCGGGAGAGTGAATGATTGAGCAGGAGAGTGAATGAGTGAGAGGGAGAGTGAATGAGTGAGCGGGAGAGTGAATGAGTGAGCGGGAGAGTGAATGATTGAGCGGGAGAGTGAATGAGTGAGCGTGAGAGTGAATGAGTGAGCGTGAGAGTGAATGAGTGAGCGTGAGAGTGAATGAGTGAGCGTGAGAGTGAATGAGTGAGAGTGAATGAGTGAGCGTGAGAAGGAATGAGTGAGCGTGAGAGTGAATGAGTGAGCGTGAGAGTGAATGAGTGAGCGTGAGAGTGAATCAGTGAGCGGGAGAGTGAATGATTGAGCGTGAGAGTGAATGAGTGAGCGTGAGAGTAAATGAGTGAGCGTGAGAGTGAATGAGTGAGTGGCAGAGTGAATGAGTGAGCGGGACAGTGAATGAGTGAGCGTGAGAGTGAATAAGTGAGAGTGAATGAGTGAGCGGGAGAGTGAATGAGTGAGCGGGAGAGTGAATGAGTGAGCGTGAGAGTGAATGAGTGAGCGGGAGAGTGAATGACTGAGCGGGAGAGACAGAATGAGTGAGCGGGAGAGTGAATGAGTGAGCGGGAGAGTGAATGAGTGAGAGTGAATGAGTGAGCGGGAGAGTGAATGAGTGAGCGGGAGAGACAGAATGAGTGAGCGTGAGAGTGAATGAATGAGCGGGAGAGTGAATGAGTGAGCGGGAGAGTTAATGAGTGAGAGTGTGTGTGTGTGAGTGAATGAGTGAGAGGGAATGAGTGAGAGTGAGAGTGAATGAGAGAGAGAGAGAGAGATGAGAGAGGATGTAGAGAGAGATGAGGAGAGAGAGTAGAGAGAGAGAGAGTGTGTGTGTGTGTGTGGGGGGGGGGCGGGGCGCGCTGGCATCACTACTTTTACGTCACATACTTTTTATGTACATATTTTTCTCCATGTTTAGCCTTGTTTATGTTTACAACATTCATTTCACAATGTTTATTTTTCTTCCTATGTAAATGTATAATGCTCTTGATGAACGAAAGACGAGTGATTGGAAGGGCCGAATGTAAGACGGGCCTGCGCGCCCAATTTGTGACCCTAATAAAGTTGATTTGATTTGATTTGATTTGATTTGGATGAATGAAGATATCTTAAAACTGATGGAAAAAAGAAAACAGAGTAAAAATGACAAACAAGAATACGCTAAGATAAATAAAGAAATAAAAGATAAATGTGGGAAGGCTAAAGAAAGTTGGTTAAACGAGCAATGCAAAATAATTGAATTAAATTCCATTAAAGATACAAAATATATGCACAGACAAATCAGTGAGCTTACAGGAAGAAAAATAAGAATAAATACAGGGTGTTTGAAATCAAAAACAGGAAAGATAATATTAGAGGAAGATGCTATAATGAAGAGGTGGAATGAGTATATAAGAGAATTATATGAAGGAGAAAGGGAAGAATTAACAGAAGATAGTAACTTAGAAGGTCCACCTATTCTGAAAGAAGAAGTCGCTGACGCTATGAAACGTATGAAGAAAGGAAAAACAGCTGGGCCAGATGAAATCACAATAGAAGAATTAGAAGTATTGGGAGAATTTGGAGTAGATATATTAACCAAAATGTTGAATGATATTTACAGCAGTGGATATTTACCCAGTGATATGCTGAAATCTGTATTTATAGCTATACCAAAAAGACCAGGAGCAATTGATTGTGAAGATTTTCGTACAATTAACCTTATAAACCATATCACTAAGCTTCTACTCAGAATCATAATGAGAAGAACCAAAAAGAAAATAAAAATGGAAATTAGTGAAGAACAGTATGGATTTGTGGAAGGAAAGGGCACAAACAATGCAATTTATACATTACGGACACTAATAGAAAGGTCAATAGAGAAACAGAGAGACATATATTTGTGCTTCATAGATTATACTAAGGCATTTGATAAAGTAAAACATGATGAACTGATTAAAATGTTGGAAGATATCAATACTGATGGAAAAGATTTAAGAATAATAAAGAATATTTACTGGAACCAAGTAGCAGCAATTAAAATGGGAAATAAAGAGGGTAGTTACGAACAGATAAAGCTAGGAGTACGACAAGGGTGTGTCTTGTCACCAGATCTTTTCTCCCTGTATAGCGAAGTAATAATGAGAGAGATCAAAGAGATGCCAGGAATACTAGTTGGAGGTTATAATATAAATAATATACGCTATGCAGATGACACAGTATTGGTGGCGGATAATTCAACAGACCTACAACAATTATTAGACGTTGTAGTAACAGAGAGTGCAAGGAAAGGACTCTCCTTGAATATCAAGAAAACAGTAACAATGGTAATATCAAAGAAAATGGTGACACCAAAATGTGACATAGAAATAGAAGGGAAAATCCTTAACCAAGTTGATAATTTTAGATACCTAGGGGCATTTATAACATCAGATGGAAGATGTACAACAGATATTAGGAGCAGAATAGGGCAGGCAAAAGACGCATTTCAGAAAATGAAGAGTATATTGTGCAAGAAGTCACTATCACTGAATGTAAGAAAGAGAGTGCTGAAATGCTATGTAGAACCAGTTTTGCTGTATGGCAGTGAATCTTGGAATGTAAATGAACAAATTAAGAAGAAATTAGAAGCAACAGAGATGTGGTTCCTGAGACGAATGTTGCGAATTCCTTGGACTGCCAGAGTAACTAACGACGACTGCCTGAAACAGGCTAACGAAACTAGAACATTATATACAACAATAAGACAGAGACAAACAGCTTTCCTCGGTCATGTGATGAGAAGAGAGGCATTGGAGAACATCGTAACAACTGGAAAGATCGAGGGGAAGAGAGGCAGAGGTAGACCAAGAGAAGTGATGCTGGATGGATTGAGACGGTGGCATGGAGGAATATCAGCAGCAGAGTTGATCCAGAAAACCAAAGACCGAGATCTATGGAGAGCCATGAACGCCTACGCCAGCCGGCACGGCACTTGATGACGATGACTGATAGCTGTGGAGAGATACGAGAAGTGCCGCTTGTCACGTGCTCGGTTGGTAGTAACATTCAAGGCACCTCGCCAACACGTGATACAGGTGCAATACTTTTGCGTTTCCGGGAATGCATCCTGATCGTTAAAATCGAGACTTAACGGATCTCAGCTTCTGCACTTTAATTCTCTGAGCCGTATGTTTATTCGAAGATTATGTTTGCAATCGCGTTTGGAGTTTACATGTGAATCGAAAACATTCGGCCTTGTTCAACCGCAATGATATAAAAGCAGCTTGTTTCAACGTTCCAACAATTTTCTAGTAATTTTCTTTACACTTACTATCTACCGTGTTATTTCTTTTACACTCACTATCTGCCTTGTCTAGGGGTTACACGACTTTCTCCGTAATCCCGTTTATCCACGTAAGGTAATGCAGTGCGCGAGAATTGGTAGCGGTTATTGCCGTGTTGGTGCCTTACAGGATAAGTGAGCCGGCCGCTCAGAAAGCAATGGCAAACTACTGAGCGTAATCTTGACAAGAAATCAACAATCAGCTGAAAGATGCTAATGTTGACAGAGATGTCCTGTAAAGGATATGCGGAAAAGAAAATCTGTTGCCAAGTGGTTTTCTTTACACTCACTATCTACCATGTGATGTCCTTTACACTCACTATCTACCATGTGATTTCCTTTACACTCACTATCTACCATGTGATTTTCCTTACGCTCACTATCTACCATGTGATATCCTTTACACTCACTATCTACCATGTGATTTTCTTAGCACTCCCTATCTACCATGTTATTTCCTTTACACTCACTATCTACCATGTGATTTTCTTTACGTTCACTATCTACCATGTGATTTCCTTTACACTCACTATCTACCATGTGATGTCCTTTACAGTCACTATCTACCATGTGATGTCCTTTACACTCACTATCTACCATGTGATTTCCTATACACTCACTATCTACCATGTGATGTCCTTTACACTCACTATCTACCATGTGATTTTCTTAGCACTCCCTATCTACCATGTGATTTCCTTTACATTCACTATCTACCATGTGATTTCCTTTACACTCACTATCTACCATATGATGTCCTTTACACTCACTATCTACCATAGTGATTTCCTATACACTCACTATCTACCATGTGATTTTCTTAGCACTCACTATCTACTATGTGATTTCCTTTACACTCACTATCTACCATGTGATGTTCTTTACACTCACTATCTACCATGTGATTTTCTTAGCACTCCCTATCTACCATGTGATTTCCTTTACACTCACTATCTACCATGTGATTTTCTTAGCACTCACTATCTACCATGTGATTTCCTTTACACTCACTATCTACCATGTGATGTCCTTTACACTCACTATCTACCATGTGATGTCCTATACACTCACTATCTACCATGTGATGTCCTTTCCACTTACTATCCACCATAGTAGATAGTGAGTGTATCAACCGTGGAATTACCTTTACACTCATTATCTGCCATGGGATCACCCTTTGACTCGCTATCCGCCATGGGATCTCGCGTTCTAACATTAACAGTAGAAGGTTCCGAAATTTCACTCAGAATCTACCACTGGGATTATCTCTGCACTCACCATTTCCAGTTGTTGTTTGTCCATCAAGAATGATGATGGCCATTCATTTCATCCAATGGGATTGAAAGAATGGAGCCTTGAGTTCTAAGATGACTGATAAGGCCTATTTCGGCTCGAAATGTTCTTTGACAATGTGGACAAAGAATGCTTGATATTCCAGGAGAAGGATCTCCTGCAGTAATTTCCAGTAGTATTACCTTTACAGTGTAACAGATCTAATTTAAACTCTATCGCGATACCAAGCAGGATTGTATCATGCAATCATTCCCGAACAGTTCTGTCCCCTATTGTGTAGACAGGTAGAAATCCGTAAACCATCTAACGCTCGCACTTCCTCACTCAACAGATGGCTGTGTCATGGCAACACAGCAAAGGCATTGTAGACGAATGTTTAACGCACTACTGACAGCTGAAGAGAGATACGCGAAGAGCATCCAGTCACGTGCTCCACTGGTAGTAGCATTCCAGGCACCTCGCCAACACGTGATACAGGTGCAATACTTCTGAGATTCCTCATCTGTGTTTTGATCGTTTAAATAGAGACTTAGCGGATCTCAGCTTCTGCGCTGAGCATTCTGAACATTTATGTTTACAATTGCGTTTGGAGTGTACATATGAATCGGAAAATATGCGGCCTTCTTCAATCGCAATATGAAATCAGCTTTTTTATACGTTTCAACAATATTGTGGTCTCTTCTTCAGGTTCACCTCTGTGGCGAAGTGGTCAAGCCGTTTGACGTTTGACTCGTGAGCCGAAGGTTGTGGGTTCGATTCCGGGCCGCGTCCTTCGGTTTACGAGTTAAATGTTTCGGAGACTCCCATGGGTCGTCGCTAAAAGCTACGGAGTTCGTGCTTTGTGCGACGCTTTCCATGCTGCGGAAAGAGACCGAGCCATATGGGATAAAAACCCGGAGCAATGAAGTCGACCCTGTCGACTTTTAAGCGACTTTTTAGTATGAAACTATTCGTGCGTCTCCAGCTGAAAACTGCGCATATGAGCCTCAGGGAAAAAAAAGTTAGTTGCATGTGCTTTACATGACGTCACAATCATCCCCATAATCTTTGGCTGTTTATGATTTACGACGGAAGTTTTATAGTTTGCCATTGCTTTCTGAACGACCGACGCCCATGCCATCACAATCAACGCAATGTGATTTGCTTCCAAATCGCCTGTTGCTGATTTCGAACCCTCAATTCGGTATGTCGGGGAGTTGGAAAGGTGTGTGTGTGTGTATGTCTGTGTATGTGTGTGTGTGTGTGTGTGTCTGTGTGTGTGTGTGTTTTGTGAAATCGTTTGCTTAAGCAACAGCGCCAGTGGACCTGAGAAAACGTAAACTGAATTCTTGGAAACGTTGGTAACATGTCGTTTGTCTCAGTGTAAACTAAATTCTTCGAAACGTCGTTAACATGTCGTTTGTCTCAGTGTAAACTGACGTCGCAATTTTTCATAAAAACATTTTGTTTTTGCTTTGGCTTGCTTTGAACTCAAGTGTAGTCCACACTACTTTTAGTGCGGTGGACAGATGTTTGCGTGTGGATTGGCTTTCCCTATTACAAGAGTCTCTCGCCATCATGCTAACGCACTCCGAGTTCTGAGCTACTTGTAATTTACGCCACCAAGTCAAGAGCGAGAAGTCAATATTTTAGTCCAGCTGACCGGCTTAGGGGTCGAACCTTCTACCTCGGCATCAGCAGACCGGAAGATGAAGAGTGCGCGCTATCACCGTTCGGTCGGAACGGAGAGGTGTTTTCAAGGTACTAGGGCCAGGTTTTATACTGGCCAAGATCTACTAACACAGTGGTTCTCAACCGGTGGGGAACTCCCCCCCCCCCCCCCAGGGGGGAATTTTAGGGTTTCCAGGGGGTGGGAGGGGGAATGAAGACCATTTCAAGATCGCGTTAATACAAGAACCGATTGCTTGATATCGTTTTTCCCTTCATTATTTACAGTTAAGTACGTCTCATCCTTCTAAAATTCATTTTATAAAGTCAGTAGACCCACAAATCATGTTTTATGTGGATGTCTAGACTTGTTTTAGTATGTGCTATTAAATTTACCTTGCATTTTTACGTACACTGTGTAGGGGTGGGGGGATTTTTAGATAGGAAATATGAAGGGGGGGGGGGGGATGACGTTCTGAAAATACGGTGAAGGGGGGCACGGGCCATATTTTTTATAGGAAGGGGGGGGGGGGAATGACGTTCTGAAAATATGGTGAAGGGGGCACGGACCAAAAAAGGTTGAGAACCACTGTACTAACACGTCCTAGTCGTGCGTCCTGGGCAACAGGTCCCTTCGGGGTACTGGCTAACGTAGTAGGATCGGTGATCCTTCCGAAGTCGGATAGTATCTGCCTGCATGGCGAGGAACCACCAGTTTGTACACCAATAAGCCAGACATGGGACAACGGATACTCACGCAAACCTCAGTCCGGTATGACATCACACTGATGTTGGACAACAGGATGTCTTCATCCGGTATACAGGACTTCACGCTGGAGTTCACAGCCAGCGAACACAAGCAAGCAAGCAGCACCCGTTCGGTCATGCCTCCTCGTAAACACATACAATGGACGACTGATTACCCCTGGAGTGGTAATTCTTATCCACGCGGATTTGTAAAGTTCACCAGGGCTTCCAGGCCGACCAAACAAAAGATGGGTACCACGAAATGACCTGAGAAGCCAAGACGACCAACTTGATGTTGACTATATCATTTCTGGAGTGCCGAGTGGTCTATACAATTATGGGGACTAGAACCATATAACAAGTACGCATCAAGGCAGTAATGTGGTCTATACAATTATGGGGACTAGAACCATATAACAAGTACGCATCAAGGCAGTAATGTGGTCTATACAATTATGGGGACTAGAACCATATAACAAGTACGCATCAAGGCAGTAATGTGGTCTATACAATTATGGGGACTAGAACCATATAACAAGTACGCATCAAGGCAGTAATGTGGTCTAAAACTTGACCAAATCAATTAATAGCCGCTATCTGACGTGGGTGTTTAAAATGGGTTTAAATAGCAAGAAGATCGACTTCATTCCACCAGGTTTTATCCCTTATGGCTCGTTCTCTTTCCACAGGCCGGCCTGCCGAAAGCGTCGCATAAACCACGAACTCCGTAGTTCCAGCGACGAATCCGGGTAGTCTCAGAAAAAAAAAAATGAATCGAGCTAAGTGATCCTGAATCGCGAATCGAACCCACAACTTTCGTAACGCGGGTCATGAGGTGTAACCACTTCGTCATGGAGACTCCCAAGCTGGGAGTGTATGAAGCATTAGGAAAGTCTAACCACTACGCCAAACATGACTTGTTAGGAATGTCTAGCCACTACGCTATGTATGACGTGTTAGGAATGCTGGCCACTACGCTATACACAACGTGTTAGAAGTTTATAGTCACTATTGCATATATGACGATTGAAACTGTGTAGACACATGCGTTTTTACTCTATACATGACGTGTTAGGAATAGGAATGTGTAGACACTACTCTATACATGACGTGTTAGGAATAGGAATGTGTAGACACTACTCTATACATGACGTGTTAGGAATAGGAATGTGTAGACACTACTCTATACATGACATGTTAGGAATAGGAATGTGTAGACACTACTCTATACATGACTTTGGTAGGAATGTGTAGACACTACTCTATACATGACTTTGTTAGGAATGTGTAGACACTACTCTATACATGACTTTGTTAGGAATGTGTAGACACTACTCTATACATGACTTTGTTAGGAATGTGTAGACACTACTCTATACATGACGAGGTAGAAATGTGTAGACACTACTCTATACATGACGTGTTAGGAATGTGTAGACACTACTCTATACATGACATGTTAGGAATGTGTAGACACTACTCTATACATGACTTTGTTAGGAATGTGTAGACACTACTCTATACATGACTTTGTTAGGAATGTGTAGACACTACTCTATACATGACATGTTAGGAATAGGAATGTGTAGACACTACTCTATACATGACATGTTAGGAATGTGTAGACACTACTCTATACATGACTTTGTTAGGAATGTGTAGACACTACTCTATACATGACTTTGTTAGGAATGTGTAGACACTACTCTATACATAACATGTTAGGAATAGGAATGTGTAGACACTACTCTATACATGACATGTTAGGAATAGGAATGTGTAGACACTACTCTATACATGACATGTTAGGAATAGGAATGTGTAGACACTACTCTATACATGACATGTTAGGAATAGGAATGTGTAGACACTACTCTATACATGACATGTTAGGAATAGGAATGTGTAGACACTACTCTATACATGACATGTTAGGAATAGGAATGTGTAGACACTACTCTATACATGACATGTTAGGAATAGGAATGTGTAGACACTACTCTATACATGACATGTTAGGAATGTGTAGACACTACTGTATACATGACATGTTAGGAATGTGTAGACACTACTCTATACATGACTTTGTTAGGAATGTGTAGACACTACTCTATACATAACGTGTTAGGAATAGGAATGTGTAGACACTACTCTATACATGACATGTTAGGAATGTGTAGACACTACTCTATACATGACTTTGTTAGGAATGTGTAGACACTACTCTATACATGACGAGGTAGAAATGTGTAGACACTACTCTATACATGACTTTGTTAGGAATGTGTAGACACTACTCTATACATGACGAGGTAGAAATGTGTAGACACTACTCTATACATGGCATGTTAGGAATGTGTAGACACTACTCTATACATGACATGTTAGGAATGTGTAGACACTACTCTATACATGACTTTGTTAGGAATGTGTAGACACTACTCTATACATGACTTTGTTAGGAATGTGTAGACACTACTCTATACATAACGTGTTAGGAATAGGAATGTGTAGACACTACTCTATACATGACATGTTAGGAATAGGAATGTGTAGACACTACTCTATACATGACATGTTAGGGATGTGTAGACACTACTCTATACATGACGTTTTAAGAATATGTAGACACTACTCTATACATGACGTGTTAGGAATAAAAATATGTAGACACTACTCTATACATGACATGTTAGGAATGTGTAGACACTACACACGGCGTGTTAGGGATGTGTAGACACTACTCTATACATGACGTTTTAAGAATATGTAGACACTACTCTATACATGACGTGTTAGGAATAAAAATATGTAGACACTACTCTATACATAACGTGTTAGGAATAAAAATATGTAGACACTACTCTATACATGACGTGTTAGGAACGTGTAGACACTACTCTATAATGACGTGTTAGGAATGTGTAGACACTACTGTATACATGACGTGTTAGGAATGTGTAGACACTACTCTATACATAACGTGTTAGGAATAAAAATATGTAGACACTACTCTATACATGACGTGTTAGGAACGTGTAGACACTACTCTATAATGACGTGTTAGAAATGTGTAGACACTACTGTATACATGACGTGTTAGGAATGTGTAGACACTACTCTATACATGACGTGTTAGGAATGCCTTGTGACTCTGTCACCGCAGCTGCACTAAGTGGTGCTAACTTGATATGTTTTGTTTCAAACCAGTCGACACTAGAAGAGTGATAGCTTTTGGAATTTATCATGACACCTGGAGACTGCTGCCAAAGACCGACATTCGTGGCGTACATCAGTACGCAAGGGTGCAGTCACTTGTTAAGCAAACAGGACTACAAGAGCTGTGAAGAAAAGGCTGGACATAAAAACCACTACAGGAGACTCTCCTCCTGGAACGTCAAACATTCTTTGCCCACACTGTCAAAGAACATTTCGAGCCAAAATAGGCTTATCAGCCATCTTAGAACTCACGGCTCCATGCTTTTAACCCCACTGGATGAAATGAATGGTCATCATCATTCTTGATGGACAAACAACATACAGAAAAGTGCTTTTTCACGTACACGGAGCTTTTGTAATTACCTGGTGGATTACAAGTTTTTATCTCAGCACACCTGTTATGACCCCCACGTCTGAACACTCGAGACATTCCAAAATGCGCCCCGTTATCACTTTCAACTACCAACGAGTCCCAGTACCAATGATACCGCTGCAGTCTGATTATGTGGCCGCCTTGGCTTTACTGGTAGGGGATTTATCTTGATCATAGACAGTTCGTTGCATATCCTTTACAAGACGTTGCAGTTAACACTAGCATCTTTTGCTGTTATGATCTCTTGGCAAGTTTACGTTCAGTAGTTTGCCATTGCTTTCTGAACGACCGGCACCCATACCAATTTGTAAAAAACCAACGCAGCACGGCCTGCTGCCAAACCGCGTTTCGAACGCGGGTATTCGGGATCACGAACCGCGCCCGTAACACTCTTCGCCAAGGAGCCGGCTACTGGACAGTACTGCTCAAGAAATAATGCAGGAAAAGGAAATTAAAGTCTCCGTGGCAACGTGGTCAAGCTGTCTGATTCGGGCTCCGAAGGGTGTGGGTTCGATTCGGAGCATCGTCCTTCAGTTCACATGTGCATTATTTTCGGAGATTCCTGAGGTTCGTCGCTGGAGCTACGGAGTTCGTGCTTTGTTTGACGCTTTCCGTGCTGCAGACAGAGACTGAGTCATATGTGAGAAAAACCCGGTGCAATGAAGTCGACTCTGTCGACATTTAAGGAACATTTTTTTAAAGGACAGGCGCTAGTCACAGGCGCTGAAAATCTAATTATTCCTACCCACGACGCCTAACAGCATAAGTTGAAGTCAACAACAACAACAACAACAACAACAACAACAACAACAACTGGCCTTACCTGGTAGTGCTGAGTATCGGCCAGATCCTCTGGTGACTCAATGACGCACCTTGTGGCTCCATGCCGCACCATAATTTGACTCAATTTCTCTGCTTGTCTCTGTCTTACTGTCTGTGTCTCCCTCTTTGTTTCCATCTCGCTATCTATTCTTATCTCGCTCTTTGCTTGCCTGCCTGCCTGCCTGCCTGCGTGTCTGTCTGTCTGTCTGTCTGTCTGTCTGTCTGTCTGCCTGTCTGTCTGTCTTAGTTTAATTGTAATGTTGCAGCGCTGACCAATACTAAGTGTTTTGCTGTTGTTGGCATCTCTACAGACTTACCACAGTAAACCCCAATGTATTTCTATATTCTCACATTCCACTGATCTTTAGAATAGAATTTTCTAACACTTTTTTTCTACAATTTGCAGCAATAATACTCATGGGTTTCTGCTTGTCATCGTATAATAAAAATATCGCTTTTAATTTTAGAAACGGAATCTGTCTCTCGTATTTCTTTTTTTTTTACTCCTGCTGTTATTGCTTGCTGCGGTGTTTATTTTTATGTTGTAATCCCCTCTACCTGTCTTAGACTCTTTGCTGTTAAAATAAATTATCCATTGTTAAAATAGCAGTAATCCTGAAGAGATTAACGCCGTGGAATTCTAATTAGGAGGCGTTAATCTCTGCAGGATCACGGCGTCTCGTGTTTATTTAGCTGTTCTCCACGGCACAAAAACTCTGGAGTCGGCGGTTTCCATGTGAGTTAAAGTCGTGTCTGGGCAGACGGTGTAGGCTCCAGGCACTTGTGTGGTTGTGGTGGTTTGAGCGTGTCGGAGAGTGAGTATAATATGTATTGCTTGTGTTGTGAGGGACACACACACGCGCGCGCACGCACGCACGCACGCACGCGCGCGCGCGCGCACACACACACACACACAGAGAACGAACGAACGAACGAACGAACTTTATTTTCAAAGGGTTAAGAATTGGGAACGCAGGCCCGTCTAACATTCTGCCCTTCTATCACCCTCTTTCATACATTATTTCATTCACACATCATTCAAGGCTAACAAAGAACAGCAACAATATAAAAGATATGCATTATAAAGGCATGGGCAAAATGCAAACATCAAAACTACACGACGCAGTAATATTAGATAATGGTCTGACACTTGTTATTAGCCATGTGGAATATACTGGCCTACAAAAAGGGGATTGGCTGTTATACTAGGGTTTTGTTATTATTATTATTATCTCAATTATTAAGGGGGAAGGTATTGAGATAGTGTTCGAATAATTTGCGATTATATGAAAAGGGATTGGTGATGTCTTTGATTTCTTGTGGAAGATTGTTCCACAGCTGAGCTGCAGAGTACGTTAAGCTTGTTTTGTATAAGTCAATCCTAGGCTTCGGAATGTGTAATATATTTAAACGTTTACTGTGTCTAGCATTATATTTAAACAATGGCCAAAGGTAATTTGGGGCATTCCGATGCAGGATTTTGTGAATTAGTTTAGTTAGTTAGTTAGTTAGTCTTTCCTCTTGAGCCTAAGGCGGCGCATAGGGCAGAAGTCCTGTCTCTCCATGCTTGGCGGTTCGCTGCTACCTGTTGTAGATCTTGGATATTTACTTGGCCATTGAATGAGCCTTCTCTAATGATGGTTCTACGCAGGGTCTCTCTTGGTCTTCCCCGTTTTCTTTTCCCTACTGGTGACCATATGAGGGCTTGGTAGGGGAGTCTTGACTTGTCCATTCTGAGTACATGGCCGATGTAGTTCCAACTGCGTCTTCTTATTGGATACTGTATCTTGCTTAGTCTCTTGTCTTATTTGTGAATTGGTTCTGAAGTCCGTCCAGTGGATGTTTAGAAGTCTTCTAAGACATTTGTTCTCAAAATTGTCTAATTTTTTTATCTAAAGCTACCGTTGATTTCCAACTTTCACATCCATACGTTAACACTGGAATCACACAAGAGTTGAAGATTTTAAGTTTTGTGTGTTTGCTGAATTAGTTTAGCTTTATTGAAAAGCAGGCGTTTGCGGAATGGTAGTAACTGAAGGCGTTTATACAGGCTAGGATTGTCAGATAAATGTTTGCTATGAATTAGACTCATGGCCCGTTTCTGGAGTGAGTAAAGTCGCTTGGTGTTTGAATTATAACAGCCGTCCCAGATTGTAGAGCAGTAGTCAAAGTGTGTCTGTATATGAGAAGTATAGAATAGTTTCCTTGTGTCCTCATCAAGGAAGTTTTTAATCTTGGCGAGTTGGTAGACTTTTTTCGCTGTTTGTTTAATGAGCGCTTGAAAATGGGAATTAAAGGTTAGGTTTCTATCAATGATTAGGCCTAATGTTTTGTGCTCAATTACACTTTCTACTGGCATTTTATCGATGTGAAGTTGAAGTGATGTGTGTGAGCTTAGAGTTTGAAGTCTTTTTCTGGTTGTTAATAACATTGCCTTTGTTTTAGTGATGTTAATTTGCATACGGTTTGAATAGCTCCACTTAACTACATTATTTAATTCTTGTTGTAAAGACGACTCCAGTAAAATACAGTCTTCAGCGTTTGTGTACACCGTACAGTCATCTGCAAATAGATCGCAGGACGACGAAAGATGCAAAGGTAGATCGTTAATATATATGGCAAATAATAGAGGGCCAAGAATAGAGCCTTGCGGTACTCCAATATTGAAGGTAGTGGTTTGAGACAGAGATTTATTATGTGATACTACTTGCTTTCTGTTTGATAGAAAAGATGATATTAGAGTGACTACATTAAGGCCAATTTTCATTGCCTCGAGTTTTTTAATTAAAATAACATGGTCTATCATATCAAATGCTTTCTTGAAATCAATAAACACAGTTCCACATAGACTGTTGTTATTTATATTCTGGTGCCAATTTTCTATCATGTTTGTTAGGGCCATATGGCAAGAATATTTTGGTCGAAATCCTGATTGGCTGTCAACAATAAGCTTGTTGCGAACTAAATACTGTAATGTTACTTTATGGATGTGTTTTTCTAGTGGCTTAGATAGTGATGATAGTAAGGAAATGGGTCTGTAATTGTTCGGGAGACCATTGTCCAATGAACCAGATTTAAGAAGAGTGTACACTTTAGCGATTCTGAGAGCTGATGGAAAGTGGCCTTTGGTTAGACACTGATTATATACATAGGTTAATGATGTACAGATCACTGGCGCAGCACAACAGAGAATCCGGTTGCTGATTCCATCTAACCCAGATGAGGTTGTGTTTTTTTTTAGGTTACTGAGGTAAGTGAATACTTCAGTGATTGTCATTAGCGGTATGTCGGAAAGAATATCGCGGGAGCATCTATTCTCGCAAAACGATGACAATAAAGATAAGTTGCAAGGAGAATTAGGTATTGAAGCCTTCAACTGGTCTATGTCAGTTTGAAAAAAATTACTGAATTGGTCGCATGTAATATGATTTGATGGTAAAGAGTTTCGGAAGTTATACTTGTTTGTCAAGGTGATAATTGCTTTCCATATATCTTTACTATTTGTTGTATCCATTACTAAGTTCTTAAAGTAATTTTTCTTTTCCCGTCGTATGTTATATTGAACTTTGTTTCTAAGAGTACGGTATACACCGAGATCCCGCTTTTTATGTGCTTTATCTCTGTCTCTCATAATTTCAAGTATTTCCTGGGTGATCCAAGGTGGCTTGACGTGGTGTTTTACTCGAACTTCCTTGACTGGCACATGTCTATCAAAAACATCAATAAAGGTTTTCATCCAGAATTCCAGAGCATCATCAGGGTCAGGAAGCTGATAAACATTGTCTAGAGGTGAACTGAGCAAGTCCTGTAAAAATGCGTTTTGGTTGAAATTTTTGTAACTTCTATATTTTACACTTATGTGTTTATGTTTAGGAGTTTTAATTCCTTTTTTAGACCACGTACAGCATATTGGGTTGTGATCGCTCATTGCACAATTGGGTACGGTGCATTCTATGATGTTGTCTGAGCAAGTTACATGCTTGCTTGCTTGCTTGTGTTCATTGGCTTGAGCTCCAACGCGAAGTCCTGTATGTCGGATGAAGACATCCTGTTGTCCAACATCAGTGTGATGTCATACAGGACCTGAGGTTTGCGTGAGTATCCGTTGTCCCATGTCTGGCTTATTGGTGTGCAGACTGGTGGTTCCTCGCCGTACAGGCAGACACTCTCCGACTTCGGAGGAATCAGTGATCCTATTGACTTCAGCCAGGACCCCGAAGGGACCTGTTGCCCAGGACGCTCGACGAGGACGCGTCAATAGGTCTTGGCCAGTATATAACCCGGCCCTGGTGCCTTGGAAACACCTCTGCGTCCCAACAAGTTACATAAATGTGATCTATGACTGTTGGAGATGACTTCGTTACTCTAGTAGCTTGTTGTACTATTTGTTGGAAATTATATGATGCAATTATATTTCCCCATATTATGTTGGATTTGTTGGTGTCAATGTTAAAGTCTCCGAGTAGTATAATTTCCTTCCCAGAAGCGAAAACCACATCCATCATGGTAGTGAAGTTTTCGTACCAGACATGTCCAGCACTGGGATTTCGATAAAGGTAGCCAATTATCAGGGGTGTGCGGTTTTGAAGTTTTAGCTCTAACCAGATACATTCTATTTCGCAAGTTTCAAAGTCTAGCCTACGGTGAGCATTTAGTAAATTAGAAACATAGGTTATTATCCCTGTCTCTTGTTTCCTACAGGGATCCCTTCTAAAAAACTTTGTGCCCTTTAAAAAGAGATGTCCTCATCTGAAATTTTATCATTAAGCCTACTTTCACTAAGGCCGAATAAATAAAAATTTTGATTAAGAATAGAAGATAACTCTGGTAGCTTGTTAAATAAGCTGCAAATGTTTAAGTGTCCAAAGCGTATTCCTGACTTTGAGAGAGAGAGAGAGAGAGAGAGAGAGAGAGAGAGAGAGAGAGAGAGAGAGAGAGAGAGAACGAATGAACGAACGAGCTTTATTTTCAAAGGGTCACAAATTGGGCACGCAGGCCCGTCTTACATTCGACACTTCCAATCACTCAGCTTTTGTTCATCATTGTGCATGTTACATTCATCGAAAAAACAACACCAAAACATTGTCAAATGAATGTTATAAACATAAGCAATGCATATTAAAATGTTATGAGACAGGCAGGCAGACACACGTATACACGCACATTGGTAACACATACATGCAATCCTGCATACGTACTTACATCATTTACCCAGACTCACACAGTTATGCACCCACCCAATAACACAGAAATTCACACTTCATCGCATACACACCTACTTTCTCATAATCACAAACTCACTAATAACAGTTTACATACTTACGTTTTCACACACAAACACACACAAACACACACACACACACACACACACACACACACACACACACACACATGTACTCTCACACACGCATCATTAGGTCGTGGCCTAGAATATGTAATGACTTTACTATTCACATCACTTATTTATCTAGAACCGTAAAGTATGGAGGGAAAAATAATATCAAGTAATCGGTTGTTGTATTAACGCAATCTTGAAATAATCTTAATCCCCCCCCCCCCTCCCCTTTGGAAACCTTAAAATTCCCCCCTGGAGGGAGGGAGGGGGGGGATTTCCCACAGGTTGAGACCACTAGTCTAGAATATGTAAAGGCCTTACTATTTACATCACTTCGTTATCTAGACTAGGTAAAGGTGTTACAATGCCGCCGTTCAGAATTTAAAAAATACAACAACTTTATTTACATCTTTTGTACGACGCTTTACGATAAAAGTAATGGAACGGTAGTAGTAGTAGTAGCAACAGCAGCGGTAGAAGAAGACGAAAAAGAAGACGCAGATGAAGACGAAGAAGAAGATCAAGAAGAAGAACATGAAGTAGAATAATGAACAGAAGAAAAAGAACTGAACAAAAAATAAATAAATAAACAAATAAATAAATAAATAAATACATAAAAACATGAAGAAGAAGAACAAGAGAAAGAAGAAGTAGACTCCATCTAACGCCGATTGGTCAGTAAAATATTATACTAGCGCTATGTACACGATATGTCTTAAGACACGGACAAGGTTCTATAACTCACGGCAACATCCACCTGGGGTTATGCATACTGTTATTCAATTTATAACGTTACATAGCACTGTTGCCGTGCAACCTGGCGTCCTTGACAACAGTCATTTCAAACCATGTTCCGCTTCCTATCAGTTCCTGTTCTAAATATTTCCGGTAGGCAGACAATCCCTGCCACTATCTTGAAACTGTCAGTCATGTGGCATTAATCCCGCGGGCAGGTGTTATTTACAACACATAGCCCCAGAAATGAAGATTGGTACACCAAACAATGTTGTAATCAGAGGCGGTTTCAAAAGCTGGGGTAAGATTATGTGGGCCTTTGTGGTAGGGGTATCATGAAACTGCTACACAGGGGACAGAAAAATTAGGTAGTTAGACGTATTTTTACGAGACTAAAATTCTCTTTCGCCCGTGTTGCATGGACTCTTAAGGAAAGGACACAATAGTAATACTGTAACCAACTATGCATGTCGTAAAAGGTGACCAAGGAGGGTTGGGCTAGAACTGACTACGTCATACTGTAAAGAGTTTTAATTGGAAAATCTAAACAAGCATGAGCAAGACTACTAAGGAGAGCTTGGCGTGAGTTGGTTGAGGTGTCTCATTCTATACGGTGGAATGAAAGGCAGTGGAGGAAGAAGAAGAAGAAGAAGAAGAAGAAGAAGAAGAAGAAGAAGAAGAAGAAGAAGAAGAAGAAGAAGAAGAAGAAGAAGAAGAAGAAGACGAAGAAGAAGAAGAAGAAGAGTAGGAGGAGGGAAAAGAAGGGAAAAAGAAGAAAAATACGACGATGGTGAAGAAAAAGAAGATGAAGAATAGGAACACCTCTGACGTGTCTCCAGCTTGTCGTGGTAGAGGGGCGTGTGTGTTCCAGTGGCCCCAAGACCTCTGCCGACGGTAGCACAGCTACATGTTGGACAGGTCAAAGAGTGCTGGAACCAGACCAAGAGAGACACACACCTGCTACCTTGCAGGTAGACTGGGGATAGGTAGTCCGAATCAGGCGTACGATGCCACTAATTCTTGGTCCGAACATATTCTACGGCTGTCTGCTGCGGGAAATGGCTGAACGCCTCGAAGCCAATAACCCCCGGATGTGAGAGCCGGAACGATACTCATCCACTGCAAAATAGAGGCGAGATGCTGAGCCTACTACATGCTTGGTCCAGACACTTGTTCGAAGGCTCTCAGCCGAGGGATATGAGAGATCACCCGTATGAGAGGGCCTGGCCGCTATTCGCTCTCTGCCTCTATTACTGCATAGAGGTAATGTGCTGAGCCGGCAGCACATGTAGCCTACCTCGAGAGCGTTACTAAAGGCGGAAAAGCGTTCCAATTGCACGCAATGGTTACGATGCCCAAGTTTCTATAAAAAACGAATTGAGTGAGCGTAATCAAGGGTGGATAAACGTCTCATTAACACGAAATGGAACGCTTGGCTAGCGAATCCATTATGTTGAAGTCAGAAGTGAAAGCTTGCTGAGTGGATGTTATCTGCAGATTGACCGTTTCTGGTTTGCGTGTGGAGTGGCCAGTGGCGAACGAAATACGCAATACATGAAAGTGAGGAATAAAAGCAGCCATGAGCAGCACGTGGTGATTCCTTGGGTGAGCGCAGCACCTGAGCGCTATGTGCCGGCTCTACAATTATGGAAGCCTCCTTGGGTAGCGGGGAATGCCCATGGTCTGCCCCTGCCTTCCCTTGAGGGTTGACTGTGATGTCTTTGGCCGTTCTAACTTGACTAGCTGAGATGTGGACGACACCACAAAAGAACGTCCCTCCATATGCCCATGAAGGCTAACCTGACTAAACAAACGCCCGCCGAAGTCGGATGTGCCGGCCTAAGGGTGGCAAATAAAGACTGGCACAACGCAAAACGTCCGAGTGGAATGTCTCTCGTGCCCTGACTATCTTGTCCTCCTGCCGGAACAGCTCTGACCATCTTGTCTTCCGGTTCGTACAGCTCTGACTATATGGTCTCCCGGGCACAGCGTCCGCACACGTCCGAAACGAAAGCTCGCTGAGTGGGAGTCGTCTGCAGACTGACCGATGTTAGTTTGTTCGGGGAGCGGCCTGTGGCGAATGATATGCCCTATACACGGAAGTGAGGAATTCAAGCAGCCATGTGCAGGACGTGGTATTTTCCTTGGGTGAGCCCTGCACCAGAGCACTATGTGACGGCTTTCAATTATAGAAGCCTCCCTGGATGGCGAAAAATGCCAATGGACTGCCCCTGCCTTCCCTTGAGGGCTGACCATGAAGTCTTTGACCGTTCTAACCTGACCAGCTGGGATGTGGACGGTACCACAAAAGTGGGAGTCCCCCCCCCCCCCCCCCCCCCCAGGAATACTAGCCTGGTTTTTTTTTAAAAAACGCACGCTAAAGTCGGATGTGTTGGCCTAAGGGTTTTGGCCCAAGGGTGCCGAACCAGACACACCGCAATTACGTCTGAAAAAACACCCCAGATGAACGCAGTCGAAGAAGAAGAAGAAGAAGAAGGAGAAGAAGAAGAAGAAGAAGAAGAAGAAGAAGAAGAAGAAGAAGAAGAAGAAGAAGAAGACGAAGAAGAAGAAGAAGAAGTAGAAGAAGAAGAAGAAGAAGAAGAAGAAGAAGAAGAAGAAGAAGAAGAAGAAGAAGAAGAAGAAGAAGGCAGTTAGTTAGTTAGTTAGTTAGTTAGTTAGTTAGTTAGTTAGTTAGTTAGTTAGTTAGTTAGTTAGTTAGTTAGTTAGTTAGTCGCGGTTCCAACTTCACGGCAACGGGTCGTCCCCATTATGCTCCGTTCCTATGCCAGTGAATATCACACAAAACGCTCCTCACTGCCCTATGTGAACAATGGAATAGACATGAGTATCGGCAAGCCAACAGCCCTCACAAGTACACTGTGCATAATGCCGCCGCCAAAATGCCAACACAAAAGTCTTCCACGAAAAATACATTTCATCGTCGATGGAAATGACAGTCACCAGAAAGATTTCAATAACCCAGGTTTCATCCCATATGGCTGGGTCTCCGTCCGCAGGCCGACCCACTGAAAGCGACGCACAAAGCACGAACTCCGCAGCTTCAGCGATGACCCCCAGGAGCCTCCTGAAAAATGCACCAGTGAACCGAAAAGGCAAAACAGTTAATCCAGCAACAACCGGCCGCCATCGTTCCGAACATGCAGTTCACGCTACAAACGACCGCGGAAAGATGTAAAAGCATTCCATGCGAAATTCACAGCTCACAGCGTCGCGCCACACACTCACTCAGTAGCAGGGCGACGGAACCATAGCCTACTTAGTCGCCTCTTACGACGTGCATGGTAGGCAACAGTGTTACTATTCTTTGCTCCCCCGAATGGGCCCCGGCAACACACGAGAGAGAAGAAGAAGAAGAAGAAGAAGAAGAAGAAGAAGAAGAAGAAGAAGAAGAGTAGGGGGAGGGAAAAGAAGGGAAAAAGAAGAAGACGACGACGAAAAAGAAGAAGGAGAAGATCCCCGCCAGTCTGTAGGTTGGAGGATGCTGACAGTAAAATCCCTAACAAAGCAGGGTTGCGAGTTAGCGGTTAGAACTACTAACCCAGGCCTAACCCAATAAATCCACATCCTCAGCGCTGAACCATGGCCTAGTTAATCCTAATATCCCTCCCAGGAGAAGCGAAGTTCCAGTCCCGGTCTCTGGTGTCTGTGCGTGTTGAGGGGAAGACGAGATTTGGAGCACAGTTCCCGCGGAGATGGTACTTTTTTTTAAAAACTGGTCAATAGAACAGTCTCAACACCAAACTCACTCCGCTAGAACATTTTAGCTGTGAAATCCAACCTGGCATACATAAGCGGGCGAAATGATGGGGGTGGGGGTGGGGGGGGGGGGGGGCCTTGATGTCAGTTGGGATGGAAGCCCTGGTCAGGATTCAGGCTAGCTCAGGGTGATTGCTCTACTGGGGATGAAAGCCCTGGTCAGGACTTGGCTAACACAGGTCCATTGTTCTACAGGGGATGGAAGCCCTGGTCAGGACTTGGGCTAGCTCTGGGCCAAGTCATTGGACTAAGAGTTCAAACTCACTGTCTTCCTGAGGATTTACAAGCCACAGCAGCAGCAACAATAATAGCTGCAGCAGCAGCAACAACAGGAACAACAGTAACACCAACAAAAACAACAACAGTAACAACAACAACAGCAACAAGAGCAGCAACAATAACAACAACAACAGCAGCTGCAGCAGCAACAACATCAACAACAAAACTAAAGACAACTAAAAGGTACGCTGTCTTAGCTTGGTCACAGAATGATACATGGGATGGGTAAGAACACTTACCTTTTTCCCCATAACGAACATTAAGTAATCAGCAATGGCTCTTGTGGACCAAGCAACGGGTGAAGCCTTATTATGTCTTCTATGTTTAGCTTGAAATATTACAGAAAAATGGCTATTTATTTTAACACGCAATAAAGTATGTTGCCTTTTAGACATGAGTAAACTCATATTTGTGTTAGCGTGAGTTGGTTGTATTTCAATTTTGTTATTGAGGTCCTTAGTCGCCAACTGGGGCTGAAATATTTAATATCTAAATGTCTAGCTCCGTGATTTTAATGCAAAACTTAATGAGCAAGGACATTTAATCTATCAGTTTGTGAGCAAGGCACTTAATCTGTGAATTTCTGTGCAAGGGTACTTAATCTGTGAATTTGTGTGCAAGGGTACTTAATCTGTGAATTTGTGTGCAAGGGTACTTAATCTGTGAATTTGTGTGCAAGGGTACATAATCTGTGCATTTGTATGCAACGGTACTTAATATGTGAATTTGTATGCAAGGGTACTTATACTATGAACTAATGGGGCAATGGTACTTAATCTATGAACTTTCGGGGTGGGTCCTTAATCTATGAACTTATGATATAGGGCACATATTATATGACCTTGTCGGCAACATTACTTATTCTTTCACCGCCTGAGTGTGCAGACTTAACCTATGAACTTATGGAGAAAATGTCAGTTAGTGGATTCAACAACTGAAAAGTCAGCTAGTAAAGGACCCCTACCACAAGCCTTGAGGCTCACTAGGTACATGGTGCTACCGACATACTTCTCGAGCTGTGATAAGTTCAATAGCACTCCATCCGCCATTACTTTCCTAGACATTTCCTGAGACTGGATCGACCTGAAAGCTCAGATTACAAGTTAGTTGCATATCCTTTACACGGCGTCGCAGTCAACTACAGTATATTTTAGCTGTTTATGATTTCTTGGCAGGATTATTTTCAGTAGTTTGCCATGGCTTTCTGAACAACCGGCACTGTACCACCGACCAGCGCATGGCGTTCTGCTTCCAAATCTCCCGCAGGTGTGTTTCGAACGCGGTATGCGGGATTACGAACTGCGTTCGGACGCCCTTCGTCGCAGCACCGAGTGGAAGCCCAACTAAAATGTAAAAATCCGCCTCAATACGAATTCGACTGCATGACCGCCGGGCCGGGAGACGATAACACTGAACATTTCTACCGTGGCTGCTCAAACAACCGAACAAGGATGGATGAATCCACGAAAACAGACGCAACCGCTACAGATACCAATTTCAGTCAATCAGGTGCCGTCTCCACAATGAAGGTTGGCTGAAGTGGATCGCCAACACTGCCTCTCGCCCTGACTGAACATTCTGCTATTCGTCCATCTCTTAATGTTATCTTCTCACTTGTATCATTGTCTACCTCATGCTCGCTTGCCTTCAATTTTACCATCCAGCATGGTTTTTATAAGAATATTATGTCTTTTAACATGGCGAAATGCTTAACTTGCCTCTTTATTATTTCTTTCAACAACTCTCATTCCATTTTCAGTTTTTCTAGAACCTCTGTATTTGATTGTTTTAGTTTCCATGAAATACGACATATTCTTCTGTATATCCACAAGCTGATTAGAGAGATTAGACGTAGACAGTCAACATTTTTTGGACATGTTATGAGAAGAAATGGATTGGAGAACTTGGTGACAACCGGCAAGATCGAAGGGAACAGACCAAGAGGAAGACCGAGAGGAAAATACCTTGATGGCTTGACCACATGTCATGGACGGGACAGGAACACTGAGCTGATCCACGACACTGGTGATCGAGTGAAATGGCGAGTCATGACCGCCCACGCTTTCCGGCATGGCACATGATTGATTGATTGATTGATTTATATCCACAACTTCAGAGCCTCTATTCAACTTTCTAATTGCCTGTTTATTATCTAGGCTTCCGCGCCATATAGTACCAATTCTAATTTGTAACGCCCGCTTCGTGGCGAAGGTGTCACGGACGCATTTCGTAATCCCGCATACCGCACTCAAAACACATATGTAGGCGATTTGTCAGCAGACCGCCTTACGTTGTTTTGTTTTTTTTAATGAAATTGTATGTGTGCCGGTCGTTCAGAATGCAATGGCAAACTACTGAACGTAAACTTGCACAGGAATCACAAACAGCCAAAAATAAATGCTGGGGTTGACTGCTACGTCCCGTAAAGCAGTGGCTCTCAACTTTTTTGGTCCGTGCACCCCTTCACCATATTTTCAGAACGTCATCCCGCCCTCCATTTCGTATGTCCTCCCTATAACCCCCCCCCCCCCCCCAGCCCCTACACAGTATACGTAAAAATTTAATCTGAATTTAATAACACATACTTGAACAAATCTAGACGTGTACATAAAAGGCGATTTGCGGGTCTACTTATGTTATAAAATGAATTTCAGAAGAGCGAGAAGTACAGAACCGTAAAGTATGGAGGAAAAACCAATATCAATTAATCGTTTCGTATATTAACGTGATCTTGAAATAATCTTAATTCCCCTAATTGAAACCCTAAAATCCCCCCCCCCCCCCCGGGTGTGTGTGTGGGGGAGGGGGTGGGAGGGGGGGGAATTCTCCACCGGAGAACCACTGCCGCAAAAGAATATGTAACTAACTTTAACATTTGTAATGCGTTGTTAATGCTGGTTTCATGATGTTGAAAGCATTTTTGGCCATTCCTATTTTCGGCCATTCCTATTTTCGTTGTGATTTCTGTTTCACTTCTGCCTTCATTTGTTATTACATTTCCAAGATATGCATCTACAGAACCAGTAACAACAGTGGCCACATGCTTCACAATCAATCATTAAATATTTGCTGATAATAAACGTGACGAATTTGTTGCTTGGTCGTAAGACAAAATAAGCTGAAAGACAACAAAGAATCTAGAGGCTTCTGGAGCGGCGTGTGACGATTACAGGTTTAAATTCCCGCTTCAAGAGATGAAAGACACGACAAACGCGCCAGGGTTATCTCTCGCATAATCTCGACATGGATACATGGAGTATGTATGCTTAGAAATTAAACATTATATCGAACTAGAAATTTAAGGTCGTGTATTTTGTCCCAAGTAACAGGAACTCTCTTTATTACACAGTGCATGTTGCATGCTGGGATCTTCGAAACAGCACGTGCACAGAACTGACACGGCCGGTCAAACAGGAATCTGTGGTGGAGATATTTACACAAAGCTGTCTTTGTTGTTGGCAGTCGTGCGTTTCCTGTGAGATAACATACATGAGAATTCTTTGATGTCTTTTGACGATAAGTAGGTGATGATGTAGAACATGCCGCAGTATCCACCCAAACATGCTTTCGCGGGGGAAGATGCGTCCGTGCGCTCGGAAGTGCCAGAGTTGAAAGTGCAGGTGTTTGTCGAGTATCTGCTTTCTGTTGTGGGCGTTATGCTGGAAGTAAAGTTGGTGTTGATCACGACGAGCATGCTGGCGATAACCAACATTAGGTGATGGAGGTTAACAATCTGGAAGGATAATGACCTTGTAACATGCCATGACGAAACGGTCCTCAAACTACAGTTTATGGCACTATGATTCTTTTGCTTTTCATCGTGCTACTAATGCGTGCAGCCGTTGTGGAATAGAGGTTTGTGCGCTAGCCTGCCAAAACAGTAGGCTGGGTTCAATTCCCTGCTGATGCATGGTTATTTTTTCCCCCGACAAGTACGGCTTTAGGGTCGATCCAGCCTCCTTTAATGCATATAAGACGATTATAGAATTTTCTGGGCAGAACAGACGACGAAGAAAGCAACTGGTTACCCCACCTCGTATGTCGTTACCTAGATTATGTGATGGTCTAACACCACATCCCAACAGCAGTAGCTGCTATGGAACAAGGTGACGTTTACTACTTTAGTAACTTAAGGTCTATATGAAAAGAAGATTGTGCGGAAGACAGCATCGCACAGAGCACCAATTGCGTAGCTCTAGTAATGACTTTCAGGGAACCCCGAAAAGAAAAAGAAATTACACTTGTGGTCTGTAAGACGCAGTCAGAAAGCGAACGCACAATTTTCAGACTGCGAGATGGGCGACTTAACCACTTTGCTACAGAGATCGAGTGTTTTATTTTGCTTTGTGGTCCAGCATTTTGTCCTTCAGTATGTTCATTAGTAATCTACCATGTCTCATTTTGTGACCATGCTGAGGCAGCCTCTGTGTATTTGTAAATATTGGGAGCGTTCATTTGAAATCCGCTCGTGCCGCACCGAGCGTAATTGCGTACATTGAACATGATCATGTCACAGTTATGTAATAAGTACTGACCAATGAATAAAAGAGCACCTGCTTATCGTCCCATGATGCATAGGTTCTGTTTCTGACCCTTGAGAAAATTGCCGGGTTGATCCCAAATCCGCCCAAAAGAAGCTCAAAGAACGGTGATTCAGTTTCTTTCATTTGAAGGATGTCGAGAAGTGGACATTCATCGAAGAATGCAGACAGCGTACGGTAACAAATGTGTGTCGAAGACAACAGTGACAGACTGGGCACGAATGTTTCGGAAAGAACGTAAGTTCACGACAGATCGTCGACGGCCGGATCAAGAGCATATTGGTGCAACAGAAAAAAACCATCGCCAAAATTGATGCAGCAGTACAGATGAACCGTTGTCGAAGCATACGTTCGCTGGTGAAAGAATTTTATGTGTCAATTGGGACAATTCAAAAGTCGTTCGTAAGAAACAGCAATTTCGGAAGGCGTGTTCACAGTGAGTACCACGGATGTTGACAGACCACCAAAAAGAGGATCGTATGGGATGGTGTTTGAACCACATGCTGCGTTACAGGGTGGAGGGTGATGCATTTATCTTCCGCATAGTGGCAAGCCATGAATCATGGTGTCACCACTTTGAGCCGAGCGGCATAAGAGAGAGCATGCAATGGAAGCATGCTGGATCACCAAAAGTCAAAAAATTAAAGTTACAGGTTTCCGCTGGTAAGGTTATTCTGAGCGCATTTTTTTACCATGAAGGGCTATTGTTGGCCGACTTTAAAGAACCTGGTGTCAACATCAACTCTAACCACTACTTGCAAACACTAGACAAGCTGCAAAAAGCCATCAAGAATAAACGACCCGGCATGCTTTCTCTTGGTGTGATTTTGTTGCACGATAATGCTTGTCCGCATGTTGCAAAGATTGTGCAGGAAGCATTAGCTTAGAAGAAGTGGGAAATTCTGCAACATCCAGCCTATATACCTGATTTGTCACCATGTGATTTTCATTTGTTCAGACCTCTAAAAAAAGATCTCAAGGGGCAACAATTTCACAAAGATGCAGACGTAATGAACGCGTAGAGCAACTGCAATCCTTTTTTGCGGACGGCATTCGCCACCTACCTAAGCAATGGGATGCTTGCCTGAATGCCTACGGCGACTTCTTCTGACCAACCCATGGTGCATAATTCATTTAAAATGAATGCTTTGTTTAATTCTACCAGACCTGTTAATGTTTCTTTCATGCTTTTGTAATAAAGCCACTGGAACGGGTTTCAAATGAACGACCCTTACATTTCAATAGTTGTCAATTTTCTCTGAGTCTTTAAGAATATACCCTTTGACCTCTTTTTTTTTGTTCAGCTCACTTTCTGCATCTTGCGAAAACAACACATTCCTACAGTGTCCACGTTCTTGTCATGCTTTTGTCTTAGAGACCAAGTTCCGCAGTCTTTTATAGGACGTTGTCGGTGATAACGGATAACAACTCCACTGCGGAGAAAGCATCACACAAGGCTTCCGATCATCAAATGCCCCCCCCCCCCCCCCCGCCCGCCCGCCAAATATTTCGGTCCCTTTACCTAATTTACACTCTTAAGGGGCGGACCCGTCTGGGTTATGAATCCCAGGCGGTTTTCTTCTGTCATGTGGTCGCACGTCCACCTTCGAGACGTTTCTTATATTGCACTTATCTCACATTGACGTCGCTATAAGGGTCTTCCCAGAAGCCATCCCACACTCTGGGAGGCGAAAGCTGTGCACCGCTAAATCTAACAACATTATCGTTGCAATTTAACTGACCGCCGGAAGTTTGTGCACCGCTAAATCTAACAACATTATCATTGCAATTTAACTGACCGCCGGAAGTTTGTGCACCGCTAAATCTAACAACATTATCGTTGCAATTTAACTGACCGCCGGAAGTTTGAACTCGTAGTCCAAACATGTACTACTGCCTCTAATGCATTGGACTAATTTTTGCGTGTGGATTAGCTTTTCCAGATTACCAATGTCCATCGCCGTGTGGCTAAACCACTCCGACTTCATATGTACTTGTAATTTACGTCCCCAGGTCAAGGACGAGAAGTCAATATGTTAGTCTAATAGTCCGGTGTAGGGCTGAACTCGCTACTTCGGCATCAGCACACCGGATGTTTAAGAACAAGCGCTCTCAGAATTTTACTCTTTCGTTTGTTCCCGCCATCACCACAATCTACCTTTCTCCTCCTAGTCACTACAAGCTTCCTTTCTCCTCCTATCGCCTTATCTACCAGAAACATGCGCGTTCGCTATCTCAAACAAACTTCCGGTACATCAGAAGCCGTCACAACAACAGCCGACAACTCCCAGCCGGGGACGACGAAGATACTACAGAAATCTGATACGCTTTGTTTACAACCAAACATCGCATTTATCCAACCCAATGTTTATCTACCCATGCTTTTATTTATCTTAAGCATTGAATCACTTCCTCAGGGCTTCGGCAATGCCATGACCTGCGTATCCACACCTGCTCAAACTGCCTTGCCTGGAATGTATCAAACTGCACTACAAACATATGCTAGGACATTCTCCTTCTTGGCTGTTCTGATTTAATCACCGTAAGACTCATCTCATCTCATATAGTTCCTTATGTACCTTGTAGTGTTGAGGCGATGCATAAACAGCAGGAGAGTGCCCGTGAGAAAACAGCAAGTTAAATGATTCGGCCATTTAACTAGGTTACCAACTAACTGTACCACAGCAAGCAATGATGCACAGACCGAATGGAACCGGAAGAAGAGGCCGGGTTATGTAAACGATGGACAGAGGGAATAACAGAGTCTATGGAAATCTCAATATACGAAGCCCATAAACCGCCACCATCCAGCATTTCTAGGATTGAAGAACAAAATCCAGCGCTTGATGCGTTGTCTGGAATACACGAAACGAAAGCTTGCCGAATTTGACGTATTTAATTTGATAATGAAAGACAATAATCCCCCATTTGTTTCTATAATCTGAAAAGTTTAACCGTTTTGTTGTTACTTCTCTGGTCGCCAATTTAATCAAACAAAACCTTATCTTTCACGTTAGCTGAGTAGTGGCTAGACACTCGCTTGCTGGTCTGTTTTTACGGGTTCGAATGCGTATCGGGACATATTTTTTTTAAATGTACCTGAACTCCCAGGTCGACTCAGTCTAATATGGACACCAGGAAATGTCTTGGGAAGTAAAGGCCGCTGAAAAAGTTCTCAGTCACCATGGGAGGGATTAGATCAAGCCCTTATAGTGGGTACAGAGAAGATGGGGGAGGACACAAGCGCTGAGAGAGCACAAAAAGTACCCCAGCATGCCAGGTCACCCCATGAAGAACAGATCTGAATGTTTGATTAGATGCGATACTGAACACGTCCTGTACTGAGTACTGGTTGGTGTATAAAAGAATGGGCACAGCACCCTATTTCCAATGCTCCTCAAGGGGTGTAAGATGTTCCTTTACTTTACTTGTTTACATTACAACATAGAATTACACAAGGGATGGAAGGATCATAATCGTCAGTGTCTCCTTCATAACAGATTCTCGAAGAAGGAGAAAATTATGTACATTCGACTTCCGGTTTCAAGATGGCGACGGACGGTCGTGTTGTTTTGTGTTCGTTAACTTTTTCGCGTAGGGGATGGATTTATTCATCTCTTGCGTGTAATTGGTGTGCCAGGATGTAAAACCAGGAGTTTCTACTCAAGATCTGCGCGGGTGCTACGGAGTTCGTGCATCGAGCGAAGCCATCCTTGAGTGAATTTTCAGCAGCGTGTGTGGTTGGTTATCAGCAGTCTGTGTTTACGTTTTTTCAACATGGCGGAAGAACGTGTTTTTTCCGAGTGGTCAGCAGTCAACATAACGAAGCGGCGTGGTAGCCGCGCAGGGACAAAGAAGCAAGGTAAGCGCGGTGGTTTGAGGCGTTTTAGACTCAAGTGTCACCGTCTAGGACTCAGGAATATCCGTATTCTATATTGGAACTGTGCCAGTGTAAAACAACGGGGCTCTATTTTAGAAACCCTAGTTTACAGGAACGACATTGTAGCACTCCAGGAGACGAGACTGGGCGATCAGCTACTCCGAATTGCCGGCTTCAAATGTTTCTACAACAGATGACATCTGGGAACGGCGATTCTCGTTCGCGACAGCATGGTGGCGTCAGAGCTAGACATGTCCAGTTGGGACAGTGACGATATACAAATACAGGCGTTGAGAGTTCATTCCAGTATACCATTCGTGTTGGTTAATGTTTATGCCCGCAATGCGAGTATGGACGCCCAGAAGTGGCAGTGCTTAAGTGGCATATTAGGCCACGAGAGAAATGTTATTTTCTGTGGTGACTTCAACGCTAAAGGCAGAGCATGGGGAAACACTTCCTCCAATACACAAGGGGAGGAGCTCGAGACTGCACTGGAAACCATCGACCTGGTTTGTATTAACAGTGGCTGTGTCACCAGGACAGCAAGCCGTCCAGGCGATGAGGACAGTGCTATTGATCTGGCGCTAGTTTCACCTTCACTCACTACAGTGTGTAGATGGGGTGTCCTAGGACACCATGGCAGCGACCACCACCCGTGCAGCATATTGGTGGAGAAAGGCAGAACCAGGCAGCACAAGCTAAAGGTAAAGACGTTCCAGTATGACAGTACAGGGCAAGATGTGGTGAGTAAAATAAGACGTGACAAGCGCAGAACGTTTCAGGGCAGGAAAAAAAGCTGGGAGCAGCCACCGTGGTGGAGTTTCGAGGTGGAGAAGACTTGGGTGGATAAGCGTAGTGCTGTAAGGAGATGGCAAAATGCCAAGAAGAACAGAGCTGGTCATCCTAGTCCCTGCTTGCACTTAGAAAGAGAGATGCACACAAAAGTAAGCTATTTCAAAAAACTGGTCAAGGTGGTTAAAAGCGAAAAATGGGCAGAGGTGTGTCAAAGAGTAAGCACAGACAAGTCACTGAAATTGTTCTGGCGACTACATAAAAGCATGAGTGGTGTAGTCAAGAATAAGAGCATTTCTGACTTCCAAGGTGCTGACCTCACCTGGCAGAGGACTGACGAGGACAAGGGCAAAGCCCTCTTTGAACGCTACCTTGAGCAGAGCAACCAGACAGACATGGGAGGCCGAAATCTGGCCAAGGAGGTCACCTCAGACAGATGCAAGGCCCAGAACACTTCGGATGAAGACACAGTGACAGTGAAAGAAATCAAGGCTGTGCTTCGACGATCAAAAAACAGTGCTCCAGGTCCTGATGGCATAAGATACGACGACATAAATAGGTGTACCGACAATGAGCTAGAGAAACTAGCAGACATGTACAACAACAGTATAGGGAGTGCTAGCATCAAGGAGGAATGGTTACACAGCTATCTGATTCCCTTGCCGAAGCCTGACAAAGACCACAAAAAAATTCAGGGATATCGAATTATAACCATGCAGAATACAATAGGCAAGCTGCTGGAGAAGGTAATTGCCAGGAAAATATCAAGCCAACTAGAGAGGCAAGGTGTTTTCCCACCTACCCTGGGTGGGTACCGTCCAAAAAGAGAAACCTGGACCAATGCAGCAGTCTTTGCCCATGATGTCTATGAAGGTTTCCACTCAGGCACTGAAACCGTTGCTGCAGCGATTGATCTTGAGGACGCATACAACAGAGTACCACTGGATTTTTTAATGTTTCAGCTTCTTGAACTAAACGTAAGTCCATTCCTCCTTAGTTGGATCGCTGCAGCCCTCTACCAACGAAAAGTAGTTTTTAGATGTGGCAGTTGGACTTCGGAACCAACAACAATATATCCTGGCCTACAACAGGGATCACCATTATCTCCGGTACTGTTCAACGCCTACACAGTGAGAATCACCAGTGAGCAGATCACTGGACCTGGCAGGACATTGTCGTATGCCGATGATGTTTAAGTGTATCGTCAGGGTAAGGATAGAGAGGAGGTTGCTGTGGAACTACAAACCGAACTCAATCGCATAAGTACTTGGTGTGATGAAGCTGGGGCAATGGTCAACCCAACAAAGGCAACAGTGACTTGGTTCTCGTTGAATAATCATATTTTCAACAATCCAACACCAACTGTAATGCTGTGTTCAGAGACGGTGGAAAGAACGCAGGCAATGAATTACCTGGGGATACGGTTTGATCGAAGCCTTGCTTATAATTTTCACATAGACCAGGTGATAACAAAGGCCAAGCGGGGTTTGGCAGCGATGCGGGTGATGGCGGCAGCAAACTGTGAGCAGCGCCATCTATGTCTTCTGTACGAGGGGCTGGTCATGTCTGTTTTGGAGTATGCAATGGCAATCCTGACTCTCAGCCATAAGCAGATAGAAAGGATGGAAAGGATACAGAATGAAGCTATGCGCATTATTCTTGGATGTACAAGAGATACAGCATGCAGGGCGATGCGCTACCTTCTTGATTTTCCAACCATTGAAGAGAGAATACAAGTTTGCAGGGCACGCGCCTACCTCAGAATTAACGCAAACACACAACATCCACTGCATAGTGAAATTAGGAAGGTGAAGGGCAGCAGGTTAAAAAGAGGACGGTCGTGGATGGGTCAAGCCGAAGACATTCTTCAACAGGTGTGTTCACTTGAGGACTTAGAACCTGGCGAGGAGTGGGTGCAAGTGCCAACAGACTTCTGCACATCCTTTTCAGTTTGCATCCAACTAGATAGAAAATGCAGACAAGAAAATCCGGCTGCTGTGGAGGCTGAAGTACAAGCGTTGATTTTTGAGAATTCGCTAGACGGTGACGCGGTTATCTACACAGATGGGTCGGTCGTCCGACATGTGAGAAGCTCATGGGCCTTTACAGCTCGGGCCGGAGGGAGAATTGTGAAGGAGGACTCTGGTGCTTTCACTGAAACCACAAGTAGCCTGACCATGGAAGTCATCGCAGTAAGTAAAGCAATAACATGGCTCGAGACACAGACATTCACTAGGGCTTGTTTCCTTAGCGACTCAATGAACATGATCAAGAGGATAGAGGAGGGGTCGATCCGAAGAGAATGGTTGCTGCCTCTGAAGCGGTCTCGGCTGGCAAAGATTAATTTCATCTTCGTGCCAGGTCATGCGGGAGTACAAGGAAATGAGCGGGCTGACAAGCTCGCAGGTGAGGCTACTGTGGAGGGCGGACGCGCCATGGACCAGGCTGACATTCTGAATGCTCTACGAGAAGTGAGACTTTTGCGAGAACCAAGTGATGACTGTGAATCTACAACAATGGCCAGACTGCGGGAGCAGCAAATTAAAAGAGGGGTGGCCAAACAAGAACACTACGCAGGAAGCCAAAGAAGATTGATAAACCAACACAGAACTGGCGTCGTTAGCCGCTACACGCTGCGGGATTTGCTGAGGAGGGGATCCGAGCACTTATGGACTGAATGGTTCGATGTGCAACGAGGATGATCTGTCGACTAACTAACTAACTAACTATGTACATTCAGAACACAATAAGGAATCCTGCAGGATGTGCACATCAAGTTACCAAGGAAATATGTAGTGTCATTAACCAAGAACATGTGACGAATGACTGACGATGATGGCCACAGTACTATACAACGACGCCTGTTCTGACAATTCATAATAAAGAGAAAAAACATTGTATGTACAAAACATACACAGTCTAGTTATATTTCCTTCTCAACTGCAGCATGTTATTGTTCTCATCTCAACATGTTCCTCTTGTACCTTGCGGTGTCGAGGTGAAATTTAAACGGCATATTATTATTGTTCTCATCTCATCATGTTCCTCTTGTACCTTGCGGTGTCGAGGTGAAATATAAACAGCATATTATTGTTCTCATCTCATCATGTTCATCTTGTACCTTGCGGTGTCGAGGTGAAATATAAACAGCATATTATTGTTCTCATCTCATCATGTTCCTCTTGTACCTTGCGGTGTCGAGGTGAAATATAAACAACATATTATTGTTCTCATCTTATCATGTTCCTCTTGTACCTTGCGGTGTCGAGGTGAAATATAAACAGCATATTATTGATCTCATCTCATCATGTTCCTCTTGTACCTTGCAGTGTCCATGTGAAATATAAACCGCATATTATTGTTCTCATCTCATCATGTTCCTCTTGTACCTTGCGGTGTCCAGGTGAAATATAAACAGCATATTATTGTTCCCATCTCATCATGTTCATCTTGTACCTTGCGGTGTCGAGGTGAAATATAAACCGCATATTATTATTGTTCTCATCTCATCATGTTCCTCTTACACCTTGCGGTGTCGAGGTGAAATATAAACAGCATATTATTATTGTTCTCATCTCATCATGTTCCTCTTGTACCTTGCGGTGTCCATGTGAAATATAAACCACATATTATTGTTCTCATCTCATCATGTTCCTCTTGTACCTTGCGGTGTCCATGTGAAATATAAACTGCATATTATTGTTCTCATCTCATCATGTTCCTCTTATACCTTGCGGTGTCGAGGTGAAATATAAACAGCATATTATTGTTCTCATCTCATCATGTTCCTCTTGTACCTTGCGGTGTCCATGTGAAATATAAACCGCATATTATTGTTCTCATCTCATCATGTTCCTCTTGTACCTTGCGGTGTCGAGGTGAAATATAAACAGCATATTATTGTTCTCATCTCATCATGTTCCTCTTGTACCTTGCGGTGTCCATGTGAAATATAAACCGCATATTATTGTTCTCATCTCATCATGTTCCTCTTGTACCTTGCGGTGTCGAGGTGAAATATAAACAGCATATTATTATTGTTCTCATCTCATCATGTTCCTCTTGTACCTTGCGGTGTCCATGTGAAATATAAACCGCATATTATTGTTCTCATCTCATCATGTTCCTCTTGTACCTTGCGGTGTCCATGTGAAATATAAACCGCATATTATTGTTCTCATCTCATCATGTTCCTCTTGTACCTTGCGGTGTCGAGGTGAAATATAAACAGCATATTATTATTGTTAATAATCTACAATATGTTCGGCCACAGTGCCCCCCCCCCCCACCCCATACAATGTGGTGATAACTGCATACAGTGATAAATTGTTCTATTTTATGCAAAATGTTTCGTAGTCTGTTCTGTTTACAGTATCTAAAGCAGGGAGAATGTTTCCCCCGATTATCTCGAAGGGCTGTCGATAAAAAGTTGACGATAAGCAAGTGCAAAGTGGCGCAACAAGCGTGGAGTGTGTTGTGGCTGGGTTCTGTAAAGACACCAGCAACGTGGCGCATGTTCGCAATCGAGTTGTAAAGCACAGTTAGTGAAACTATTAATGTTGTCAATCACTTTAGGTTGAATATATACCAGATGCAACAAAAGACAAAGTGAAGTTTTCAAGCTTTAACCATTTTTGCGACTTTAAACACAAAAAGAACAAAGACTTCTTGTCATGTTACATGTTATTTAAACATAGAAGACACTAACAATAGTTTGCACTATTTATTGCCTGGCATATTTGGCTGCATCTATGTGGGGAAATCTTGTATTTTTATATATCATAAGAAGAGAATAGATGAATCATATTTTGACTGAGATATTACACGTAATTTCTGATACTTTTTCAACGTGGAACAATGTTAACCCAGTGGTAATGGAAATCTTTCTGTCGGCACAACTCCGGTTTTAGATGCCTAATTGCTATGGCCTCGGTATATTTGAGTAATCGTTTATTGTTCATTGAATACAGTATACAAAAGCCTTCTATCTGTTAACTTTACGAGCGCAGGCTAGCAGTTGTTGGGAGATCGCCGAGTTTGGACTTTAATAGCCTGTCGACCGCGCGGGGTTTCGTGAAACTCTTTCCCACACACACTGGCATATGATCGGTTACTCGAATTACTAATTGACGTTCCGTTATGCCTACTTAATATTGCTTGGCACTCACACTGGAATTGATAAAATACAGTTTGATTTAGCATACGTAGGCAATACTTCTTTCACAGGTGGGAAAGATATATGTGCGGTTTTATATCTGATAATTGCTTCAGCAGCAAAGAATGTTTAGTGTTTCCGTGCTTCTATGCCGTGCCAGTATCAAAGACTCTGCGTATGATGTATTTCAGTCAATATATCTTTCATCTTTTCACTCTGTATGATATATAATTATACAGTAAGCACTTGACGAGATGCAGTGAAACATGCCAGGCAATAAATCGTGCAACATATTGTTTGTGTCTTCTTTGTTTTATATCACTAAGTGAATACATTGTTTTGAATTTTAAGAGTATAAATGTGACATGCCACTTGTAATATCTATCAAGCTATCGTTTGGAAATGTGATCATAAACTTTTCACAATAATATATTGTATTTTATCCCAGGTGGTGTTAATTAAGAAACTTAGGCATAACAATAATTGTAATCCACTCTGTGCCAGTCAGTTGTTAGATTAACCAACCTAATGTATTACAAATGTAACAATTTCTATCAAGGACGATCGTTTTATTAACTAGCTAAATCATCCATTACAACCATAACCGATTCTATCAAGGCTAATTGTTATATTAACCTTCTCAATCTAGTACATTTTAACCACGTCCGTGACGGCCAATTGTTATATTAACCTGCTGAATATATTACAACTTTAACCACTTCAGTCTGCCCGGATGTTAGATTCGCCACCCGAATAAGTTACAACATTAACCTTAAAAGGCAGCAAGTAAATGGTTTGACCATGTAACTAGGTTACCATCTAACAGTATACCGCAACAAGCAATGATATACATACCAAATGGAAGCAGAAGAAGAGGCCGACCACGTAAATTGATGGACAGAGGGAATAACAGAATCCATGGGAATATCGATACATGAAGCCCAGAAGCAGGCACTCGCCCGCTGTTTATACTTCACCTCGACACTGCAAGGTACAAGAGGAACATGATGAGTTGAGATGAACCACTTCTACCAAGGCCAGATGTTATATTAGCCACCCGAATATATTACAACATTAACCACTTCTACAAGGCCAGATGTTATACTAAAATAAAAATATTTGCATATCCTTTACAGGACATCGCTGTCAACACCAGCATCTTTCAGCTCATTGTTGATTTCTTGGCAAGATTACGCTCAGTAGTTTGCCATTGCTTTCTGGGCGACCGGTTCTATTCTCTCATAAGTCACTGGCGCGACTCGAACCAGATGTTATAATGGCCAGCCGAATACATTACAACATTAATCACGTCTATCTAGGCCAGTTATTAATTGCGTATATTGCCTTTAAAATGTTAATATAAAACTGACTATCTCACCCTATATACGCGCGCAAACGCACACACACACACACACACACACACACGCATGCACAGACACACACACACACACACAAGCACACACACACACAAACACACACACACACACAATCAGCCAAAATCCAACCAACGATGAGCTAGTTTATAAAGGGTTTTATATGTGTGGTTGTGGGTCTGTACTCCACTAGAAGTCTCAGAGGTTTCAAAGATTGAAGAAGAAAGAAAGAAAGAAAGAAAGAAAGAAAGAAAGAAAGAAAGGTGTAGTTATTTCTTGAATTTTATCTTTTTCCCTTCTCTGGTATTTGCCCTCCAGTATTTTCAAAAGCAGACTCCGAAAAACATCCTAATATAGTATTTATTATCACAGTTTCACATATTTATTCCTTCCAGGAATTCGCCTCCGCTAGGAAAGAAGCCGCGAGGTCAATGGAGCCGGAAAAGGAAGGGCATGCCGGGATGAGCTCAACCTTCGATGTTGGGGCTATCCTGTGTGAGAAGTACGGCGAGTGGTCGCAGTGGTCAGCCTGCAGCCGAAAGTGTGAACAGACCCGAGGACGACAATGTCGAATACCCGAAGAATGCGGGAGGAGCTGGGTGAAGGAAAAGAGAACTTGCACCCGGGAGAATGGCGCATGCAGTACCCTATCGTACAAGGTGAGTACATCAGTTAACTCTTAGTTAGTCGTGGTTCCAACTTCACGGCAACGGGTCGTCCCCATATTGCTCCGTTCCTGTACCAGTGAATATCACACAAAATGCTCCTCACTGCCCAATGTGAACAATGGAATAGACAGGAGTATCGGCAAGCCAACAGCCCGCACAGGTACACTGTGCATAATGCGGCCACCAGAATGCCAACACAAAAGTCCTAAATGAAAAATACAGTTCATCATCGATGGAAACACCAGTCACCGAAAAAAAAAAAAAAAAACACTTCCAAAAAAAAAAAAACTTCATTGACCCAGGTTTTATCCCATATGGCTTCGTCTCTTTCCGCAGGACGACCCGCCGAAAGCGCCGCACAAAGCACGAACTCCGTAGCTCCAGCATGGGTCTCCTGAAAAATGCACTCGTGAGCCGAAAAGGCAAACCAGTCAACCCAGCAACAGCCGTCCGCCATCGTTCCGAACACGCAGTTCTCGCTAAAAACAACCGCGGACAGATATAAAAGCATTTCACGTGAAACTCACAGCTCACAGTGTCGCGACACGGACTCAGTAGCAGGGCGACGGAATCATATCCTACTTAGTCGCCTCTTACGACATGCATGGTAGGCAACAGTGTTACTATTCTTTGCTCCCCTGTATGGGCCCCGGCAACACACGGGCGTAAACTTAACTCGGTTAACTCTGAGCTCCCATATCAGAAACATAAAACAGTACCAACTTTTTTATTTACGTTTGCTCTCTATGAATTCGAACGTAGTCTACATGCACGCTACTGCTGCTATCATTTACTATTACTAGTGACCCTCACAGTAAGGCGAACCCTTTCCAACTTCTGAGGTACTTGTAATTTATGCCCCAAAGTCAAGGACGAGAACTAAGCACTTTAGTCCAACTATTCAATTTTCTAACTAAGTCATACCGCCAAATTGACGGAGTGGCCATGGGGAGTCCTCTTGGTCCTATTCTAGCGGACATCTTCATGGCACATTTAGAAGAAAAGAGATCCTCAGACATCAATAACTTGGCCTTTTACCGTCGCTATGTGGACGATATACTAATTATCACCACAGACGAGCTACAAGCAACATCGTTCCAGGCCATAATGAACAAGACGCATAAAAACATCTCTCTATCTATGGAACACGAGCACAACGAAGCGTTACCGTTCCTAGATATTCTAATGAGACGTAGAGCAGACGGCACAATTCAAAGATCGGTGTATCGCAAAGGAACATGGACTGGCCAATACCTAAATTTTCAGAGCTTCACAACTGTCCAGTACAAACGGGGCTTAGTACGGACCCTGTTTAACCGTGCTAGAAAGATATGCACCCAGGACACACTGACAGGGGAATTTGAAACTCTGAAGAATCTCTTACACCTGAATGGGTACTCCACAGGATTTATAAAGCGCCACTGCCAACAGCCCAAACCTAAACCAGACGTAACTACAGTCCCTAAACTCAAGGTAGTCATCCAGCTAACCTTTCGAGGGGATGACGAAATGCAACGTCTACAAGACCGGCTTACTACAGCAGTAGGCCGAACATTCTGTGCTGCAACTCCAGTCATTAGATATAAAACCGTACCGATTCCTACACCAGCAGTCAAAGAGCCTGTTCCTCTGTACGCCACAAACAATTGTATTTACCAATTCACATGTAGATGCCAGGCCTTCTACATTGGTAGAACAGAGAGACAGCTTAACAAACGAGTGTCAGAACACATACCTCAATGGGTCAACAAGATACAACACACAGGAGATGCTAGCCTCGTGGGGCCGACACACCGGAAGCTCCCGGCGTCTTCAATTGGTAGGCACATTATCGAAAGCGGCCATGTGGTTGACAGAGACACTGCCTTTCGCGTGTTGTTTAACACACAAAATACTCGCTTGTTAAAATTTGCAGAAGCAATTATGATCAATCAACGCAAGCCATAATTGTGCAAACAGAAAGACATGTTAGTCAGCTTAAAATTACCGTAGTAGATAATTGACATTACTGTGCGAATATGTGTATATTTCAGCTTGAAGGATTTATCTAATTAATTCACGTAAGTTGTGTGATTTCTGCAGTATGTACCTGACGAGATGCAGCGAAATATGCCAGGCAATAAATCGTGCAATCTATTGTTTGTGTCTTCGTTATTCAATAAAAAGATGTCAATTGCAACGAGAAAAAGAACGTCGAAGTGTTACATAGAACCTGTGCTGTTATATGGATGTGAAACATGGGCAATAAGCAGACAAGCCAAGAAACGTCTGATGGCAGTGGACATGTGGTTTCTAAGGAAAATGCAAACAATACAATGGACAGACAGAAAACCCAATGAGCAAATCCTACAAGAAACAAATGAAAACAGTAAACTGATTAGAGAAATTAGACGTAGGCAGTCAAGATTTCTTTGGTGTACGTAGTGAGAATAAATAAACTTTACAACTCAGTGACAACTGGCAAGATTTAGGGGAAAAGAACAAGGGGAAGACAGAGAAATAAATATCTGGATGGTTTGGCCACATGGCATGGTCGAGACAAGAACACTGAACTGATCCACGACTCTGGTGATCGAGCCAGATGACGAAACGATGACCATCCATGCTTATCTGCATGAGGCATGATGATGATAACCATATGCACAATGCGTCTTAAGGCGTGGAGAGGGATCTTGTACTTTTATGTGAGGTTCTGGTATCTGCACATATTTAGATTCGTATCAGCACTACGGAGCTCGTGCACTTAGCTGATATGCTCCTATGATCTGTGGGAAGTGACTGCAACATTTATGGACGTATCAGTGTAGGATAAAACGAATCCATTACAAAAAGCTTAAGCAAAACGAAAGCAAACCATAGATTGCCAGGAAGAGACAAGTGAATGAAATACATCCCAGATTGTGAACTTTGCAGGTGATCGGCATGCAGAAACGCAACCGGTTGATTGAGGAGCTGCTCTACGACCTTCTGTACTCATCCTGGACTCCGTGGGGCTCGTGCTCCCGCGCCTGTAGGCAGCGGCGTCAGCGGAAGTGCAAGTACAAGGCCATCTGTATACGGTCGTACATTCAGGTATGTGCAGCATGCTCTTTGGGAGTAGGTTTGTATGTTTCACAGACACACATATGCCCACACATTCAGGCTGCACATATACACATGTTCGCACACTCAGGCTGCACACATATACATGCCCGCACACACAGGCTGCACACACACACACATGCTCGCACACTCAAGGTCGAATCCCGGTCGGTAACTGTAGCCTTTAATTGTTATGTTGTCTACCGCATTCTCTGGTCTCTACTTCTTTTTATGATTTTATGAGCGCCAAGCAATACATGTGTGTTTATTTACGAACTGTCTTAGTGACGTCGAAGGGTTCCCAACCTGTTAGATCAATCAGTGGTATTTCAGCTGGATGTGAGCATAACGAAGTGCAAGAGCGAGGCGCTACATTGAGCATGATCAAAGAAAGTGACCATGAACAATCATTGATAAACACATACAGAGATGATCCAGCAACAAATGATGTAAAGAACATTCGCGCAGGCATCTGTATCTCATATCTTAACAGACAGTGACGGGACGGGCCTAGAAATATTGATTTATCGCCATCATGTGCCCCGATTGCTGGCGTAGGCGTTCATGTCTCTCCACACATCTCTGCCTTTGGTGTTCTGGATCAACTCTGCTTCTGATATTCCTCCATGTCCCGCCTCAGTCCATCCAGCATCTTTTCTCTTGGTCTGCCTCTGCCTCTCATTTCCTTTGGTCTTTAGAGTTGTCACGATGTTCTTCAATGCCCCGCTTCTCACCACATGACCCAAAAAAGCTGTTTGTCTCTTTCTGATTGTTGTGTATAAAGTTCTAGTTTCATTGGCTTCTCTCAGGCAGTCGATGTTAGTTACACTGGCAGTCCAAGGAATTCGTAACATTCGTCTCAGGCACCACGTCTCTGTTGCTTCAGGGTTAACATTTTTACCCTATTGTCTAATATTTAAGGTGGCTCACTTCGTTAGGAACCCACATGGTCCACTTGCCATCGGGCCAGCTGACGCCCTGCCGGGCCCGCCACTAATGACAACCCTCGCGAGACAACGCACATACATACCCACTACCAAATCCTGTTCCAGCTATACAGCTGATGTTCCAGCTATTGGACTAAACCTGCACATGATTTACAGCGCCAAACTCATAACTGCCGCCAGGTAGTTTTTAACCTCCACTTTATGTGAACTACCGAAAAACCAAACAGTGACATGTCCCCTGAATGATTCTCCCAAATCTACGTTTATTACACAATCTCTAGACGTCTATTTCAGTTCAAGGACAGGTCATGGCAAACACTGCCGATGGTTTAACATTGTAGGTTTTCACACGAACTGGGTCACGGTTTTACGAAGCCAATATAGCACTTTTTTCACACGTAGATTTCTTCTTTCGTTCTCTTGAAATGTGTCTACAACTGCAATGTTGTCTCTTGTATTAATTTCACTTTTGTTTGTTTGTTTGTTCACTTAGTGGTCCATATAGTTTCTCTTCCTCTGTTGTTTTTCTAGGCCAGAAAGTTTACCTAGCTATTGATTATGTTTTTGTTTCGGGATTTGAAATTTAAATATTGAGCACAACCCACTACTGGCAACGCCGACCGCATTCTGGTATGAACCTAAGGCCTATCCACGTCAATATGGAAGCACTATACTCGAGTTTCGCCCTCGTTTGAGCTCGTCAGTAGTGCATATCCCTGACCGGATCCGGAAACAGTCCCGGATCAAGCGTGTGAAGCGGGTGTGTAACCACGCGACACACACTGGACACACCAAATTATCACAACAGAATATCACAACGCTACCCCTCGTAGGCTATGCTCAAGATTGCCCAATCGCCGCGACCGACGTCCGTCAATCGATGGGACCCGAACGATCAGGACTTCTCACTGGCAAGGAACACCGGGCCTCCTAAATCCAGTGAGCAATAATCAATTGATTATGTGGTTGTTTCGGGATTTGAAATTTAAATATTGAGCACAACCCACTACTGGCAACGCCGACCGCATTCTGGTATGAACCTAAGACCTATCCACGTCAATATGGAAGCACTATACTCGAGTTTCGCCCTCGTTTGAGCTCGTCAGTAGTGCATATCCCTGACCGGATCCGGAAACATTACCTAGCTATGCCGTATTCTGGGCAATCTTGGAATTTGTGATCTATCGTCAGTGATGACGATCCACGTGTGCGCATGGCTGATTCGCCAATCTTGAATTTTGTATACATGTGGTTGCGTAATCTATTTTGTTCTGTTCTGAGGCGCAGAATAATGATTTGTTCTGGACTGTCCATAAGGTGGTAATCATTTTGAGCAAGTTTTGGTGACTTTCTTAATGATGCGATCATTCTTTTCTTTATGTAAAGGGTACATCAGGTTGTTCTTCTCCTTAGCTAGTCGATCAGCTCTCTCGTTTCAGATACTCCACAGTGAGATGGTATCCAATCGATGATGACCTTACGCTGGTTGCCTAGTTCAGAAAGTAGTATCCTTAGTACTGGCGATTTCCCAGAAAGGAGCGCCTCGAGTACTGATTTTGAATTTGTCAATAGCATTACAGGCTGCGTACCAAGGCTTAAAAAAAAAAAACCGGTCTCTGTGGCTAAGGGCTTGCGAACGCGGTTTGTGACCCCGTATACCCAGGTTCGAAACACAGCGGTGCTGGTTTTTTCGAAAAAGGTATAGGAGCCGGTCGTTCAGAAAGCAATGGCAAACTACTGAAGGTAAAATATGCCAAGGAATCACGAACAGCGAAAATGCTGGGGTTGTCTGCTACATCATGTGAAGGACATGCAGCCATGGCTAGTAGTTAGTAATTTCACTGTTGCTGTCTTGATTGCCATGGAGATTTCTGATTCCTAATCTGAAAGTCAGATCTGCGGTCTTTTAGGAAAGAAAACGTGCTGAAACTTTCTGTTCTGACTGTGGAATAGTTGGTGTATTTCCACATGGGGGTTCACTTGAACTCAAATGTTGACGTCTCGTTCAGTAGGCACCTTCTCTGTGGATTGTAAACTGACTCTGTACGTGGGTGTGTGCTGTGTGGTTGTGCTACAGCACTAACCACTCCGCCACAACAACTCATAAACTAAAAGTTAGTAATATGTAAAGAGTATACACTATAACAGGTAAATGATTTCATGTATCATCTTCCTTTAAGTAGGTCAGCATGGCCGAATGGATAAGAACGTGTGTTCTTAAACATCCGATGTCCTGATACCGAGGTAAGGGGTTCAACCCCTACTCCGGACAGTTGGACTAAAATGTTGACCTATCGTCCTTGACTTGGGGACGTAAATAACAAGTACCTGCAAAGTCGGAGTGAGTTCGTCTGATAGCAAGGGACACTGTTAATAGGTAAAGCTAATCCACAAGCAAAAATTCAGTCCAGCTATTACTAATGGTAGTGTGTATGGAACTACGCATGAGTTCAAAGCGAGAGTGCGCAAAACATAAAAACATCTTCTTTTAACTATGTTATTTCTTGTATTCATGTCATTGTAACTATGTGATTTCTTGTATTCATGTCATTGTAACTATGTGATTTCTTGTATAATGTTATGTTAACTATGTGATTTCTTGTCCCATCTGTTTCTAGACATGTGATTTCTTGAATTCATGTCATTATAGCTATGTGATTTCCTGTAATAGTCCAATACAAACTTGATGTCAGCTAAAACTTGGATTCAAGTGAACATGTGACAACCTTTGCATGTCTTGACTGCCGATGGCAACTATTGACAAGAAATCAGAAGGATGACATAGAAATACCGGGGTTTAAGAGCACTAAGAGCCACGGCACCACAACCTCTTCTTAAGAGTTATCTTGTCAATGCACAGCTTTCTGTCTCGTGTACTGCCAATCTTCTTATAGTCCATGCCGTGTAGTGTTGGTGATCATGTCTGTCCACAGCCTTCTGTCTCGTGTACTGCCGCTCAATCTTATAATCCACGCTGTGTGGCGTTGGTGATCATGTTTGTGCACAGCTTTATGTATCGTGTACTGCCAATCATTCTTACAATCCATTCCGTGTGGCGTTGGTGATCCTATCTGTGCATAGCCTTCTGTCTCGTATGCTGCCAATCTTCTTATAGTCCATGTCGTGTAGTGTTGGTGATCATGTCTGTCCACAGCCTTCTGTCTCGTGTACTGCCAATCTTCTTATAATCCATGCCGTGTAGCATAGGTGAACTTTTTTGTGCACAGCTTTCTGTTTCGTGTACTGCCAATCATTCTTACAATCCATTATGGGGGGCGTTGGTGATCCTATCTGTGCATAGCCTTCTGTCTCGTATGCTGCCAATCTTTTTATAATCCATGCCGTGTGGCGTTGGTGATGATGTCTGTGCACAGTCTTCTGTCTCGTGTACCGTCAATCATTTCTGATATTGCTATTCCTCTATGACATGATGTCAAGCTGATCAGCATCATCTCTCCTGGTGTCCCCGCCTCTCCTCCCCTCCCCTCTTTCCGTTGTGACGACATACTCCTGATTTCCTCTTCCCGTTACTTGCCCCAAAAATATGCTCAATATTTTGAGGTCAGATCAATTTCTTTTATTCCATGTCGATGTGAATTCGAACATATGACCGCGGGGGCAAGTGGGTTAGCCGTAGCTCCCATATCATGTGGTAGACAAACAAATAAACATACGGTAGATTGCTTGGTACTGAAATAGTTGAAATCCAGACTCAAACACATACCATCTTCATCACCAGGAAGAAAGAAGATGCCAGGTGGCGGGATCCGAGTGTGAGCACAGGTTCAGCCTGAAGCCTCTAGGCTTGGGCAAGGACGACGTCCAGAGCAACAACGAGACCGCCAACGGTAGCGAGAACACCGAAGATGACATTTCCTATGATAGTGGAGATAATTCTGAGGCCGACTACAGCATGATTCCTGTTAAAGGCGAGGCAAACGCTGAAGGAGAACATTTCAGTCTTCTGTCTATTGTTAAGGATCCCGAAAAAAAGCCAGATGAGTATCGTGGAACCGATGGAGTACATGGATACATTAGTGGCAGACGGCGGACAATAGAAAAGTCTGGAGATGACGACAGTCAACATAAAAGTGAGTGATGTCAACTGTCGTGACTGTCCAATGTGTATGCCTTTTATCGTGTATATTTTCATCATCATCATCATCATCATCATCATCATCATCATCATCATCATCATCATCATCATCATCATCATCATCATCATCATCATCATCATCATCATCATTATCATCATCATCATCATCATCATCATCATTGTCTTTATCATATGACATACCGATAAATGTGAGCGGTCATGGTCTACTGCCCACACAATCACCGTAGTCTTGGATCAAGCCTATGTCTTTGTTGTGGCTATGCCATGTTGTCAATCCATTCGCGTATTTATCTTTTAGTCTTAGCTTTTTTCTTTTTCAATAAATTTTGCCAATTGTTACAAATTTTTCATGTTTATTTCTTATCATAACGTGTCTAACAATCTTGACTGTCTACGACTAATTTCTTCAATCATTTTACGGGTTTCATTTGTTTCTTGAGGGAGTGACTCGTAGGTTTTTCTGTCTGCCATCTTAATCTATTAATTTTCATCATAAGACACATTTCAACTGCCATTGTATTTTTCTCAGCTTGTAAATTGTTTTATACGTCATTTATCTAATACATTATATTTTCAATTTTCCGGGTGTTTGTAAAGTCTCACTACACTTTGTATGTACAATTTGAAAAAAAAAAAATGTTTTCTTCCGTTGTTAACACTATTCTGTTTGGAGTGATAAGAATTACTTCAGCAGACGACAATCATTCGCTGCATATTGCTTCATGATGGACTGTGGAACACATTTTTGATGACGTCATGTACTTCATTTTTCAGATTTGTTCTGCATACAAAGTTTTGTGAGACTTTACAAACACCATGTATATCTCTTATATACGTATCACCAGTGTAGACATTTCTCTTCGAACATATATCATCTGCGCTGTTATTTCACCTATTTGTCACCGCTTATCATCTATTTTACATAATTCGTGTGTAGACCCATTTCTCTTACATAAAAGTTGTGTGTTTTCTCATTTTTATCTTAATTAATTGTTGTGTAAATTATCATTTCTCTTACATAAATGGTGTGTGGTTTCTCATTTATCTTAATTAATTGTTATGTGAATTGTCATTTCTCTTACATAAATGTCGTGTGGTTTGTCATTTCCCTTTCATAAATGTTGTGTGGTCTGTTATTTCTCTTACATAAATATTGTATAGCCTGTAATTTCTTTTACATCAGGGGTGGGCAAACTACGGCCCGCGGGCCGCATGCGGCCCGCCAAGTGATTTTATGCGGCCCGCGAGGGCATTTAGAAATAAAAATTTTAAACTCGTTTTTAAGTTATTTTGTTGAATTTTACAGAATTTCATGTACCGTTATGATGAGTGTCAATAAGAAACGTAAGATTGAAGATGAATGCCGTGTTTTTAATGATGAATGGACAACTAAGTACTGCCTTATAAAAGTTGGTAGTAAATCAGTTTGCTTGTTGTGTCGTGAGTCAGTGGTTGTCTTCAAGGAGAACAATTTAAAAAAAAACATTATCAAACAAAACATTCCGATTTCGGATACAATTTAATGACCTAAGAGAAGGAAAGGAAATGCCTTGAGTTCGTGAAAAATTTAGGAGAAACAGCAAACTGTTTTCACTAAACAGTCTTCAATTCAAGATGCCGCAACTGAAGCTAGTCTTTTGCTGTCACACAGAATTGTAAAACAGAACAAGCCATTTACTGATGGCGAGTTCATCAAGAAATGTTTGCTAGATGCAGCAAACATTATGTGCCCAAAACAAAACAAAAAAATAAAACAGATTTGACAAGGAGAACTGTGATCAGACGTGTTGACAAGATCAGTGACAATTTGATGCATAAACTTCAAGATGCAAGTAAACAATTTTTGTGGTACTCTCTTGCATTGGATGAGAGTACCGATGTACATGATACTGCCGAATTATTGATATTTATACGTGGAATAAACACTTCTTTCAAACTCACTGAAGAGTTAGTGAGTGTTAAGTCACTCAAAGACACAACCACAGGCCATGATATACTCAATGCTGTTACTAACTGTATTGAAAGAACTGGGTTGGTTTGGAACAAGATGGCAAGTGTTACAACTGACGGAGCTCGTGCTTTGACTGGAGAAAATATAAGTCTGGTAAAGTTGATAAGTGATAAGATTAAAACAGAATATCCAGACCACACATTATTACCACTTCACTGTGTGATTCATCAAGAAAGTCTGTGTAAAACTGTTTTGAATATCAAGCATGTTATTGACCCAGTTGTCAGTGTCATCAACCTCATCAGATCAAGAGGATTTGATAACAGACAGTTCAAGTCATTACTTGACGATTTGGAAACTGAACATTCCGATGTCCTGTATCACACCAGTGTTGGATGGCTGAGTCTCGGCAAGGTGTTGAAGCGAATGTGAGAACTCAGAGAAGAAACAGTGATGTTCCTAGAGATGAAGGGCATTTCATGTGACTTTATTACTAACATTGGCAATAAAGAGTAGCAGTTAGACTTTATGTTTGCCATTGAAATTATGGAAGAATTAAATGAACTGAATGTCAAACTTCAGGGCAATGGTGTGTTTGCACATGAATTGTATGCATATGTAAAATCATTTCAGGCAAAACTCTCACTGTTCTCCAGACAAGCAAGTGAAAAAAGATTTTGTCACTTCCGTTTGCTGAAACAAGAAACCATTTCTGGTGAAATGACTGAAAAATACAAAGCCCAATTAGATGCATTGATTGAAGAATTTGGATGGAGATTCCACGATTTCAAGAAATTAGAGAAACAATTCAATATTCTCAGTTCACCTTTTAGTACAGAAGCTGATACAGCTACAGAGGACATACAGTTGGAGCTGCTTGACTTACAAGAAGATCATGACCTGAAAGAAATATTCAAGACAGATGGTTTGCTGGATTTCTATGGATCTTTATCACAAGAATCATTTCCCAACTTGTAAAACTTTGCAGCTAAAATTTTATCATTATTTGGATCAACATACATTTGCGAATAAGCATTCTCTTGCTTGAAGATCAACAAATCTAAGAATAGGTCTTTATTGTCGGACTGCAACTTGCATGCTGTCATGCGAATTTCAACAAGTAAACTTGCTCCAGATTTCAAGAATATTGTCAAAAATTGCAAGCAGTTACATACATCTCATTATAAATCAACAACTGTAGTGACAATGTAGTCGCTGTGTGTCTAAATTAAAGCCATTGATAGATAATAAAGAATATGTATTATAATAACAAGTTGTAAAATCGTGTTAACAAATTAGTAAAAGTTTTTGTCCATGTTGTCAAATATAATGTATAAGTGTATAAGTAAAATAAAATTGCAATAATTAGCTATTTATACTTCTTAATAACCTATAAATAATTAATAATTACTTATTGTGATAGGTTGCTGTAAACAAAATGGATATATATATATAACCAGCCCCTCCCCCTCCCTCCCCCATTCCCACATTTCAAGACAAGACACGGAAAGACGAGACAGTACACGACACGGCAAGACAAGACAAGACACAACAAGACAAGACACAGCAAGACAAGACACAGCAAGACGAGACGAGACAAGATACAGCAAGACAAGACACAGCAAGACAAGACATAGCAAGACAAGACACAGGAAGACAAGACACATCAAGAAAAGACACAGCAAGAAAAGACACAGCAAGACAAGACAAGACATAGCAAGACAAGACAGTAAGACAAGACACAGCAAGAAGAGACAAGACAAGACACAGCAAGAAGAGACAAGGTACAGCAAGACGAGACACAGCAAGACAAGACACAGCAAGACGAGACAAGACACAGCAAAACGAGAAAAGACATAGCAAGACAAGACACACCAAGACGAGACACAGCAAGACAAGACACAGCAAGACAAGACACAGCTAGACGAGACACAGCAAGACGAGACAAGACACAGCAAGACGAGACAAGACATAGCAAGACAAGACACAGCAAGACGAGACACAGCAAGACAAGACACAGCAAGACAAGACACAGCAAGACGAGACAAGACACGGCAAGACGAGACAAGACACAACAAGACAAAACACAGCAAGACAAGTCACAGCAAGACAAGACACAGCAAGGCGAGATAAAACAAGACACAGCAAGACGAGACAAGACACATCTCTCCGTTTCAACAAAAATGATGGTTCACCCAGACAGTTTTTGCCCCTGTTCTGTCTGTCCTAGAACGGCTTATTCTTGAACATCTGGTGTGCTGATGCCAAGGTAGCGGGTTCAACCCCTACAGCGGCCAGCTCCATTAACATGTTGACTTCTCGTTCTTGATTTGGGGACGTAAATTACAAGTACCTCTGAAAGTGGGTTCGCCTGATGGCGAGGGACGCTGGTAATAGTGAAAGCTAATCCGCACGCAAAAATTAATCTAGTACACTAGAAGTTGTAGCATATAGCAAACAATACCATGGACAGACATAAAAACCAATGAGCACGTCCTACAAGAAACAAATGAAAATCGCAAATTGATTAGAGAAATTAGACGTAGACAGTCAAAATTGTTTGGACATGTTATGAGAAGAAATAAATTGGAGAACTTGGTGACAACTGGCAAGATCGAGCGGAAGAGAACAAGGGGAAGACAGAGAGGTAAATACATGGATGGCTTGACCACGTGGCATGGTCAAGATAATCACGCTGAGCTGATCCACGACTCCGGTAATCGGGTGAAATGGCGAGTCATGACAGCCCACGCTTACCGGCATGGACTATACTTGAGTTTAAAGTGAGAGAACGTTAAAAAAAAACATCTCTTAATGACAGGACATCACGTACACAAAAGACTCGTAGAAAATTTACGATCGAAGCGGCTTAAATGTGTACAGCCGCACGCCTCTTACTCGTACAAGTTTCGGCCCATTAACTTTAGCCGTAGGTACCCACCCGGGTATGGAGGGCGTGCGACCCTAAAGGTGACATGACACCCCGGGTTTGTGTGAGGTAATGTGAAAGCATGTGTGTGTTCCCAAGAAAGTCTAAGTTGGGAGAAACCTGTTGTTCGATTTAGATCCTGTTTGAAACTGAAACTAAACTGTGAATACTATAACGGATAAAGAGGGAGGATTTGACGTACTTTTTCAGTTGATCCAGCTAGAATCTCCTTATCACCATCAGCATTACTGTTTTCCTCCTGCTCATCATCAGAAACATCATCATCCTCCTATTCGTTAACATCAGCATTACTTACCTTTTCCTCATTCTCGGAATCACTATACTCCACCTCATTATCATCAGCATCACTAAACTCATCAACAACATCAGCATCACTAAACTCATCACCAACATCAGCATCACTATCCTCCTCATTTTCACCATGTAACAGAACGTCGCGCTCATCGCAACTCCCAGATAAAATTATCGATCCTACTACTACTACTACTACTACTACTACTACTACTACTACTACTACTACTACTACTACTACTACTACCATGACCACCACCACTACTACTACTACTACTACTACTACTACTACTACTACTACTACTACTACTACTACTACTACTACCATGACCACCACCACCACCACCACTACTACTACTACTACTACTACTACTACTACTACTACTACTACTACTACCATGACCACCACCACCACCACCACCACCACTACTACTACTACTACTACTACTACTACTACTACCATGACCACCACCACCACCACCACTACTACTACTACTACTACTACTACTACTACTACTACTACTACTAATACTACTACTACTACCATGACCACAACCACTACTACTACTACTACTACTACTACTACTACTACTACTACTACTACTACTACTACTACCACCATGACCACCACCACCACTACTACTACTACTACTACTACTACTACTACTACTACTACGACTACTACTACTACGACTACTACTACTATGACCACCACCACTACTACTACTACTACTACTACTACTACTACTACTACTACTACTACTACTACCATGACCACTACTACTACTACTACTACTACTACTACTACTACTACTACTACTACCATGACCACCACCACCACTACTACTACTACTACTACTACTACTACTACTACTACTACTACTACTACTACTACTACCATGACCACCACCACCACTACTACTACTACTACTACTACTACTACTACTACTACTACTACTACTACTACTACTATGGGTCACGGTAGCGCCGTAGCTAGCATGCTTGCCTGATGTCCAGATAGTCATATATTCGAATCCCCATGAGACACTAGTCTTGAAAATTGACCTGCACTCCCAGGTAGAAATAGCCTCAATGGATTTCATGAAATATCGTGAGAAGTAAAGACGGTTGGCATAATATTTGCCCCATAACACAGAGTGCCGAAATAAAAATGTGCGTCTACCTCCATATTCCCGACTTATTGAGAAGGGCCGTCGCCACCTCCACTACTACTACTCTTACTACTTCTACTATTAATGCTACTACTGTCACCACAACTACTACTGCTGCTACTAATACTACTACTGCTGCTGCCGCCGCTTCTGCTTCTTTTGGTTCTTCTTATTTCATTTCACCTCTTTTCTCCTCCTCCTCTTCCTTCTTCTTCCTTTTCTACTTGTTATTCTTCTTATAATTATCCTCTTCCTCCTTCTTCACCACCACTCCTCTTCCTTGTTGTCTTTTGTTGTTCCTCTTGGCTGCCTGTCATGAGTCGTATACTGTTACCATTAGATTTACCTCCCAACCAATCTTGGCCACCAAGTGAACTCCCATGAGGGAGCAGCTCATTCATCAATTCATTCATTCATTCATTCATTCATTCATTCATTCATTCAGTAGCATGTCCTTTGCAGAACTTCGCTCCCATAACAAGCTTCAGGAAAACCTCTCGATTGTAAGCAGCTAAAAAAAATTGTTTGCATATCCTTTATAGGACATTGCTGTCAACACCACCATCTTTCAGCTGATTATTGATTTCTTGGCAAGATTACACTCAGCAGTTTGCCATTGCTTTCTGAGCGACCAGCCCACATACCCCTTAAGTTACCGACGCGATTCGAACCACTGCTGATTCTCACCGTCGTCACGTTACTTACGAGAATATACGAGATTACGGTGAAAAATCGCTAACCTCTAGGCCAGGAACCCGGCCATAAGCAGCTTTTTTTATTTTTTTATTTCGCATATCCTTTTACAGGACATCGCTGTCAACAGCAGCATCTTTCAGCTGTCTGTTGATTTCTTGGCAAGATTACGCTCAGTCGTTTGCCATTGCTTTCTGAGCGGCCGGCTCAGTTATCCCGCAAGTCACCAGCGGGGGACGAACCGCTCCCAGTTCTCGCCCGCTACGAGACTCTGCGTGATAAACGGGATTACGGAGAAAATGTTGTAACCCCTCGGCCAGAGAGACCGGCCATAAGCAGCTAGGCACACTAAAATGTGCCATCACTACTCGGGTCTATCGACCTCGTGATCCCACAGCAATGGAATGAAAACAGACCTCGTGCTCAGTCAGTTTTATAGCCTATAGTTCCCTAATACAAGTCGCTATCGTAAATTAGGAGCCAGGTGAGTATCTACGAGTTCCAACAGCTTTCAAATGTCCTCTTCTCTGTCCTAGGATTTCTACTTAGTTTTATTTGTCTTCCAATAGGATTATTAATACTTTGACTTTATTTTTTGGTATTATTTGAATGATCTTATGGATCTTCAGTTACTAATCATCATCATTATCCAGTGACTTGCCGGCTGACGTGGGCGATCACGCCTCTCCACAAATTACGATCTCCGATGTTATGGATCAATTTGTGTGTTGACTCCCTTCCGTGTCATGACACAAGACTGTCAATAATCTTTTCACGCTGTCTTCCTCTATCTCTCTTTCCGAAAATCTTTCCGGTTGTCACAACATATTCTTCTCATAACGTGGCAAAATAAAAACGAGGACTCTCTTTCTGATGTTTGTCATAAGTTGTCTTTGCGACTCAGCTTCCCTTAAAACGTCCTGATTGCTCTTTTTGACTGTCCAACTAATTTTCAGCATTCTTCTATAAAACCACATCTCCAAGGCTTTCGGGGATTTTTTCGCCTGTGTACTAATTGTACAGGACTCGCAGCCGTTTGTTAAAAGTGGTTCTATGTAAAATGCAAGAACTCTTTTTCTAACTTTCAAGGACAGTACGTATTGCACAAAACATTCTTCATTTGATAGAATGCAGTGTTTGCTTGTCCTGTTCTGTTCTTTATCTCAGTGATGCATCTCCCATCTGATGCTATAAATGTGCCTAGATATCTGCATTTCTGCACTTACCCCAAAATAACGTTCTGTACTGTAATTGCACATTTAGACACAATCTGTTTCTTTGATATCACTGACATAAGCCTGGGTCACTGACATTGAGGTGAGTGACCGGGCATGAGGAAGAATGGAGATGAGAGTGGGAGACAGTAAGGTGAGGGACCTGGCTACGAGGAAAACAGCCAGTACTGAGAAATAATGGGAAGGGTGAGTGTGGCCCAGGGGGGATGGGTCGAAAGGACAGTTGTGTGTTGGGTGAAGTGAGGAGACTGGAAAGGCAGTGAGAGAGGAGACTGACTGCGGGGCAGGTCGTTTTCAGAGAGAGCTCCGTGTTGTGTTGTTCTTCTAGTTGGGAAGACAGGCCTGAACCCAGAGTGGGTTCTGTATGGAGTGTAGGCCAAAAAAAAAAACACAGAGTGGGTTCTATAGTTGAGCAGTGGCTCCAACCCAATGTGTGGGTTGTATTGTGTGAGATCCAGCCGAGGATTGTAGCTGGATTACCTGTCTTGTGGATTGAGATTAGAAGCAGGCCGTGAGAAGGAATTGATGTGTGCTGGTTAAATTGTGAGGAGGATATTTATATTCTATGGATTACATTATGTTTCTGGATGTATAAACATGTTCCGTTTGTCCGTCTTATTTCTGTAATAAAGGATTATGTGCGCCAACGGAATCTTGTTTAATGCCTGGTGAATATGCACTGCGGGGGTGAGTTCCATTGCAAGACAGACATCTCCATTGACACACCATGAGTATCGTTACCTAGACAACGACCATCACACAATAATATCATGAGCATATCATCGTAAGAACTTCGTGATATTATCATCAAGAACGACGTGTGACAATCTGTGAGCTCGTCCGATCAAGAACATCTGGGCGCTCGTCACTTAGTAAGGAGTATCTGAGGGCTACGTCCAATTAAGAACATTATAGACAGTGTTGTCATTCTGAGATATTTGTGGGCTCTTCGCTGAAAGAGAGGAGTTATTATCGGTGACTTCGTGCCATCAATTTAGACAGTACTGCGTCACGAGATTAACAGCAATTCTTTTGTGTGTGTGAGACGCCACATCGAAGAAAAAAAAACTGTCAGCGCGCGGAGAGGGTACGCGGCGGAAATCACAAGCTAGCAGACAGTTCAAGTGAAGTCCACTACAGGTGATTTGGAACCAACCATATCGCTAAAGCGAGTGGGGGTGCAGCGGCAGCACAAAAGTCGGTGATAAAGACACGCCACACAGACTAACCGGGAGAGTCCATTACGGTGACAGGTAAATTTGATACCAGGCAGCAGTGCTGAAATTAAAGACGAGTGTTGAATCCAGAGTGGCGAGGGCAACGTGTGTGTGTGTGTAGGACGTCACTGTCGGTGATAATGACAGGATTGGGAACCAAAGATAATTGACAGGTGTGTGTGTGTGCTGGAGGCAAGCGCACTGTGTTGTTGCAAGTTGACTGGTCAAGATTATTCGACGCAGTAAATAGGACGGGTGGGTACACCAGCGTCCAGGTACTGGGGAAGTACATGTTTGGATAACAGAGAAAAATTGGCAGTCGCTAATTTGACGGACAGTTGACTGAAGGGGATAGTAACGTTACCCCTACCGCAGCCGGGTGGGGCTGTCAAGTTTGTGTGAAAACTGTTTTACGGAGGAAATTTTCACTGAGAGTGATAAAGAGAAATTGAGGTGACATTGTGAGTTGGGGGTGGAAGGAGGAAAGATACTCGGGAATTTCCACGACCTATGGTGGTCAAGCTGACTCATTGTGAATGAACAAAACAAGGCGTTTTGTGTGAAACCAGACTTGATTATTCATCTTTGTTAAAAGCCCTTTGTGTTCATTACTTTATAATCAGCAAACATTTTGACAACGAATGATGACGTGTCGGCTCCGCGAACATAGTTGCATACAGTTGCCAAAAAGAACTGACTGTACAGAGTGAAAGCGTTGAACATTTATTGCCATTATTTTGATCTTTTCTTTTGGTGAATCTATAACATATATGATACAGCAAAGCGCCATCTCCGCAACGAGAGTAACAACATATCGAAAGAACACTTTGGATAATTATTATTACCGTCAACGTTTCCGACAGTTGGAACTTTTGATCACCACGTGAATTCAGGAACCACTCAACAAACAACAAGTCGCTTTGAAATCCAGCGTCGTAGACATTTCCAGCCGAGGGCGAATAACTATTAAAACGAACAAAAACTTTGGTGACTGAATAAATAAGAACTTTTGGCGACGGATTAGTGGGCACATATTTATCGGCCAACGAGTTGGACAGTCTGTTTGCTGCTCATTGTCTTATAAATATTGTTTTCGGTTGTTAAGCTGTTACTTGTATGTGGTCCAGTGTTTGTCAAGAGTAGGGCATTTTTGTGTTGCTTCTCGAAGGCCGGGAGGCGGGGCGAAAATTTATTTTCTTACTGTGCACCATGTGTTTTCTGGGAAGAAAATCGTAAGGTCGGTTTGTTTGATTCTGCAGTGAAGCAGGGTGGTCCTAGATTATACACCGTGCCTTTTGGGTCTAACGTAAGATCGGTGTATATTTTCAGTATATATTCCTGTTCTTTCTCTCTTTCTTTTCGTTATATTTACATATAATATTTGCTGTGTTCGGATATATGTTATTATTGTGATCTTTCGTCATTTCTGCTGTCTAGTGGTCTTGGCCAATTTATGTTTATATTTTACGCGCACTGTGGATGTCCCTACACAAGCTTGTATTTGTTACTGTGGTTTATTTCTGTGTCATCATCGTCCCCGTGTACTCAGCTTGTGAAGTCTAGCGTTGGATAGTCATCACTTAGTGTTATCATCCATTTGTTTGTATATGTATTTATATGTATGTTTAACAATATTTCCAGGGACTTCATGAACTTTTGGTCATAGATATATAGATATAAGGGAGTATAGGTGATACTTCCCCCCTCACTACCTAGTGCTTATAGAGTGACTGGGTGAGTACAGAGGGATATTTTAGCACTACGCAGTTACGTGCACAAGGAGTGGTAGTGTACGTATTGAAGGCACACAAAGGACTAACAGCAGAGTCTGTACATTTATAGTTGGCTGATTCACAGCAACGTGTCCACAAGTACAAGATGCCTACTTTAATGGATTATATTGAAGCAGGTGAAAGAATAGGCCTGAAAGGTAAAGAGTTACAGGAGTATGCAGAAGCGAAAGAACAAAAGCAGACGGAAAGAGAGGAGAGGCATAATGAACGCGAGGCAAAGCGTCTACAGGAAGAGACACAAGTAAAACTAGCTGAAATGGAAAACAAACGTCTACAGGAAGTAAAGTTAGCTGAAATAGAAAACAAGCGTCTACAGGAAGAGACACAAGTAAAACTAGCTGAAATGGAAAACAAACGTCTACAGGAAGTAAAGTTAGCTGAAATAGAAAACAAGCGTCTACAGGAAGCGACACAAGTAAAACTAGCTGAAATAGAAAACAAGCGTCTACAGGAAGAGACACAAGTAAAACTAGCTGAAATCGAGTTAAGAAAACTAGAACTATCTTCGAAGGGTCAAAGTGAGGAAAGTAGAAAACCGTCTCAGTCGTCACAGAGATTAAAACTGCCATATTTTACGGACCGAGACAACCTTGAAGCTTATCTTGACAGATATCAGGCATCAGCGAAAGTGTTAGGCATCCCCGAAGAACAGTATGCGATTAGACTAGGGGAGCTTCTTACGGGTAAGGCACTAGACACCATGTTCAATTTACCGGTAGAAGAAAGGAACAACTACACTATCTTACGTCAACGTTTGCTGACTAAGTTCCAACTCACTGAGCATGGATATAGGACAAAGTTTAGACAGTGCCAGAGACAAATCAAGATTTCACAGACTTTGTTAACACTGTAAAGAATGCATTTAACAAATGGATGGAGCTTGCAGAAGTAGGGAAAGATGTTAATAAATTAGTAGATCTAATGTTAAGAGACAAGGTAGTATCTGCATGCAATTCTAATTTAGTGGCGTTCTTTGAGGAACGGAAGCCAAAGGACATAGACACAATGTCTCAGTTAGGGCAAAACTACATGACTGCACATCCTAACGTATCTATTGGGAAACTAATGAGTGAGGAAATAGTCTGTGCAGCGTACACTAAACAGAACCAGAATCCAGTTATCAGACCAAGGGCGAAAAGTGTGGATTCAGCACAGAAAGGTGAGCAGCAAGAACTTCAAGATAATGGTTTCCGAGGAAACAATGTTGGTAGAGTAAGACGGTACCCATATAGAAGAGGGAACTTCCAGAGACGTCCAAATTATGCCGGATGTTGGAATTGTGGGAGCTGGAGACACAGGGCAGCACAGTGTGATGCACAACCATCAGATGGACCAACGAACAACACTAAAAGGGAGATTACTTGTTTCAAATGTGGAAAGAATGGTCATATCAGCCATCAATGTAGGATGAGAGAAACAGAGCACTCAAATGCAGCGCAAGTAATTGAGACGCTGAACAATGAAGATTGTAGTGGGTGCAAACCTCTTTTTGAAAAAGACAGTCAGCCAGTCTTAATATGTGGTCACACAGTTAAAGCAGGATCAGCAGTCCATGACGGAGGAAGTCTGAAGATGCATCATGGGTTTGTTAATGATAGGCCAGCGTTAACAATTAGGGATTCCGGATGTACGTCTATCGGAGTGAGGAGAAGTTTAATAGATCCCTCGGATTATACAGGGAAAAAGATTAGATGCATAACATTCAACGGCACAGTAGAGTTCTACCCAGTAGCCATAATAACAGTAAAAACACCATATATCACTGGAAGAGTGACAGCGTGTGTTCTGGACTCACCAGTGGCTGATTTGATCATAGGAAATGGTATAGGAGTTAAAGATTGTACAGAAGAGGAAGTAGTTTATTGGGACCGAAAATATAGTGTAAGCAGTAACGAGGTAGTTACCACAAGAGAACCTAAATTAGAGAGTATAGATGAGGTAGAAGAGGCACTTGAAGTAGACACAGGAACTCAGGACAAGGATAGTACAGCTGAGCAGATGAGAATGGATACCAAATATAGTGCTAGTGACTCCCAGAGACAAGATACTACTCTGAACAAATGTTCCCAAGGGTGTAGGAGAGTAGAACATAGGCAGTCAAAGAAAGGTAGAGGGTGCTTCGAGAGGAAGAACAATGTTCTCACTCGCAGGTTTTCAGATAGCAGAACTGCACGTGGGCAAGCAGCAGTACCTTTAGCACATAGAGACCGATATACTAGAACAGCTCAGGATAGTGCATGTGCAGGGCACATAGGCATAAGGCGTATGCAGCAGAAAGCAAGGTGCCAGGTATATGGGCCAAGATTGAATAAAAAGTTCAGACTAAACAGAGACGCAAGTGTAACGGTGCAATATGCAGATAGGAAAGTTGAGTCAGGTCAAAAGAGTTTTCGCGACATTACTGACCCAGGGCTAGGGATAGCAAACAGATGTTGTAATTGTAGAGGTACCATGAGTCATGGGTACATGAAAGGGAGACACAGCATCGACAGGAATCAGAGGTGGGTTAATGCAAGAACAGAACCACCTGATATAGGGTCGGTACACAAATAGTATTGTGTAGTCGTAAAGTAGTAAGAGACCTGTGGGTACATAAGTATAATGCTTTTCTATGATGTATTATTATTATTATGTGATGTATTAGTTCATGCATTGGTACACAAGATAGAAAGTTGTTTGTATTTATGTGTGGGAATATGGGAATGTACTATAAGCATTTAATGTATTATTTAGGGTGGTAGCTGAAGTGAGGTGGAGCCATACTTAGGGCTACCCAGGCTATATGTCTGGGGCACATGTTTAGTAAGTTTTAGTCTCCCAATATTTGAAAACGAAGTTTTCTTTTAAGAGGGGGGTGATGACATAAGCCTGGGGTCACTGACATTGAGGTGAGTGACCGGGCATGAGGAAGAATGGAGATGAGAGTGGGAGACAGTAAGGTGAGGGACCTGGCTACGAGGAAAACAGCCAGTACTGAGAAATAATGGGAAGGGTGAGTGTGGCCCAGGGGGGATGGGTCGAAAGGACAGTTGTGTGTTGGGTGAAGTGAGGAGACTGGAAAGGCAGTGAGAGAGGAGACTGACTGCGGGGCAGGTCGTTTTCAGAGAGAGCTCCGTGTTGTGTTGTTCTTCTAGTTGGGAAGACAGGCCTGAACCCAGAGTGGGTTCTGTATGGAGTGTAGGCCAAAAAAAAAACACAGAGTGGGTTCTATAGTTGAGCAGTGGCTCCAACCCAATGTGTGGGTTGTATTGTGTGAGATCCAGCCGAGGATTGTAGCTGGATTACCTGTCTTGTGGATTGAGATTAGAAGCAGGCCGTGAGAAGGAATTGATGTGTGCTGGTTAAATTGTGAGGAGGATATTTATATTCTATGGATTACATTATGTTTCTGGATGTATAAACATGTTCCGTTTGTCCGTCTTATTTCTGTAATAAAGGATTATGTGCGCCAACGGAATCTTGTTTAATGCCTGGTGAATATGCACTGCGGGGGTGAGTTCCATTGCAAGACAGACATCTCCATTGACACACCATGAGTATCGTTACCTAGACAACGACCATCACACAATAATATCATGAGCATATCATCGTAAGAACTTCGTGATATTATCATCAAGAACGACGTGTGACAATCACCATAACTTCTGTTTGTTTTTTTTTAAATTCAAACTAAGACCCATTCTTTCACTTTCTACAACCACTGTATCTATCATTTCCTTGAGATCGTTCTGTCTTGTTGCTATCAAGACGGTCCCATCATAACGTATGTTATTAATATTATGTCCACCAACCAGGATCGCTGGTATAGTTTCAGTAGATCTCATTATATATTCACTGTATCATAAGAACAAATCATGAGACAATACACAACCTTGTCTGACGCCCTTCTTTATACACTGAAATATTCCTACAAGGTTGTTGATTTTTATGGCCGCTGTTTGCTGCCAATATATGTTCTTTATTATTCGCAGATCTTTGCCGTCGATGTTCAGTTGCTCTAGTGATAGTTCTGTGTATTTCCGTTATGTAATCTATATCTGTCATGTCATTTATACCGACTTTTCCTGTGACGTTTCGGAACATGCTACTTCTCCATTCCATGCTTGTGACCTCCCGATACATATTACTCTTGAGAAGGCGCAGTGACTGCCTCCACCTCCATTCCCAGACTGGATATTGTGGTAACATATGCCAGACTCTCCTGCACTAAACACCTTCTATTAACCTTTACTATGAACTGCAAGGCTCTTCTTTTGCCTTTTAGCACAGAGACACCCGTGGATGATTACATCACCTGGGCGCGAATTGTCTGAGTTGGCCAAATAGCCCAGGACAAATTTAAAAATGCGTGGTGTGCATAATCATAAATATGGCAATCAGCAGTAATCTCAGAAATTCCCACGTAATAAATACCAGAGCCTTTGTTCTGTCCTTCTGTTGTGTTTTCTGTTGAATACCTGCAGATGTACACACAATAGACAGTTTACAAAGACATGCCTTCAGTTGAGAAGGTATGCGTGATTCTTCACAGGATAGCATTGGGTTAGTGATATATAACTTGTCATTCAACTTGGGGTTAGGGTTAATGGCAACGTCCTGTTAAGGACATGTAACATTTTAATTACATGTGATTACAGGATGCAGGTAGTTGTTCGTGCCATCGCGACATTTTTGTGTAATGTGAAAACAAGTAAAGATGTCGTTTTCCGTGTCATGGCGACATTTTTGTGTAATGTGAAAACAAGTAAAGAGGTCGCTTTTCGTGCCATCGCGATATTTTTGTGTAATGTAAAAAAGAAAAGAGGTCGTTTTTCGTGCCATCGCGACATTTTTGTGTAATGTAAAAAAGTAAAGAGGTGGTTTTTGTGCCATCACGACATTTTTGTGTAATCTAAAAAAGTAAAGGGGTAGTTTCTCGTACCATCGCGATATTTTTGTGTAGTGTAAAAAAAAGTAAAGAGGTCGTTTTTCGTGCCATCGCGACATCTTCAAAATTGGCGGTCCTTCATTATTAAATTTAATATCATACTGTTCCTCTCTGTTATCATCATAAAGGTTTTCACATAATCTGTCCATACATGTAGAATCTGATCTTTTTCTATTATGATTTTGCCATCTTTAGTTTTTAGACAGCCTGTTGATGTACTTGTTCTTTAATTAGTAAGTTCCTGAATTCTTTTTTGCTCTAATTTGGTATTTTGACTCTTGTGTTGTTTTTCAGTTTCTAGGCACTTTTCCTCAAGCCATGCTTCTTTTGTCTCCTTACATAATATTCTGACTTGTCTGTGAATTTCTTCATATTTGGCAGGATTATTTTTGTTGAGTCTTCTTGTTTCCATTAGGCGTAAAATCTTTTCTGTCATCCATTTCTTACGACCCATCTTCTTTAATTTTGGAATAGTTGTTTCTGGAGCCAAACTGATTGAATTCTTCAACATTTCTCATTGATCATCCACATCCTGGAATAGGATCTCTAGATCAGACAATATATCAAATCTGTTCTTTACTTCTATGTTGAATTTGTTTTGTATTTCCTTGTCATTACTCAATGTGCACAAATCATATTTAGTTTTTCCTGTTTTTTACTTGATTTTCTTCAACTTTACCTCAATGTTCCTGTAAGTAATCAGTGGTCACTATAACAATCAGCACTGGGAACTGTTTTTGCTATTGTTAACGCATTTCTAAATCTTCTGCTAATCAGAATGTAGTCAATCTGGTTTCTAATCCTGCTATCGGGACTCCTCCATGTCCATAATCTTCTTGGGCGTTGCTTAAACCAGGTGTTTCCTACAATAATTTCCTGTTCCTTTGCCCACTCTACGAGTCTGTATCCTCTTTCATTTCTCTCTCCTAAACCATAGTTTCCTACTGTGTATCTATCCCCTTGATTTCCTACTTTTGCATTGAAATCCCCTATTATGATGTTTATTTCTGAATTTTTACACTTCTTTAAGGCAGACTCTATGTCATTATAAAATTCTTCTACACTATCTTCACTGGATTCTCCTGTTGGGGCATATACTTGAATAATAATTATGCTAAAAGGTCTGCCACTTATTTTAACTAGTAGAACTCTGTCCGACACGGCCCAATATCCTTGAACAATATCCGTAAACATGCACAACGCAGTTACGTAGAAAAGAAACATTTCAGACGAACGACGAAGAATTTTTATACCCCAAAGCATAATATGTTATAAAAATAGTTTACGACATCATCACAACCATCAGAAAGATATAGTCATCATCTTGTGGCTACACTTTGTGGAGACCAAAATTATAAGATATTGTGACAACTGGAAAGATTTGTGGATGTCTAGAGAGATGAAGGAGGGCTGCGAGAGAAAATTCTTGACAGTGTTGAATCATGGCACGGATGGGTATCAGTGCAGGAATTGATACATGCCATTGGAGATTGCAAGATGTGGAGAAACATGATGAAGATAAAAGAAGAAAAAATGAAGAAGACAAACGAAGAAAAATCAGAAGAAAAGAAGAAGAAGAAGAAGAAGAAGAAGAAGAAGAAGAAGAAGAAGAAGAAGAAGAAGAAGAAGAAGAAGGGGGAGGTTGAGGAGGAGGAAGAGAAGAAGAAGAAGAAGAAGAAGAAGAAGAAGAAGAAGAAGAAGAAGAAGAAGAAGAAGAAGAAGAAGAAGAAGAAGAGGATGATGAAGAAGAAGAAAACGCTAGAAACAGCAAAAGACCTGTGATTGTCTTAGAACCGAATGAGTCCCAGTACGTGACTGTCGTTGTTGTTATACAATCATGACTCGTTACGTATAGAATAGTCTGACTTATTCCCGCCCGTTATTTGTCTTTCAGGGAAGGAGAGAAAAGGCCCAACACTGGAGGAGGAGTTGACCGCAGCCCAGAAGAATTGCGGCATTAGACCCAGGCTGGCTTTCGGCACGTATCGCGTGGTTGGAGGTCAGGAGGTTCAGAAAAACAGCTGGCCTTGGCAGGTTAGTTAGTTCTGTATCCTTTACAGGACGTCGCAGTCAACACCAGCATTTTTGGGCCTGTTTGTAATCCCTTAGCAAGTACACGTTCAGTAGTTTGCCACTGATGTCTGAACGACCGGAACTCATACAATTTAATGAAAACAAACGCAAGGCGGTCTGCGGATTTTCTAAATTAACGTGTGATCCCAAGAGAGGTTTTGGGAAGTAATCGCGGTTGACATGACACTGACCACGTGACCCAGCCAGTGCTGATTGGTCTATAGAAATATAGGTCAGGCAGTGTGTGGTCATGCCCAGTGTGTTTTAAGGCGCGCAAAAGGGCATTTATTTATTTATTATTTATTTATTTATTTATTGCTTTTTCCTCTTTTGTTTGCGATCTGGAAGTCCAATTAAATTTTTACAAGACAACAAAATAAATAAATCCCCGTCTCAATTGGGATTCAAACGTTTGACAACTGGGCCACCAGGCGAGCCTGCTAACTACTGCGGTACCTCGGTTCACACTTTCGGATCCATACTTTTATTGACTTAAACAATGAAGGCACAAGCAATAGAATGCTCGACTTATTGCCTGCCATCGGCCTGGCGGGCTGTGGTGAGAGTGATGTGCTAAGAATTTGCTACATGGTGATGGCATAATTAGCATTTGAATAAAGAAATGGAAATTCGTTGTTATTAGTATTCAATGTACGCTGAGAACATATACTGGAGAAACTGAGAAGTACAGTCTGGAGAAAATGCAATCGCGGTAGGTACATACTGTAGAAATCCTACAAAATAAACTAAAACAAATAAAATAAATTCTTCAAGTTGAAAAATACAACACACATATTCACACAGTAATTTGAATTACCACTGTCTCCCTGGCCTAGGTGTTAATGTCTTTCTCCGTAATCCCGTATATTCTCGTGAGTAATGTAACCTGCACGAGAATTGGTAGCGGTTCTCGCCGCGTTGGTAGCATAGGGATATGTGAGCCGGTCGCTAAGAAAGCAACGGCAAACTACTGAGCGTAATCTTGCCTAATACATCAACAGCAGCTGAAAAAATGCTGATGTTGACTGCAACGTCATGTAAGGGATATGCAAAAAAAAAACCTGTTTTTTTTTAACATGACAATCGTGTTTTTTTTTTTTTTTTTTTGCACAAAGCTGGCTTTTGTAAATGAATGTTAAATACCTAGGCCAGCTTTAACATGCGTCTATTTTTTTGTTAAATCTTAACAACTAAAAGCGATGTTCTTATCAAGTGGCCGGTTTCCAAAATATGGCGTTCTATCGATGACGTAGAAATATTCCGGTGTGTAGACTTTGCCAGGTTAGCAGTCTTTGTTTATTATTATATTTCGATCCAATTTGGTATGTGTTCGACCACCCTGTTATTCAACTGTCTCTCTGTGCTGCCGATGTAGATACCTGCATGCACATTGATAAATGCATTTTTTTTATTGCCAGGCTTTTGAACTCAAGCGTAGTTCATACACATGCTACTGTACTTCTAGTGCACTGATCTGATTTTTACGTGTGGTTAGATTACCCTATTAGTAATGTCCACCACCATCATGCGAACCCACTCTGACTTCTGAGGCACTTGCAATTTAGTCCCCACGTTAAGAATGGAAAGTCAACGTTTTAATCCAACTGACCGGTGTAGGGGTTAAATCTGCAGCCCCGGCATCATCACAACGGAAGTTTAAGAGTGAACGCTGTTACCCATTCGGCTATACTGACATCGATAAATACAACTGAATTTGGTGTACAGAGAAATCCGTTTTGTCAATGATGGGATAGCCGTGGTTATTACGTAAATTGATGAAACTTATGTAGAGAATATTCATTCGTTAATATTGGAGTCCATCTGTACTTGTGGCTGAAATACGTAGTCACTTAATTGTTGTTGGGCTGATCTTAGTTGCCCCTTCTTCTAGTCTATGCCGTGTGGTGTTGGTGATCATGTCTATCCATAGCCTTCTGTTTTTCGTGCTGATCATTATTTCTGATACTGATGTTCCTTCATGCCACAGTTTCAAATATCGTATATACTGGTCTCTGCCCACTTCACCTCCCCTCCAACTTCACCTTTGTGACGACATACTCCAGCTTCCTCCTTTTCATGGCCTACCCAAAGAATGTAGACCGTCTTCTTCTAATGGAATAACTAGTTCTAAATAATGGTTTCTTGAAATTCATCACCTTCTGTGGCTATTCGACATTTCATCTACTTCTGTAGCTTTTTGACATTTCAGAGACGAATCTACATTTCTGTCTAGAGCAGTGTCTAGTTGCAATCACCTGCACGGATATAGCTCTTGCTGCATCAGTAGAACCCAAATGCCACCCAGTGGAAACACGTCAATGGTATTTTCTTACACTAGCGACCCAAGTACATTTGCTGCCCTAGGGGAATTATCACGACATGGAAGTATGAAACGGGCCGCACGACTGGGTCAGCGGAAGCTCAACAGGGAAGTCACTCTATCAGTGAGAATGACGTGACGTCTGTCAGCCCATGTTTAACCCTTAAAGCACCAGAGGGCGGTATGTGGACCCCACTATTCCCAGCATACAGGTCATCGTGGCCGAGAGTTTTAACCAGCTGGCGCTAAACTCCCCATGCGCTGATTTCACACACACACACACCACACACACACACACACACACACACACACACACACACACACACACACACTGGTCAGTTTGCCTTGAACATTGTCTTCTCGTTCAGAAAGCAATGGCAAACTACTAAAACTAAAAGTATCTAGAACATTAATCTGGCGTTGATTGCACCATCCTACAAAAGGACATCCATCAGTAAAAAACACCCACAATCATTAGTGTAGGAGTAGTTTAGTTTGTAATATATCACTGCATGCGGATATCTCCAGACGTGCTTAGTCTCTGCACATAGATCACACCTGGAGATTCTCAGCACAAGGCACGAACTCCGTAGAACCGGCCAAGATTTAAATGCGTGTATAGCAGAATCACACCCTCTGTGAATTCCTTTGTGAGTAATTTCTTTCTAATGTGGAAATTTTGTCCGGACAGCAGCCTATTTGGAAATTTTGTCCGGAAAACAGCCTATTTTGAAATTTTTTCCGGACACCAACCTATTTGGACCTTTGTCAGGACAGCAACCTATTTGGAAATTGTGTCCGGAAAGCAGCCTATTCAGTCTACTCTTTTCATTATCCAACTGTCAAGGGATGTTTAACGTGCACACGTGGACTCCAAGTTTTTTCGCAATTGTCTGAGGAGCCTTGACGTCCTATCCACTACCCTAGGATACGGGGAGTGTACACCATCTTTTCCTATTATGTAAAAATCTAAACCATGAGACGAACTTGGGCGACTTGAGTCAGAGGCTGACACTGTAACAGCTGATCTACTCCGCTTCCGTTTTTGTCGGGAGGAGATTATAAGCAGGTGATCATGGGACCACAATCAAAGAAGAAGGAGAGAATATTGTTGGTGTTGCTCAAAAGTCTGTTCTTCTCCGACGAGCCAACGAATGACAAGCTGTACAAGGCGGTGCCCAGTTACAAGCTGACGACTCCTTCTGTTGTCTCCGAGAGGTTGAATGATGGTCGTCTGAGGCTCCTTGGCAAAGTCAGCTTTGAGAGAGTTTCACTCAAAAGGTCTGATCCACCTGGTGTCCCAGCACAACTATCACACCAGGGCCACCAAGGGAGATAAGGATAATGCCCCTGTAGAGTTGTTTTATCTAATTACATTAAAACTTACCTAAACGAAATAAAACACAATTCTTTTGCCAGTTTCAACGACATTTTGTCGGGACTTGTCGGGAAAGGAAACTATTCCCCGCGTGACTGGTGATATGAAGGTAAAAACTGACTGAAGGTTATCACATACTATGAATGGCTGCAAGCAGGTTATGCAGTGATCATGAGGAGCTCGAGTATTAATACATTGCTACGATTGTTTTGTTGAATGACAGACACGGACTTCATCACTCATCTAATGGCTCATCATGTGTTTTTTAAAAGTTAGTTGCATATCCTTTAACAGGACGTCGCAGTCAACCCCCGCATTTTTGGGCTGTTAATGATTTCCTGGCAAGTTTACGTTCAGTAATTCCCCATTGCTTTCTAAACGACCGACACTCATACTATTATATGAAAATCAAAGCAAGGCGGCCTGCTTCCAAATCACCTGCAGCTATGTTTCGAAAGCAGTGTGCGAGATTGCAAATTGCGCCCGAAACCCCTTCGTCACAGAGCCGGTTGCTCATCGTGTATGTTCAATTAATGTCTAATTTTGAAGGCTTGCCGATCGATTGCTCTGCGACTGCCATCTTGAACATTATCGTCAGGCAGTTGTAAACCCTTGGACACTCGTGACAGACGCGTCACACACCTAACACCGCGACTCCCATTTCCAATAAATAATTGTTTTTAACCATAGCCTTAAATTTTTAGTCGTTGATGTTTATCTGATTAAGTGCCGAAGGATAATATATCACCAAATGAGACTTACAAACCCTGTGTGTGCGTTTCTTTGGTAAAGAACACTGACTGTAGTATAATAGACATGTTATCAAATTAGAATTGTTGAGTTGTGTTAAAAACCGACATCACTGAACTCAGGACATCCCCAGACGCACTCGGTCCCCTCGTTCAACAGCCAGCCAAGAGTCACACTAGCAAATTAGAAAAGTTAAACCCTTTTACACACTTAAGGCGTAGTGGACATAATATTCTAGACCTATATGTTTATAGACCATTGGTCAGTGCAGGAATGATGTGGTCAGAATCACGCCTGCCGCCGCCTTCACATCCAGTGACATATCTTGGTACCATGTTTATGTTGGATCGACCTGCAAGCTCTCGTCGATTTGTTTTATAAATCCACCTCGATGCGGATTCGAACTCACGATCACCGAGCGGTAGGCAAGCGTCTAGCCCCTACGCTACCGCGGCTCCAATTTCAAATCTGAAACTTTCTTAAATACGATTTGGGGGGGGGGGGGGTGTTGGGGGGGGGGGAGGGGGGGGGGGCTTCAGATGAAAATATTAAAAATGTGATAGAAATTCAAATAACCTTGCCATTGTCTTGTAACCTTTAAAAATTTTTTAAGGTTGTCAAGAGTGTTTAGCACGTGCCATCACGGCGCAGACGAACGCGGTGACGTCTTGAGGACAGTTTAAAGATGGGCGCTCCACTTTTGACATGCACCAAATTGGAGCAGCTTTCTGTTATCCGGTTCTTGTTTTTTTTTTTTTTGGGGGGGGGGGGGGATGGGTTGTCGTGTCCTCCTTTAAAGTGTCGTCCCTGGAGTGAAGAGAGTCAACACCCACATTATAATATTTTTTCCCTTATCAATATCCTGGAGAATCCACCAGCTTCCGTCCAACACACTCCATCAGCCTATGGACACCTTTTCTTATCACTCTCTCACTGTCGTACTATGCCCCCTCTCATACTTTCCCAAAGCAACATACTCAACAACTCTTGCTTCTAAAAATTAATAAAGATTAATTTATTAAAAGAAAAGTGTAACGTATATGAGACGTGTATGCGAAGAAAATGTGTGTCGTGTATTATAACATAACTGTATGTGTCAGCCCTCAAAGTTCAGGATCATAGTGTACACATCATGGCAAAGATCACACGACATCACAAGACTCATCACAGGGACCTCACCGAAGTCGTGTCCTTCTCTCCAGACATGTCCTCCTCCAGGAACTCTGATGACCATGAGATCTGAATCCCATGTAAATATAATCCGTGGAAAATACTATTATAGTTCCTAACACAACTGTTCCTAATAGTTTATAGAAACTCCGGCTTCATAATTCCGGCGCAGTGAAACAAACATGGAACACTGTCCTATGAACAAGACTTTTTGTCTCTTGCTAATGTTCACTAGTTCTCACTATTAAACAGTTATTGTCTATACTCCAATAGAGTCCTTTATTTTTGTTCTAGTCATAAGTGAACTGAATATCCATCACGACTGGTGTGTTAAAACTGGTATGACCTAAACTCATTCGGTATTTATCCTGTAGGATACATATACCATTCAGCTCCACTGAGCAATGTTGATCATCTTCCTCTAGCCTAATCTCTGTTGTAAAGTTGCTGGCCAATCTTCCTGCGCCAAACTTTATCCGGGATCGGATTTTCTCTGGGTTTCGTGTTCTTCATTCCAACCAGAAGGAACCTGTAACATAAATCATATAACCGGTGATAGCCTCCCCGTCACTGATCTCTATTAGATGATCGTGGCCATCGGCCTCGCTCAGAAAATATAATGAACCTGTCAGGGACAGATGAACTGACCACATAGGTTATCATCAGGCCAAGACAAGAAAAAAAATCAGCAAACAGAATGCGGAAACCCCCCCCCCCCCCCCCCCACCAGGGAGCACCCACTGTAATATCCCAATTATTCCTCATTACTCAATTCTCAACTAGTAAAGCTTATCAACACTTCACTAATCTATTAACAACTAACAGAGCCAAGTATCACTTCCCTACTCTAGCTAGTTTTCCACTACCAGTGCTAATCATCACACTTGGTTTTAAACAAGGCTACAGCCTATAGTAATTAGAACGAATATTATAATAAGGTTATACCTTACGGCACTGCAGTTTACACTAAATTACATCTAATGGTAGCCATACAGGCTCGTGTAAACTAAATCAAATATCTCCTTCACACGTTAGATGTTCTAACTGCTGCAGTGACAAGCATGTCTGCCTAGATCCACATTTTCAAGTTCCCCTAGTTGATCCCAACTCAGGTTTTTATGGCAACTCCTAAAGTTGATCACGTGACATTTTCCTTTATGCCCACACAGGTGGCATATTGGGCAGACCCTCCCTTGTCAGGGATCCATCCTCCCTGGCTCCATTAATGTTAGATTTGTCATCACTGGTTTTGACATCCAAAACAATCTAGAGAGTTACTGTACAGTTCCAACAAAGGGTTTCGATACCAAGCTGCCAATCATGGTTTTCCAAACAACCTTACATTGTGCACGTGACGTTGTTGATGTCCTGCAGGTGTTCCACTGTTTCCAATAACAAGTCCTCAACTTTCTGTCATGTGGTGACAGTCAAACCCGCCATTCCGTTTGATGTCGGGAAATACCAACTGACAATCTGACCGTTTCTCCCTAGTCGGGCACTTCCGACCTGTTGATAAACTGTCAATCTTCTGTTCAGTGGTGACAATCCCAGTCGCCGTTTCGCCTGATGTCCGGAACTATAAATGACAGACAGGGCTGTTCCATGTACTGAGCTGGCAATTCTATGTGATTCTAACTGTTATTGAACTGTCAACGCGGTGTCTGATTCAGCGCACTCACTTCCCAATGTTTACTATTTGCTGACCCGATGTAACTCGTGCAGCTGTATTTACTCTGTTAGTTAAAATCGCTGTGGCCTAGAAAATATCCCGTTAATCAAACTTCTGTATTTTCATTATCTGGTTAACTCATGGCGATCTCGTGACATGGGTGAAGGGGTGAAATCTATAGCAATTCATCGGCGAATGAAGGTTCGGTATGGAGATGCCTGCCTGTCAGTCCAGCAAGTGTATGAGTTGAGTTTCAACACGGCGTGCCTTCTGTTACAGACTGTTCACGACGGGGTCAGGTACACCCATTAGTGACCCTAGAGTAGTTACACACGCGACCAAAAGATTTTTTTTCTACAGGAACCCAAGCACTTTATAGGCGCTTGAAGACGTGCATTGAACGCATTGTTCACTACATCGAAAAGTGATACATTTGTTGTCGACTTTTTCAGAATATATTCACACACACACACACGCACACACACACACACACACACACACACACACACACACACACACGCACACGCATGCATACACATATAGTTCTCATTTGAATCCATCTCGTAATATTAACCATAGTCTTATAATTTCAAACGTTAATTTTTAATGGGTGTTTCATTCCCCCATTCCTTTTCCCACGTGTGGGTTTCTTGTTTACTTAAAACTGCAATCATACAGGCTAACATATTTCCAGCACTCGTGATACAAGTTGTGATAAACTTACATTTTTTAGGTAATTAAAATGAAGGAAAAATAAATCTGGCTATAAATGACAAACTCTGCAGCATGCGCAAAGGTTGTATTCTGATATACAATACCCGCGCATCTTATCGTGCGTCTTGATTACCACTTCCGGTGTCAAAGTTGAAGGCCGGCATATTTTCAACGTTCAGTGGCAAATAAATGTCAAGCGTGACATGGACAGAACAATAAATGATTCAATATTGTCGTGAACACACATACTCTAACACATAGGGAGAGAGAGAGAGAGAGAGAGAGAGAGAGAGAGAGAGAGAGAGAGGAGAGAGAGGAGAGAGAGGAGAGAGAGAGAGAGAGAGAGAGAGAGAGAGAGAGAGAGAGAGAGAATTGTCGTTTGCTCCTGGATTACTTTTTTGGGTGGGGGGGGGGGGGGGGGGGGGGGGGGGGGGGGGGGGGGCTCATTTTTACTAAACACTTTCGTTGTGTTTTATCATAAACATAGAATTTTGTCCGTCCGTCTTTTAAAGAACAGTGCTTGTAATTCAATAGGCATTTAGTAAAAGTAGAGATGTAAGGTAATTTGATTTTTTAAAAAAAAACAAAGAAACGTAGAGATGTAATGTAATGTGGTAAAAGTAGAGAACTAAGATATCTGAGAACAGTAGACAAGTGAAGTAATTTGAGAAAAGTAGGAAATATGGGTAATTTGATAATTGTAGAAAAGCAGAGAAGTACGGTAATTTGCTAAAGGTAGAAAATATAGATACAGGTTGTCTACAGACAGATGGTGAAGCTGCTGGCCAAGATGGTATAACGACAAACGCTATTAAATCAAAAATAAACAATTCACCTTAACTGCTGCAAAAAAAAAAAATGTTTTATGGAGCCTGGGAGACCGAATAAACACCGGGAGACTGGAGAGAAGAATATTTGGTGAAGTTGCCTGTATATAAAAAATGCACCAAGTTGCCTAAGAAAGGTGACCTGCAGGTGTGTGGCAATTAGAGAGGGATAATGCTTTTGTCTATGTCTGGGGAAATATTAAGCCGGACCAATCTGGAGAAAGATTAAGAGATGCCACTGACAAACAGTTAAGGGATGAACAGGCAGAATTCCGACCAAACAGGTCATGTAGGGACCAGATAGTCACATTACGCATAAAATAAAAGCATAGTGTTGAACTGCATTCGCCACTTCCTATTGGATTTGTAGATTATGAAAAGGCCTTTGACATCATTGATAGCGGATCTCTTTAGAGCAGTGGTTCTCAACCTTATTTGGCCCATGCACCCTTTCACCATATGTCAGAATGGTATTTCCCCCTTTTAAGTAAACGAAAGAAGAATTCCCCCCCCCCCCCCCCCCGTTTTCCAAAATTGTCAACCTCAAAAGGTGCATTGTTTTATATTCACAATATTGTATTAACACACCAAATTAATCATATTACAATAAACAAACAGTTAAAATGTCAAGGAATTGTCACTTAATACACGACACCAGAATGCGAGAAAATTGTGCTTCATCAAACAAAACGCTCAATAGAAAACCAGGATATTGTTCCTGAAGCCATTTCGAGTTTGCCGATCTGTAGTCTTAACCCCCCCCCCCCTGGAAACCCTACAATTCCCCCCTTGGGGGTACTTCCCCACTGGTTGAGAACCACTCTTTAGAGACTAATGCGGCACTATTGGATCATACAAAAAATCATTAACCAAATAAGGGCAACATATAAAGAAATTAATTGTATACAACATTGCACTCCTATTACACACACACACACACACACACACACACACACACACACACACACACACACACACACACACACACACGCGCGCGCGCGCGCGCGCGCGCGCACACACACACACACACACACACACACACACACACACACACGTTACGTGATGCAGGATAAACTAATCACACTTGAAGAAATATCACAATAAGTAGATCTAACAATTATTAGAGGTAACACAAAGATGAGTAGATTAAATCAAGCAAATAATAACCTGATTTCCCTTGGTGTAACCTCAGTTCCAGAGGATGAATCATACACCTATTTGGGAAACAATGTAGACAAACATGGGGGAACAGATAGAGATACTAAAATAAGAATACACAAGGGAGGAGGAACTTTCATCGTCAAAAGAAGTTAAACTTAGCACCAAACTTGGACTTGTTAACTCCAATGTTAAATCAGCACCTCTGTATGTTAGTTAGTTAGTTAGTTAGTTAGTTAGTTAGTTAGTTAGTTAGCTAGTTAGTTAGTTAGTTAGTTAGTTAGTTAGTTAGTTAGTTAGTTAGTTAGTTAGTTAGTTAGTCGAGGTTTCAACTTCACGGCAAAGGGTCGTCCCCATTTTGCTCCATTCCTGTGCCAGTGAATATCACACAAAATGCTCCCCAATGTCCAATGTGAAAAGTGGAATAGACAGGAGTCTCGGCAATCCAACAGCCCGCAAAGGTACACTGTGCAAAATGCCGCCGCCAGAATGCCGACACAAAATTCAACCACGAAAACCACAGTTCATCGTCGATGGATTCGGCAGTCACCAGAAAGACCTCATTGACCCGGGTTTTCTCATATGGCTCGGTCTTTTACTGCAGGGCGACCCGCCGAAAGTGTCGCATAAAGCACGAACTCCGCAGCTTCAGCGCCGACTCCCGGGAGTCTCCTGAAAAATGCACCCGTGAACCGAAAAGGCAAATCAATCTATTCAGCAACAGCCGGTAGCCATTGTTTCGAACATGCAGGTAACTGTACAGGACAGATGTAAAAGCATTCCCCGCGAATTTCACTAGCTCACAGTGTCGCCCACGCGCTCACTCAGTAGCAGGGCAACGGAACCATTACTTCTGTATGTATGGGTCAGAAACATGGAGAACAACGTAAAGAATTATAGATAACTACAAAAATTCACTAACTGCTTCCTGCGCAGAATCATCATCATCAAATACCGTGCCGGCTGACGTAAGCGTTCATGGCTCTTCACAGACCTCAGGTCTTTGGTGTTCTGGATCAACTCTGCTGATGATATTCCTCCATGCCACCGTCTCAATCCGTCCAGCATCATTTCTCTTGGTCTGCCTCTGCCTCTCTTCCCCTCGATCTTTCCAGTTGTCACGATGTTCTCCAATGCCTCTCTTCTCATCACATGACCAAAGAAAGCTGTTTGTCTCTTTCATATTGTTGTATATAGTGTTCTAGTTTCATTAGCCTCTTTCAAGCAATCGTGGTTAGTTACTCTGGCAATCCAAAGAATTCGCAACATTCGTCTTAAAAACCACATCTCTGTTGCTTCTAAGTTCTTCCTAATTTGTTCATTTACATTCCAAGATTCGCTGCCATACAGCAAAACTGGTTCTATATAGCATTTTAGCACTCTCTTTCTTACATTCATTGATAGCGACTTATTACATAAGATACTCTTCATTTTCTGAAATGCGGCTTTTGCCTGTGCTATTCTGCTCTTAATCTCTGTTGTACATCTTCCATCTGATGTTATAAGTGCCCCTAGGTATTTAAAATTATCCACTTGGTTGAGAATTTCCCCTTCTATTTCTATGATACATTTGTGGATTTATCGCTTAGCTACTTTATTACTCATATCTATACACCACATAATTGGTCTTTCTTTCTTTCTTTCTTTCTTTCTTTCTTTCTTTCTTTCTGTCTGTCTGTCTGTCTGTCTGTCTGTCTGTCTGTCTGTCTGTCTGTCTGTCTGTCTGTCTGTCTGTCTTTCTTTCTGTCTTTCTTTCTGTCTTTCTATCCTTTTCTACCTCTCTGTCTCTTTATCCATCCCTAATCTCGCTCGCACGTCTTTTCTTTCTTTCTTTCTTTCTTTCTTTCTTTCTTTCTTTCTTTCTTTCTTTCTTTCTTTCTTTCTTCATTCTCTGTCTTTAATTTTAATTGCTTTCTTTTTTTTTTATCCATCTCCTATTTAAATTCTTTCTTTCTTTCTTTCTTTCTTTCTTTCTTTCTTTCTTTCTTTCTTTTTGCCTGTCTGTCTGTCTGTCTGTCTGTCTGTCTGTCTGTCTGTCTGTCTGTCTGTCTGTCTGTCTGTCTGTCTGTCTGTCTGTCTGTCTGTCTCTCATCTGTAATTTATTTATTTCTTTAGTCTTTAATTACTTTACTTTAATTTTTTTTTCTTATATGTATTTCTTTCTTTTTTATTTGCTATATCATTTTATTTTATAACATCATTACTATCATCACCATCAACCCTATATTGTTTCTGGTTTTGCCTTTTCCAAACATCCAGAATCCACCGTAGACAGATCAGTTAACTCGTTTCCTGACATTGGTAATATACAACTGAAGGAAACCCGTTAAACTGTATTCTTACTGTGCCCATTACATGCTCTTCTTTCCATAATCCTAGCCTGCCACCGAAGTCTTTCATCTTGTCTTCCACGTGTCCTAATCAGTTCGCGTGAACTTATCACAATAATAACTTGGTACAACTAAAAACTAACAGCAATAAAGTTTGCTCCAGAACACGAAACAAACTGCCCTAGAATACGAAACAAACTGCCAAGACTATATCATAACACATGTGAAAATACCAGTAAACAACAGGATATGAGGTATGATATCGCGGTTGGCGTGGCGACCATGTCAGGACAACCCTCGCTGAGGCTTCGTTCTTTGCATATCACCACACGTGTACGTGCATTTATAGGGAACTATTTCTTCTGTGGATTTATCGCTTATCGACTTTATTACTCATATCTCTACACCACATAGTTGGTTTTTCTTTCTTTCTTTCTTTCTTTCTTTCTTTCTTTCTTTCTTTCTTTCTTTCTTTTCTTTTCTTTTCTTTCTTTCTTTCTCCTCTCTATCTCCGAATTTCTCTCTGTTCTCTCTCGTGGGTCTTTTCTTTCTTTCTTTCTTTCTTTCTTTCTTTCTTTCTTTCTTTCTTTCTTTCTTTTTTTCTTTCTTTCTTTCTTTCTTTATTTCTTTCTTTCTTTTTTTCTTTCTTTTTTTCTTTCATTTTCTTTCTTGCTTACATGTTTTCTTTCTTTCTTTCTTTCTTTCTTTCTTTTTGTCTGTTCTTCCCTTGTTTACATTTCTTTCTTTCTTTCTTTCTTTCTCGCTTTCTTTTTTTTTGTTTCTTTCTCGTATTTAATTTCTTTCATTCGTTTCATTAGTTTCGTTTTAGCATAACCTTTCTTTCATTGTCTTTTTTTTCCTTATTACTTCCTTTCTCTATATAATCTTTTCTTTCTTTCTTTCTTTCTTTTTCTTTTTCTTTCTTTCTTTCTTTCTTTCTTTCTTTCTTCTCTCTTTCTTTCGTTTTTTCTTTCTTTCTTTCTTTCTTTCTTTCTTTCTTTCTTTCTCCGTCTGCTACACTATATTTCTGTCAGCTGTTTATCACACACACACACACACCCACACCGACAATGCATGATCTAAATTGTGGCGTTGAGGCACTATCTGCCGAGTACCACAGAAGATCTTTAAGCAATAAAGGCAACATATAATGGCATGAAAGGCTGAGCTCATCAACAGGGAAAACTAATAGTCAAATTAGTTCCATATCCTTTACAGGACCACGCAGTCAGTCACAGCATTTTTTGGCTGTTTTTTATTTCTTGGCAAGTTTACGTTCAGTAGTTTGCCATCGCTTTCTAATAATTTGCACTATACAATTCTATGAAAACCAACGCAAGGCAACAGTATCCTGCCAAATCTCTCTCAGCTGTGTTTCGGACGCGGTATGCGGAATTACGAAACATGTAAGATGAGAACTGGAGTGCATCAGGCTTGCATGTTGTCACCTTTATTATCATTCATTCATTCATTCATTCATTCATTCATTCATTCATTCATTCATCCATTCATGCATTCATTCATTCATTCAGTAGTATTTCCTTTGCAGAACCTCGCTCACATAAAAATCTCTCGATCATAAGCAAGATGTCCCGCGTCGGATACACCCATCTGGAGATCATCTGCCACATCCTGCACCTATCTTCTCTTTGGCCTTCCTCTTCTTCTCTTCCCGGGCACATACCCCTCCATTATTGTTCTCTCCAAACTTTCATGACGTTTTAAATCACCAAAATATTTCAGTTTGTTTTTCGTGTTTTATCGTCATCAGTAGCCAACCTTCTTCAATATTCATATCTTGGGTGCATTTGTTCTTTTCTGTATCCAAGATATTCTTAGAACCCGTCTATAACATTTGTATTCAAAGGCATTTATGCGCTGTTCAGCTTGTTTAGTAAGTGTCCAGGTCTCACAGGCGTATGTTGCAATGGTAATGATGCATGCTCTTAAAAATCTGATTTTTGTAGTTCTATCTGTCCCACTTCACAATATATTCAGCAATTCAAATTTTGAAGAGCAATAGACATCGTCTTGTAATTTCTTTATCATACTTATTGATCATAAACTGGGTGGCCAGACGCTGTGGTGATGGGCTCGAATCCGCATCGGGTCGGATGTTTAGAATTGATCTGGTCGACCCAGCTAATTATGGGTACCATAAAATGCCTTGGGGAGTAAAGGCGGCCGGCGGAATACAAACCACGTCACCACAGACAGGAGCCGACAGGTCTGTCCAAATATGAGTCTAGCACGGTATGTCCAATACGCATTAAGGCGTGTTAAACGGGCATTGCCTACTAGGTTTATAGACACGATGGGTCCCGTGGTTGAGCAGTGGCCAGCACGCCTGCTGTCGGTCTGTTGGCCATGTGTTTGAATCCTCGTCGAAGCGGGTGTTATTAAAGTCTGTTGAACACCTGTATTTCTATTACGAGTCTTCTGTTGACTTCTTCCCATCAATCCCCATTGTTGTCAGTTCTGTTGCCACCGTGCCAGCCGTTTTCAAGTCCTTCATTAACTAATTCAGAGCCGTGGGATGATCAATCGCCTTAAGCGACTTCAGGTATTTGCCATGGGATTACATACAGTAGTTTTCCACATGCACCCCACTTTAATTTGCTATATAATACATCATGTCTGCTAGCATATTAACAACTTTTAACTCATAGCTGTGACACATCCCTACTTCCTATTTTCCACCATCTATTTCTGTTAGGCCCCGACCTACTTCTAGCTTGGCCACTGAATCTGTTGGCAATAGAGTTTCGTCTTCCTCTTTGTTCCTCTTACAAGGGAAGTCCGTCACACTGGGTTATGCGCCTTCAGGTCAGCGCGTCCAACTTCAGTACGCCTTTGTTCCCCCGTTGCTTGTTCCCCCTAAACAGATTCCCTTCAAGGGAACGGGATGTGTTTACCCATTTTTTTTTAAAATGTTGCATATCTCTTGCAGGACGTTGCAGTCAACACCAGCATTTTTCAGCTGCTGTTGATGGACTAGGCAAGTTTTTACGTTCAGTAGTTTGTCATTGCTTTCTGAACGACCGGCTCCCATACCAGCACGTTATAACACAACGCGACACGGTCTGCTGCACAAATCGGTCGCGGCTGAGTTTCGAACGCCTGGTACCCGGCTCACGAACCGCGTTCGCAAGTCTTTGGCCACAGAGACCGGCTACCCATAGGTAGGTTATTTTTCCCAAAATGTTGACAGGGCATGGCATTAAGGCCTACTCTTTGCGATTTCCAACTGCAGTGAGAATTTTAACGTGCACAGTTTGCACACTTGTTCTCCCTATCCGAGAAGGCTTGGTAAGCGCTCTCACTACCCAGGAGATCAGGAGAGCGTTTGATATTGATAGGTTCTTGGGATTGTTCCCAGCCCCATGCAAGGGTCGAATCCAGCAACTTCTGAGCCTGTGACGGACAACGCTATCTCTCAGCAACACAACCCCGGGTGGGGGGGGGGGGGGAACCTGAGTGGTCTCGAGGTATGGTGTCCGCCTCGAGTGCTGGAGGTCCCGGGCTCAAGTCCCGGTGAGGGTCGGGGTTTTTCACGTTGACGTCTAGTAACAAAATTTCCCCTGGTCTCTGGGTAGTGAGATCGGACGCCCGTGTGTATTGTTGCGCACGTAACAAAATCCCTTGGCAGTTGAAAATCGAAAAAGATTAGCCTAACGGCTCTGTCCAGGGCAAAATTTCGAGTTAAAAATCTACCCAAAGTATTTCAGGATCCTCGCCGGTGCTACGGAGTTCGTGCACTGAGCTGAGATTCTCCGGACTCAGGCTTGAGTTAGGAGTAGAACGGAGCACTTATGGGTTACACCCGTGTGCCGTGATGTTGATCCGTCGACTAAACTAAACTAAACTAAACATCCCCGAGCCATCATCTTGTAGCAGGTCCTTGACTGAATGTCGCTGTCATAAGGCGCGTTGAAAAGCCTCTTAATCTCCTGCCATTTCTCCTGTCCCCAAGCACCCTCATGATAAAAAAAGGTGTCTGCAATGTCCTATGCCCATTTTAGTGCTGGTTGACCTCCGATTCTTCTACCAGAATAATTTCCCCCCCCCCCCCCCCACCCACCCACCCTCCCACCAATATTAGATGTCAAATTGTTGTCAATGTTTACTCTGTGATATTTTCACGCTGGAAATGACTTTACAACCTACAACACAAATCAGCTAACTCAATACCAAGGTTGTAAGCGGCCTAATAAAAGAACAGAGTAAACGAAAACACAAAGAGCGAGGTTTCTCTGAAATGTCACGTAATGGGAAGTCAGGTATGCGGTCTGCAAGTTCTCGTGTACTTTGTGCCGTATTATATTCCCTGTTGGGTGAGCCTATACGGGGTTAGAGTGCCGGTTGAACATTCCACAACGATTGCTAATAGGTCCTTGCTATACCAAATACCTGGAATTATCAGCCATTTTGGATTTGTATGCTTTGGTGTCGTCCGAGTTACCGAGACCTCAAATGGGAAGTAAAGGATAGAAACACTGAAGCATGTCGTCAACGGACACTAAGGAGGGTTGGTCTGAGACTGGCTGAAGACCTGTGGGGGAAAAATATATCAGCCAGCACCCAACCAATACTGAACTGGTCTACACAGGGCTTTGCTTGCGGGGTTGTGGGTCGATGCTCCACTAGCAGTTATAAGGGCTGAAGAAGAACTCTCTCTCTCTCTCTCTCTCTCTCTCTCTCTCTCTCTCTCTCTCTCTCTCTCTCTCTCTCTCTCTCTCTCTCTCTCTGGTCTTTAATTGTTTTATCTATTTATTTCTAAAGACGAGACACAATGACAGAAAGAAGAAAGATATTTTTGTTGGAGAGGGTTTAAGGTATAGCTTCCACCTCGATTCTAAAAGAATCGTCTTCGAATCTAGACGGGGAACTTTTATTAATTTAAAAAAATGAAATAAGAAGTAGTCATCACGTCACTTATCCCCACCCCCAACCTGAGGATGATGGGCTTACAGATGGAACGTTTTTGGACGTTTTGCTTTCTTGTGCAAGAGTGGACACAAATATAAATCCTATCGACGATTGAAATCGTGAAGAGTAGGCAGTGATGCTATGTTCAGGAAAACATGAAAGAGAAAAGCAACCCACAATAGAATATTTCTATCTACAAAAGAAATGGATAAGTATTTTAAGGTGTATAGGCAGTTTGCAGACAGGGCAGAGGTAAGGGGATATCTTCAATAAGAGAGCCTTATTTGAAAAATGATAGAGGAAAATATATAGATTCATATGTTTTTCATAAACTTGATCCACTTAAATGAAATAGAGTATTGGGGACGTATTAGAAGCTCGGAGACGTGGTTTCAGAGACAAATGTTGCGAAAACTTCCAGAGTAACTAAAAACGATTGTCTGGACGAAGCTAATTAAAGTATTGAATGTTTTGCATATCCTTTACAGGACATAGCTGTCAACATCAGCATCTTTCAGCTAATTGTTGATTTCTTGGCAAGATTACGCTCAGTAGTTTGCCATTGCTTTCTGAGCGACCGGCTCCATACTCTCATAAATCACTGGCGCGACTCGAACTGCTTCCAATTCTCGTGCGCTCACGTCAACCACGAGAGTATTCGGGGTTACGGAGAAAGCTGCTAACCTCTCGGCCATGGAGACCGGCCTAATTAAAGTAGAACATTATAAACAGCTGATGAACGAAACAAACAGCGTCCACCTAGAACACCAATGATCTAGATCTGTGGAGAGACATAGATGCCAACACTAATTGACAGGACACATGATAGTGATAATGTGAGGGTGGCGAAGATCATAAACAACAAGCAGCCGTTAGAGCAGTTGGTGAAACTTTATTAATGATCCAGGCATATCTACCCTGTGTAACCTGTCACTTCTGTTACAATTGCTGGAAATCCGATTCAATGAGACAGATATGTAGAGACACGGTTCTCCTCTTAAACAATGGTACAGGCTTAGAACAGTTAATTCTGTCTTTCAAAAGACACAGTGACGACGATAGTCATTTTCTGAACAGTAACAAGTATAACAATAATAGTAATAATAATAATAATATCTACAGAAAAACTAAGTGTCAACGACAATTTACATTCAGTTAGGGGGAAAATGGAAATGTTGAAAATCTTGACACTATAATTTACAATACAGTCGACTTGTCACAAGACTGCAGAAGGAGGCTGACCGTAGGACTACAGGAGTGATACAGCGCTTCAGATCCGTTGACACAACAACAGCAAATTAATAAATATTCTTATATAATATGAGAACGCGTATATTTTCTGTGACAACATACATATATTTTTTTCCCGTTCACTCTCATCGAACCCAAGCTCAATCACTACAGAAGAAAATAGAGGAAGGATATGTGTGACGATTAGGACATTACTCTGAGACAATGGTATCAGCGGTGTCAGACACGGCTTTGATGCTCGCTCTTGTAGTTCGCTACAAGAGGGATAGACCGGTCTCTTATTCCCTTTGGACATTACAAATTAAACTTAATGCATCCAGTAGTAAACAAGTCAATGTCGTATATGAAGTATTTGAATACTTTAACAATAGCATATGGAAGATGCATTGAGTACGATAAGTCTAGAAAAGCTCAAACAAAGGCAACATTTCAAAAGATGAAGAATATTCTATGCAATTTATTATTGTCAATCGAGGTAACGAAAGGAGTTTTTACGAGCTATTTTAAACCAATCCCGATGTATGGAAGTGAACAGTTGACAATTTATCAGACAAGTGTGGGATTATACTGAAGCTGCAGAGATGTGATTTTAAAGAATAAAGATGAGAACACGCTGGATAGATAGAAAGAATCATGAAGATGTTCACTCACAAAGAAAGCAGGTTACTTGCAACAGAAGAGGGCAGTCCTCATTCTGTGGGCAAGTCATAAGAAGGGGAAAGCTGTACGATGTCGTCATAACAGGGAAGTTGGAAGGGGGGAGAGACAGGGGAGATCAAGCTGGACGATGTCGTCATAACAGGGAAGTTGGAAGGGGGGAGAGACAGGGGAGATCAAGCTGGACGATGTCGTCATAACAGGGAAGTTGGAAGGCGGGAGAGACAGGGGAGATCAAGCTGGACGATGTCGTCATAACAGGGAAGTTGGAAGGGGGGAGAGACAGGGGAGATCAAGCTGGACGATGTCGTCATAACAGGGAAGTTGGAAGGGGGAGAGACAGGAGAGATCAAGAGAGACGATGCTGGACAGCTTGTCATCATGGTGTGGAGGAACATCAGTAAAGAAATGATTGACAGTACATGAGACAGAGGGCTGCGGAGAAACATAATCATACAACGCTACACGGTATGGGCTATGAAAAGGTTGCCATTTCCATTGTTCAGCTTCTGTGACCTTGTAGGACTGCAAACATGGGGTTAAATAAGCAAGAGGGTCGACTTCCTTGCACCGAGTTTTATTCCATTTAGCTCCAGCGACGACCCCTATGATTCTCCAAGAAAATTACACTCGTGAACCGAACGAAGTAACCTGGAATCGAACCCGCAACCTAGTTTAGTCGATGGATCAACATCACGGCACACGGGTGCAACCCATAAGTGCTCCGTTCTTCTCCTAACTCAAACCTGAGTCTGGAGAAACTCAGCTCAGTCCACGAACTCCGTTGCACCGGCAAGGATCCTGAAATACTTTGGGTATATTTTTAACTTGAAATTTTGCCCGGGCAGCGCCTTTAAGCTACTCTTTTTCGATTTCCAACTGCCAAGGGATTTTTTTACGTGCGCAACAAATACACACGGGCGTCCGATCTCACTACCCAGAGACCAGGAGAAATTTTATTACTAGAAGTCCACGAGAAAAAATCCCGGTCATCACCGGGGCTTGAACCCGGGACCTCCAGCACTCGAGGCGGACACCATACCTCGAGACCACGCAGCCCGCAACCTTCGGAGCCCGAGTCACTTCGGCACGGAAACTCCCTTCTGGACTGAAAGTTATATATATATATGGCCGCAATATGGATGAGACAAGCCTGGAGGGCATTAACCTATGTCCCGCAAGGAGCAGCTAACTGAGATGAATTATTAAGGAACGATAAAAGCAGCCAAGACACGTCGCCAGCCAGTTACTTCCCCTTGTTAGCTGTGAGGTGTCAGTAAATTCCCGTGAATTAATTTTTTCCCGATAATTTCCAGTGTATTGATCCCTAAGCTGAGCAGACTGGAAAATGATGCAGACATCAGGGACATTTCTTCTTCTTCTTCTTCTTCTTCTTCTTCTTCCTTCTTCTTCTTCTTCTTCTTCTTCTTCTAAAGTAGATAGTTTTGCGTTGTTTTCGATGGCATGAGGTTTCAGTCTTGAAAACAAAAACAAAAACAAAAACAAAAAAAAAAACAATGGCAAGCTACTGAAATAACATTGCCTAGTAAATCACAAACCGAAATACATACTGAAGTTGATTGCAACATGTAAAGGGCATACAACCAATTTGTGTAGATTTGGTCTATAAAAATTCTTAGAATATCACGGACAAATAAGAAGAAGAAAAATGTTGATATTCTACAGATACGTTCATCGAATAAAACTGGTTAATAAACATTATCGTGTCTCTGAAACTAGAGATCATGGCCGAACGGATAAAAACGCTCGCTATTAAACTTCCGGTGTGCTGATGCCGAGATAGCGGGTTCAACCCCTATACTGGTCAGTTGGAATGAAATATTGACTTCTCGTCCTTGACCTGGGGATGTAACGTACAAGTACTTCAGAAGTCTTAGTGGGCTCACCTGATTGCGACGGACACTGGTAATAGGGCGTCAACCAGCACAAAGATAGGACAGAATAGCGATGGAAGGCACAGGCATCGACCAGCACAAAGATGATTAGGACAGAATAGTGATGGAAGGGACAGGTGTCGACCAGCACAAAGATGGTTAGGACAGAATAGTGATGGAAGGGACAGGCATCGACCAGCACAAAGATGGTTAGGACAGAATAGTGATGGAAGGCACAGGCATCGACCAGCACAAAGATGGTTAGGAGAGAATAGTGATGGAAGGGACAGGCATCGACCAGCACAAAGATGGTTAGGACAGAATAGTGATGGAAGGGATAGGCATCGACCAGCACAAAGATGGTTAGGACAGAATAGTGAAGGAAGGCACAGGACATCGACCAGCACAAAGATGGTTAGGACAGAATAGTGATGGAAGGGACAGGCATCGACCAGCACAAAGATGGTTAGGACAGAATAGTGATGGAAGGCACAGGCATCGACCAGCACAAAGATGGTTAGGAGAGAATAGTGATGGAAGGGACAGGTGTCAACCAGCACAAAGATGGTTAGGAGAGAATAGTGATGGAAGGGACAGGTGTCGACTAGTACAAAGATGGTTAGGACAGAATAGTGATGGAAGGCACAGTCATCGACCAGCACAAAGATGGTTAGGACAGAATAGTTATGGAAGGGATAGGCATCGACCAGCACAAAGATGGTTAGGACAGAATAGTGATGGAAGGCACAGGCATCGACCAGCACAAATATGGTTAGGAGAGAATAGTGATGGAAGGGACAGGTGTCGACTAGTACAAAGATGGTTAGGACAGAATAGTGATGGAAGGGACAGGCATCGACCAGCACAAAGATGGTTAGGACAGAATAGTGATGGAAGGGATAGGCATCGACCAGCACAAAGATGGTTAGGACAGAATAGTGAAGGAAGGCACAGACATCGACCAGCACAAAGATGGTTAGGACAGAATAGTGATGGAAGGGACAGGCATCGACCAGCACAAAGATGGTTAGGACAGAATAGTGATGGAAGGCACAGGCATCGACCAGCACAAAGATGGTTAGGAGAGAATAGTGATGGAAGGGACAGGTGTCGACTAGTACAAAGATGGTTAGGACAGAATAGTGATGGAAGGCACAGGCATCGACCAGCACAAAGATGGTTAGGACAGAATAGTGATGGAAGGGATAGGCATCGGACCAGCACCAAGATGGTTAGGACAGAATAATGAAGGAAGGCACAGGCATCGACCAGCACAAAGATGGTTAGGACAGAATAGTGATGGAAGGGACAGGCATCGACCAGCACAAAGATGGTTAGGACAGAATAGTGATGGAAGGGACTCGACCTAGCACAAAGATGGTTAGGACAGAATATGATGAAGGACACAGGCATCGACTAGCACAACGATGGTTAGGACAGACTAGTGATGGAAGGCACAGGATCGACCAGCACAAAGATGGTCTAGGACAGAATAGTGATGGAAGGGACAGGTGTCGACTAGTACAAAGATGGTTAGGACATAATAGTGATGGAAGGCACAGGCATCGACCAGCACAAAGATGGTTAGGACAGAATAGTGATGGAAGGCACAGGCATCGACCAGCACAAAGATGGTTAGGACAGTAATAGTGATGGAAGGGACAGCATCCACCAGCACAAAGATGGGTTAGGACAGAATAGTGATGGAAGGGACAGGCATCGACAGCACAAAGATGGTTAGGACAGAATAGTGATGGAAGGGACAGTGCATGTCGACCTAGCTACAAAGATGTTTAGGACAGAATAGTGATCGAAGGCACAGGTGTCGACTAGTACAAAGATGGGTAGGACAGAATAGTGATGGAAGGAATAGACATCGACCAGCACAAAGATGGTTAGGACAGAATAGCGATGGAAGGCACTGGCATCGACCAGCACAAAGATGGTTAGGACAGAATAGCGATGGAAGGCACTGGCATTGACCAGCATAAAGATGATTAGGACAGAATAGCGATGGAAGGCACAGGCGACCAGCACAAAGATGGTTAGGACATAAAAGTGATGGAAAGGACAGGTGTCGACTAGTACAAAGATGGTTAGGACAGAATAGTGATGGAAGACACAGGCATCGACTAGCACAACGATGGTTAGGACAGAATAGTGATGGAAGGCACAGGCGACCAGCACAAAGATGGTTAGGACAGAATAGTGATGGAAGGGACAGGCGTCGAGCAGCACAAAGATAGTTAGGACAGAATAGTGATGGAAGGGACAGGCATCGACCAGCACAAAGATGGTTAGGACAGAATAGTGATGGAAGGCAGTGGCATCGACCAGCACAAAGATGGTTAGGACAGAATAGTGATGGAAGGGACAGGCATCGACCAGCACAAAGATGGTTAAGACAGAATAGTGATGGAAGGGACAGGCGTCGAGCAGCACAAAGATGGTTAGGACAGAATAGTGATGGAAGGGAGTGGTGTCGACTAGTACAAAGATGTTTAGGACAGAATAGTGATGGAAAGGACAGGTGTCGACTAGTACTAAGATGGTTAGGACAGAATAGTGGTGGAAGGGACAGGCATCGACCAGCACAAAGATGGTTAGGACAGAATAGTGATGGAAGGGACAGGCGTCGACCAGCACAAAGATGGTTAGGACAGAAAATTGATGGAAGGGACAGGCATCGACCAACACAAAGATGGACTCCGGCCATTGCAGTCACCTTGTGCATGCGTGACCATGAAGGTGGAGAAATGGTCAGAAATTCGAGACTTTTCGTCGGGTCATGATGAAAGCCACGTTACGGAACAGATCCTCTACAAGATGATGATAGTTTTAGTAAGTGTAAACATAAAACAGTTTGATTGTCATCCAAATTATAGCTGGGAGCCGTCGTTGCTAGGGGATGGGTCAATCGCCTGGTGGTCCAGTGTTCAAATCTGCCTCACGGCGGTGAATTTGTTGATTCAAAGTGACCACGTAGCCTAGAGCCTGCGCTGCGGCGAAGGCGTTGCGAACGCGATTCGCAATCAGGCATACCGCGTTGGAAACATAGTCGCAGGCGATTTGGAAGCAGATCGCCTTGCGTTGGTTGCATTACAATCGTATGAGCGTCTTTCAGTAAACAATGGCAAACTACTGAAAGGACATCTACCTAGTAAATCACAAACATCCTGTCATAATCTCCCCACCAGTTCTACCGCGTCGTCGTCAACGACGCCTGGCAATTACGGCCAGGTCCACCTGTGAGCGACACAATCCACGCTGTGACAGGAATGGTCAGTCGGTGCATGCGTGGGACATGAAGTCCACGCAGGGACACAACCCCGACTCGCAAGAACTCACAGTGGTTAGCGCCAGACGGCTTGGGACGGTTGTACTGGACAGACGGATTGAATGGTGCTCGTATGACTTGTGTGTATGAACGCTAATAGATAGAAAGCCTGTGTGAGTATAGGAGACTGTGCGCCTGGTATGTAGGAGTGTGAGTTGTATACATTGCATTGATATATCTATTGATTGTATTATGGCATCGATATTGTAATTGCGCGATGCATGTAATGGTTGTGATGAGTGAGAAGTGTGAATAAAGTGTTTGAATTGTATTTGCAGTGTGTCACGTAAAGTCATTCTGTGACCGTGTTGGTATCACATCTGTTAGTGATTACGAGCCTGTGTTATTGCTGAATGCAAGATTCTGACAATCCACAAATGATGGGGTTGAATGCGACGTCATGTACAGGACGTGCAAAACTTTAACACAGCCTAAAGGTCGACTGACTCTAGATACAAGTATCAATGTTCCGAGTTATTCAATACGGCTCGGGTTCTACGGATCGCATTATCCATCGGGCGCCCTAAAATATGGGAATCACATCCTTGATATGCCACATGGTTTGGAAAAAAAGGTTCTTTAACTTTTACAAGATAATTAAACTGTTCGAGTTTGAGCTATTCTCGCAAAGAGAAAAGACAGACTTATTTTAGCCTTCAGACAGCTTGACATGTCAATATGGCGACGCTACTACAGATCTTAGTTCAGAAAACATCCTTTGTAGACACCTTACTAATTAAATGTCAAGAGATGATTTATCGTCTTTAACGACTTTCCGTATCTGCAGTGGTGTTGTCATAACAGGAAAGTTGGAAGGGGGTAGAGAAGGATGGATATATAATACAACATGTCTGCTACCATATTAAAACAACTTTTAAGTTGTAACTGTGGCACTGCCAATTTTCCGCAAACAAATGTTGTTTGTTCTTAACCTACTTTTTTGTGTTTGGACACTGAATCTGTTAAGAAAACGCGCAGGCTAAACAACAGAAACATCGAGAATCCAACTAATTAGATGTTGCATTTTTGCGTCTGAATATTATGACAGGACGGGTCAGCCGAGATGCCCTAGACAAACTAAGCTGGTCCACGATGACCCTGCGACAAGCTGTTAAGATACATTGGGCCTCTCATTTACCAGGACAAGTATGGGTCATGACACAGACTTCGTTATAGGGCTCATATTTTTTGACGGGACCCCAGGTCATTGCAAAAATGAATTTCCTATGTTCTTAGAGATTGGGGGGGGGGGGGAATTGAGAATAAAGCATAAAGCGAGGGAGGGGGTTGGGGGGGGGGTGTGGAAACTAAGTACAAGGTCATTGCTACCGCTATGTCAACGTGTCCGATGAGTCCAATTAGGTGAGATTTTTACGTCCCCATTTGCTGAATTTCCTTCTCACAACGAGTCTATTTTAGCAGCGTCTAGACACATCATTAGACACTCCGGCACTCGTCCCCTGGTTTGAGGAAACGTGTAAAGAGTCCTGATGCGTCATTAGTCATCACGTTTCACATTGAACACGTCTCGGTGATTGTGTCCCCTAGCAAAGACCTGTCTGGGACGCTCAATAATTGAGAAACGTCCGGAGGCACCCTTTTAAAATCACTCTCCACTGCGGTGTGTTATCGGATTTACCTTCCTTTGATACAGACCACTAAAGTAGCTATCTTTGATTTTCTTCTTTTAAGTGGTCGTTGACAACTAGGTTATCGCGACGTCTGGAACTCAGACCAGGTCTTAACAGTGAATCGACCTGGGTCATACGCTAGCGCGTTCTGGGTTCTTAAAGGGAAGATTATATTGACAGTTCAGGTTACACTAAAACGTGCGGGTAAAATACCAGGTCGTGGCGACACTAAGGAAGCTGTCATCCCCTTATGACGGGTCAACATCCTGGAAAAATATGCCATGCTATAAGTTCAGCAAACAGGTTCCGAGCGGCTAGGTATGTGGCATGCGATATCTTCTGATCGTATAGAATTAAATATCTATATTAAATATCTAGCCAAACTAGAACACTATGCAGGAAGCCAAAGGAGATTAATAAACCAACACAGAACGGGTGTCGTTAGCCGCTACACGCTGCGGGATTTACTGAGGAGTGGATCTGAGTACTTATAGACTGAATGAAGATGATCTATAGACTAACAAACCAACTAACTAGCATTGAATATCATATCATCATCATGTGTCATGCCGATAAGCGTGGGCGGTCATGTTTTGCCATCTCGCTCGATCACCAGAGTCGTGAATCAGCTCAGTGTTCTTGTCTCGACCATGCCACGTGGCTAAACCATCTTAGTATTTACTTCTCTGCCTTCCCCGTGTTCTCTTCCAATCGATCTTGCCAGTCTGTCCGCCAAGTTCTCCAATTTATTTCTTCTCATAACGTGATCAAAATATTGTGGCTGTCTACGTCTAATGTTTCTAATCAGTTTACCATTTTCATTTGTTTCTTGTAAGGCTTGGTCATTGGTGTTTCATGCCTGTCCATGGTATTCTTTGCATTTTCCTCAGAAACCACATTTCCACAGCCAGCAGATGTTTTTTTCCCCCAGCCCGTTCGGCTTCACATCCATAAAGTACGGCTTCTATGTAGCACTTCAACACTCTTTATCTCGTTGCAAATGACATCTTTAACAAAAAATCTTTTTATTATCAGCATGCTTTCTATCTTGCAAAAGTCTACCTTCGCCATGGAGATTCTTGTTCTAATCACTTCCAGGCATCTCCCATCAGATGTTACGACCATTCAGAGATAATTTTACAGATTCACATGTTTAAGAATATTCCCATTCACTTGCATATAGATATCTCTCTCAGGGATCGCTGTATCGTAGTGGTTAGGCGCGCATCTGCCGGCCTTTGGTCATGGGTTAGATCCGCATCAAAAGGATACGAAATGTTAAAGCTGACTTGTTGTGCCAGGTCGACCAAGTGTAAAATGGGCATCTGGAATTGTCTTGGGAAGTAAATGCGGCCGGTCGGTGGGATACTGACCACATCAGCCACCAAGTGCCGGTTGGTCTATAAATATATGAGTCTAACAGCATACCCTAGCGCACATTAAATCTTGCATGTCCTTGCATGACGTTGCGCTCAACACTAACTTCAGGTTGATATACTAGGCACTGTTGCATTCAGTTTATTAGCCTTTGCTTTGTGAAAGAGAATTCAACGTTTCAGTCTAAGTGTTAACCCGGGCGACGTTGTTCGGTTTACGAGTGCCATTTTCTCGGAGAGCCCTGTGTGTCACGGCATGACGAGGTTGGGTGACCAGCTAGCTTCCTGCCTGACCCACTTTCCCAGCTTCCATACAGCTTGAAAACCTGACCATTAACCGTGATGACGACACAAAACTGGCTCAACACAACACCCGTACTCTTCGGGAACAGAGATTCAGCCACTGCTGGCGAGTGAACCCCTACCACTATTTTGGTGAGCCAGCATACTAACCACTATTCTATTGCGGCCCGTGTGTAGGCATATCTCAGTCCCATACAGACAAACCCCCATTAATTATTAATCACCGAGCGCCATCTGGATATTCCTGAAAGAGGTGTCTTTGTTTGCCAGTATACTGCAGGTTCGCCTTCATGGCGATGATTTTTGTTCAGTTACCGAGTTTCGCCGGTTCTGTGGCGAAGGGAGTTACGAAATCCTGCATACCGTTCGAACACAGCTGCGAGCGATTTGGCAGCAGCCACTTTGCGTGTTCACAATATGTGAGCCAGCACACTAACCACTATTCTATAGCGGCCCGTGTATGGGTGTATCTCAGTCCAATACAGACAAACCCCCATTAATTATTCATCACGGTGCGCTATCTGGAGATTCCTGAAAGAGGTGTCTTTGTTTGCCGAGATATACTGCAGGGTCGCCTTCATGGCGATGATTTTTGTTCAGTTACCGGGCCTCACCGGTTCTGTGGCGAAGGGTGTTACGAAATCCCACATACCGCTTTCGAAACACAGCTGCGATTGATTTGGCAGCAGACCACTTTGCGTTGGTTTCTATACATTTGTGTGAGTGCCGGTCGTTCAGAAAGCAAATGCAAACTACTGAACGTAAACTTGTCCAGGAATCACCAACAGCCAAAAAAAAAAAAAAAATGCTGGAGTTTTAACTACGACGTCCCGTAAAGGATATGCAACTAACTTTTTTAACCTGGGCTCCAAGATCGACCCAGATTAAAATGACTACCAGGAAATTCTCTGGGAATCAAAGTCGGCCGGTGTGCGGTTTCCCCCATCACCCATCGCACAACTATGAGCTTAGCACCATTTACACATGGCGTGGGGGAGGTCCTTTACTCACATCATCATCACCCAGTGCCTAGTCTGCTGGCATGGGCGATCATGCTTCTCCACAAATTGCGATCTCCGATGGCATGGATCAATTCGTGTGTTGACTCCCTTCCATGCCATGACACGCGAAGTTTCATCTCTTTTTCCACAACTCTTTCCAGTTGTCACATCATGTTTCAATTTTTGTCTTCTCAAAAACTCGCATTATCACATACCATATGATTTCGTTCTACTCTAATAAGCATGATTTCTGTAACATTTCTATAGAGATACCATCATCACGCAGCAGGCCATTCTCAGGACATCACCCTAATCACGACAAACACGGTCTTGTTTAATGTGTCTGCAGTTTCACGTCTTCATCTTCGTTATAGTTGACCACTGCCTCTTCTGCCAGGAATCATGCCCTCCCTTACTGTTCTTTCCACTGGCTTGTTTAATATAGTCAACGTATTTTAGTTTCTGCACCATGATTATGTTTAAGAACTAAAGAGATATTACAGATAAATGTTCTGATATTTGGAAGATCTATCGTAGCAAGCAAAAATATATTTTATAAAATGATGAACATTTAATTCAATAAATCCGTGTTATTGGAGGTTAGGAGGAGATTTCTTGCATGTTACATTGAACCAGTTTTAACAGTTGGCTTTGAATCCCAGACAGTTAGTAAACAAAAAAAACAAAAAAAACAAAAAACACACACACACACACACACCACTCACTCACACACACACACACACACACACACACACACCACACACACACACACACACACACACACACACACACACACACACACACACACACACACACACACACACACACACACACACACACACACACACACACACACACACACACACACCACCACACACACACACACACACACACACCACACACACACACACACACACACACACACACACACACACACACACACACACACACACACACACACACACACACACACACACACACACACACACACACACACACACACACACACACACACACACACACACACACACACACACACACACACACACACACACACACACACACACACACACACACACACCACAACACACACACACACACACACACACACACACACACACACACACACACACACACACACACACACACACACACACACACACACACACACACACACACACACACACACACACACACACACACACACACACACACACACACACACACACACACACACACACACACACACACACACACACACACACACACACACACACACACACACACACACACACACACACACACACACACACACACACACACACACACACACACAACACACACACACACCATGGAAGCTACAGCCATGTGGTTTTAGAGAAGAGTTCTGAAAATTCCTTGGATTGTCAAAGTGAGTCATCTAAACATTATGGAAGACTCAAAGACGACTTGTAATAAATCTCAGAAAGAAGCTGTTATCAATTTTTGCCTCACTAGAAGACAAAAACTAGAACATACTGTGACAACTTAAAAGATGCGTGGAAAGAGAGATAAAGATTAACAGGATGAGACAATTCTTGACATTGTGTGTCATGGCACGGACGGGTGTCAGCTCACGAATTTGTCACGACATTGAAGATGTTTAGAAGAGGGATCATCCGTGCTGGTCAGCAAGTCACTTGATGAGGGTTCCTATATTTGTTATATGTCTACAGAGGCAACAATTTCTAATACAGATAAATATTCTTATTTACAGGTGGCCATACTGACCAAGTTTCACGAGCAGTACTGCGGAGGAACACTAATCTCTCCCAGATGGGTTCTGACCGCTGCACACTGTGTTCGTAAAAAGGGGAAACGGCGGAAGCTCATTGTACGAATTGGAGAGCACGATATCAGCGTAAGTGGTTGCATTTGGTAATGAATCTAAAAATTAAGGGAGATCTGTAGTATTGTGGCTAGCGTATCCACCTGTTGACATTGTGTTCTTGAGTTCTATTTCTGAAAGTAGCTGTCCTATTACGGCTCTAAGATTCATGTTGACTCGACATGGTTTCCGGGGATCTTGGAGAGTAAAGGTGCGAATGTAGTACAGATAATGCTTTCAATTGTTTGCTTTTTGAGCATGGGATGGATGGCCCTAAATCTTTATGAAAATGAAAGATGGAGTTAGGAAGAATTTTTAGGTAACGAAGACATGGTTTCTGCGATGAATGTTACGATTACCTCGGACTGCCAGGGCAACTAACATCGATTGTTTGGAAGAGGGTTATGAAAGTAGAATAGAACAGTGTACACTAGTATAAGAATGTAGAACGGTGTTTTTTTTTTTTTTTTTTTTGGCATATCCTTTACAGGACACCGGTTTCTGTGGCTAAGGGCTTGCGAACGCGGTTTGTGAGCCCGTATACCCGGGTTCGAAACACAGCGGTTTTTTCGAAAAAGGTATAGGAGCTGGTCGTTCAGAAAGCAATGGCAAACTACTGAACGTAAAATTTGCGCAGGAATCACTAACAGCGAAAATGCTGGGGTTGACTGCTACGTCCTCTGAAGGACATGCAACTTAATTTTTACAGGACATCGCTGTCAACATCAGCATCTTCCAGCTGATTGTTGATTTCTTGGCAAAATTACGCTCAGTAGTTTGCCATTGCTTTCTGAGCGGCCGCTCACTTACCCCGTAAATTACCGACGTGATTCGAACCACTACTGATTCTCACCGTCGTCACGTTACTTACGAGAGTATACGAGATTACGGAGAAAAGTTGCTAACCTCTAGGCCAGGAAGCCGGCGTAGAACTGTGTACACAAGTATAAGAAAGTAGAACTGTGTACACAAGTGTAGGAATATAGAACAGTGTACACGAGTATAAGCAAATAGAACCGTGTACACAAGAATAAGAAAGAGACACAGCGTGTTCTGTGGCCATGTAATCAGAAGAGAATCAATAGAGAATATCGTAATGTCTGGAAACATCAGGGAAGAATGGGCAGATGGAGAGAAATTATGTTGAATTGCCTAAAATGTTGGTATGGAGGAATCTGGTCGATAGAATTAATCCAGAATACAAAGTAGGGAGATCTGTGGAGAAAGATAACACAACTCGCACAACTCTGCAATCTTTTACGACATCTGATATTGTAATGAAGTTGGTGATATTGTTGTTTCTTACCTAGCTGTTAGCAGCTGTGTGTGCGCGTGTGTGTGTGTGTGTGTGTGTGTGTGTGTGCGCGCACGCGCGCGCGTGTTTTGTAGCTCGATTTGAACTCAAGCGTTGTCCATACACGTGTGACAGCTTCTTGTGCACTGGACTGATTTTTGCGTGTGGGTTAACATTCCTTATTACCAGTGTCCCTCGCCATTAGGCGAACCCACTCTGAACATCTGGGGTACTTGTAATTTACATCCTCAAGTCAAGGACGAGAAGTCAACATTTTAGTCCAACTGACCGGTGTTGAGGTTGAACCTGCTACCTCGACATCAGCACACCGGAAGTTTTAGAGCAAGCGTTCTTATCATTCGGCAAAGCTAATATCAGAAGAGTTTTACATAAACATCTAATAGCTGTCAGTTGCATTGAGGAAAGGAGTGTACAAGTTCTGTATAAAACTCCATACTGTTGTATGAATGTGAAACATGGACAATAAGCAGGCAAGCTGGGAAACACATGAAGGTAGTGGAAATGTGCTTCTGATGACAATGAAAAGAATATCATTGACGGATAGAAAGAATAAATAAGAGTGATAGTTCTTCAAGAAACGAAAACAGCAAAGACAAGTCTTTGGAGAAATTAGTCACACGGTGTCAATCAAAGTTTTTTAAAAAAATACTTTATGAGAACAAATAAACCCGAAAACTTATTGATAGTTTACAAACTTGATGGGAACAGAACAAGCGGAAGACAGTGAAATAAATACGTGTTTGGCCATACGCAAAGATATCATCTGCAAATGTCAGTATCCTTCCCATCTTTGGTGCTTGAATGCTTGCAATCTTGCTTGTGTGTACATTGAATAGCACAGGTGGTAACGCAGATCTTTGTGGTGATCCCGGGGTAATAATGCACGCCTCTGATGTCCATGAAACTAGGCAGAGCAACCCCACTAGAGTGCAGGATAGCTGATGTCCATGAAACTAGGCAGAGCAACCCCACTAGAGTGCAGGATAGCTGATGTCCATGAAACTAGGCAGAGCAACCCCACTAGAGTGCAGGATAGCTGCTACTCAATTCACCAAGGGACTAACGCCCATCTTCATAAGAGTGTGCGTTAAGAGATCATATATGACTCCGTTATTTGCACCCTCAAGATCCTCTGCTGCTGCCATTGTTTCCTGTCTATTCTGGAACCCTCATAAATATCAAAAGCAAATGTTGCTGCATGTGACCATGTTTCCTTTCTTGGCCGGTAACTCCCCAGCCCTCTAGGGAGTAACTGCTCCCTTTCCAATAATAGCAACAATATGTTCCAATACTTTGCCAAATGTATTCTGCAAGGTGATAATAAAATAGCCATTAAGTCTTGAATGGTTCTTACCTAGCTTGACAAGTAAAGTTAAAAGATAAAGTTTAATTACAGGGATATGAATGTCCTTGTAAATTAGCAAATATTTAGTTTATTTCCTTGTAAAGTATGTCTGAATTCTCCACTAATATTCTTCTTCTTCTTCAGCGTTCCGAGCCATTGAGGTTCTTTGCTGCAGATACAATCCGTCTCCCTCGGGGTCTACGGTCATTTATTTCCTGAGTGTAAGCGAGTTTTGTTTCCCTATTATCTTCCATTCTTTCTATATGCCCCAGCCATTGTAATCTATTAGCCTTCATGATACCAGTGATTAGCGGGGACTTAAACAGATCATAAATGTCTTTGTTACTTCTTCTTTTCCACTCTCCACTTTGTGTATCCCTAATGGGTCCAAAGATGCGTCTTAAAATTTTGTTCTCAAAGGTTTGTAACAAGGCTTCGTCTCCTTTCATTGTACTCCAGGTTTCAGAGCCATACAGCACAACTGGTCTGATCAGTGTTTTGTATATTGTGATTTTGGTGTTACGAGATAGCGCATTTGATTTTAGTAGATGTTGTAGTGCATAGTATATCTTATTTCCAGAGTTGATTCTAGTTTGTATTTCTTCCCTTATGATGTTGGAGCAGTTGAAGATTGTACCCAGGTATTTGTATGTTTCCGTTCTTTTAATGGTCATATTATCTATTTGTATGTGGCCAGAGTTTTTAGCCATTCCGTCTCTTGAAATTACCATATATTCTGTCTTATCTTGGTTGATAACCAGCCCCATCTGTTGGGCTTTTTCCTTTAAGTGAGTCAATATTTCCAATGTCTTTTGTTCACTTTGCCCTATAATATCCTATATCATCTGCATAACCAAGCAGCTTGGATGTTCCTCCAATATCACATTCCTCCTTTACCTTCCTTACAACTTTCTCTAGAGCCAGATTGAAGAGTAGCGGCGATAGTGCATCACCCTGTTTCAAGCCAGATGTTATTTGGAAAGGGTGTGATTTCCTTCCTTTATATGTTACTATATTATAAGTATCTTCCATGCATAGTCTGGTCATGTTGATTAACTTCCTTGGTATTCCAAATTCCTGCATAGCATTCCATAGACTATTCCTATGGACACTATCATAAGCCTTTTTAAAATCCACAAAAATGTTATGAAGATCTCTTTTATATTCCCAATTTTTCTCGGCTATTTGTCGTAAGATAAATATCTGATCTATTGTTGATCTGTTTTGTCTAAAACCCGCCTGGTAGTCACCTAATATGTCTTCTGAATATTGTTTTAGTCTATTAAGTAATACTGCGGATAGTATCTTATAGCTTGTGGACAGTAGTGATATTCCTCTATAATTTCCACATTGGAACTTGTCTCCTTTCTTAAAGATAGGTATCAATAATGACTCTTTCCAGTCATGGGGTAATTCTTCTGTCCTCCAGATTGTTATTATTAGTTCGTATAGCTTTAGATGTAATGCATGGCCACCTGCCTTTATAAATTCAGCAGCAATTCCATCAGTCCCAGTTGCCTTATTGTTTTTAAGTAGTGTGATTACATATAGGATTTCTTTAAATGCAGGTTCTTCAATTTGTGGTTCACACATTAGAACCTCTTCATGTGGGAAAGTGTTACTTGGAGCTTCACAATCTAGTAATTCAACAAAATATTCTTTCCATGTGTCGCACATTTCCTCATTGGTATTTATCATATTCCAATTTTTGTCTTTTAAACCATATGTGTTTTGTTGGTGCCCTCGTTTCATTGACTTCAGTTCTTTAAAAAATTTTCTGGATTCATTTTTCTGGTGATTAGTTTCCATATCTTTGATTATATTACTCATATATTCTCGCTTCTGCTGTCGGACTATTTTTGTAGCCTCTTTACATTCATTTCTATAATGCTCTTCCTTTTGGATGTTGTTGATGTCATTTAACCATAAATGCCTGGCATTCTTTTTCCTAATGACTGCTTCTTCACATTTTTGATTGAACCATCTGTTCTTTCTATGCGTGGTTAACACACCGAGACATTCTTCTGCGGTAGATTGAATTGTATTCTTGATGTTCAACCAAGTTTGGTCAAGCTTTCCTCCAAAGGGTTTTGCAGAGTTTCAAGTTTACATGTTATTTCATCTGTAAATTTCTCTTTGACTGTAATTTCTTGCAATTTTTCTCTGTTATATGTTGGGTGTAATCTTTGTAATTTAGTATAGAAAGCTCTCTTAAGTATTATTTTAAATTTTGCTCCAACGAGGAAGTGGTCACTGTGGCACTCAGCTCCTTTATAACTTCTAACTTGCTGTATGTTTGATGCATTTCTGTTGTTAATTAAAATGTGATCTATTTGATTATAGGTTCTCTTGTCACATGATTTCCAAGTTTGTTTGTGTATATCCTTTCTTTGTAGTCTGGTACTGCTAATTTGCAGTCCTTTGGCTTCTGCCAGGTTGATGACTTTCCATCCATTATCATTCTTCTTCTTCTTCGTTCATCCGGTGTTTTTTTTCGGACGTGATTGCGTTGTGCCTGTTTACAGCAGAGCTGCGTTCTTGCGCCGTTAGGCCGACACATCCGACTTCTGCGGGCATTTGTTGACCGGGTTAACCTTCCCGGGGGTTTCTTAGGACGTTAGACTCTCACTGTTGTGGTGTTATCCCCCATCCCAGCTGGTCCATATAGAACAGCCAAAGATCCTGGTCAGCCCTCAAGGGAAGGCAGGGGCAGACCATGGGCATTCCCCGCCATCCAAGGAGGCTTCCATACTTGCAGAGCCGATACATAGCGCTCTGGTACTGGGCTCACCCAAGGAATCGTCACGTCCTGCACATGGCTGCTTAGCCTCACTTCCGTATATTGGGCCTTCCGTTCACCATAGGCTGTTCTTCCGGAAACCAGAAGTATGCAGTCTGCAGATGACATCCACACAGTGAGCTTTCGATTCGGACTTTCCACGTAATGGATTTGCTATCCAAGCAATATTCCATTTCATGCCACTAGGACACTTTTCCACCTTTTATGAAGCCCACACAATGGGCTTTTGATTCGGACTTTCCACGTAATGGATTTGCTATCCAAGCAATATTCCATTTCGTGCCACTAGGACACTTTTCCACCTTTTATGAAGCCCACACAGCGAGCTTTCGATTTGGACTTTCCACATAATGGATTTGCTATCCAAGCAATATTCCATTTCATGCCTCTGGGTCTTCATGCACCTTTAAATGTCAACCTGTATGTAGTTAAAGTAAGCTGCGGTCAACTTGAGCTTGTTGATATCTCCATAGAGCTTGTCCTCAAATGAAGCAGGTGTGGGCCAAAATATCTTTCTCTGTTCTGCATACGTTGGGCAATCCTGCAGCAAATGTTTTGCTGTCATTTTTCCAGTTCTACAATTACATTCATCGGTATCTCCTATCTTTAGTTTATTGAACAAGTGGTATTTCAGCCTGTTATGTCCTGTGCGGAGTCTGAAGATTGCTACTTGTTCTCTTCGGTCGAGTTTGTAATATGCATCATCCTTCTGATGGCCTGGATGCTCTGATTCCCATTTGGTTCTATAAGTGCTTTTTATCAACCTCTTTGCCTCATTATAGGTTATGTCTATGTCAGGCTGTGGTAGTCGTCCGCCCTCTTTTGCCAGTCTGTCAGCCTCTTCGTTTCCAGGTATACTGCAATGTGATGGGATCCACTGTATTACAACTTTTTTGGATTTCTGGCATAGACCATGGAGTGCTGCTCTTAGGTCAGTTAGTTCTGTGCTGTTATTGCTCTTCAGTATTGAGACAGCTGACTTTGCATCTGTGAAGATAGCTATTTGCTTCTCTTTATTTTCCTCCATCAGGAGCATTTCTGCTGCAGTTTTCAAGAGCCTCTACCTCCGCTTTGAAGTTACTTGAAAATTTTCCAGTTGCCATTGAATGTGTTTTTTTTCACTCCATTTTTTAAATTTAGGAGAATTCCTCCTCCTCCATTCTCTATTGAATTTTTGGCTGATCCATCTGTATATGCATGGGTCCAATTCCTGCTTGGGTAATGTTCTTTTATGTAGTTTAGGGTTATTTCTCTTCTTTCGGTTTCATGCTGAGTGTTCTTTTTCTCAATACCAGGAATGTTTTCTATCATCTCAGGCAGTTGCTGCTGTCTCCAAGCTGGGAACTTGTGTGCATTGTGTATGGGCTTGACTGTTGATATGTTAAGTATAGGATCTGCCCTAATCCTTCGTTTTGCAGTTTCTACAAAGTTGCTACGCTTCAGTCTTCCCTTTCCAAAACCATTAAATCTGTTGTACATAGGGTGGTCTGTCAATCTTCTAAATTTTTCTGCTTGTTGCTGGGCTCTGCTATCTCTTCTATCCTGCATTGGTTGTAAACAAGTGATCTTTTCTAGTTCATTAATAGGCGTTGTCTTCAGGCTTCCAGTTATGATTCGCATTCCTTGGTTTTGGACTCTACTTATTTTGTTAAAGTTTGACTTAGCTGCTGTTGCCCAAGCTGCAATGCCATATTCCAGTACTGGCCTCACCCGTCCAGTATATAACTTCTTGAGAACTTTCTCATCTGCTCCCCACGTTGTACCAGCAAGCTTTTTCATGATTGCCATTCTCTGCCTTGCTCTTGTTCGATTTTTCTCAACCTGTGTCTTCCATGTCAGGCGACGATCAAAGGTGACTCCTAGATAGTTTGGATTTTCTTCATGGCGCAATATTTTTCCATTCAATACCAGCTTAGGTTGCTGAGTTTTATTTGAGAGGGAGAACACTGTGCATGTTGTTTTCTCCTCACTTATCTTCACTAGCCATGATTTTGACCAGTCCTCTAGCGCTAATAAGGCTTGCTGTATTCTGCTGTTAGCTGTACTAATATATTCTTCAGTTGTCCATATGGCTAGGTCATCTGCAAAGGAGGATGTGTGTACTCTGGCTGGAAAATTTTCTGTGATGTCATTTATATATGCTAGGAATAATGTTGGTGAAAGAACTCCTCCTTGGGGGACACCTTGCTCCAGCAGCATCATTTTGCTTGTTTGTCCTTGTACTTTTGTCCTGGCAGTTCTGTTCTCAAGGTAGTGGCTGATCCATTTATACATTTTTCCACAAACATGCATGTTTTGCAGTTTTACTTTCAGTCCTTCCTTCCATACTTTATCAAATGCTTTTTCTAAATCTATCCAGACTGCTAGTGTGTGCTTTTTCTCTTGGAAGGCATCCTCTATTTCCTGAGCTATATAGGTTATTTGATCTTCAGTGGATCTGTACTTTCTGAATCCTGCTTGGTGTGGTGTTAAGAGTTTGTTTTCTTCCAGATGCCATGTTAGCCTGCCATTGATAATGCGTTCCATTAATTTTCCTACACAGCTAAGTAGACTGATAGGTCGATAGCCATTTGGTTCTTCCAGGTCTTTTCCTTTCTTTGGGACTGGTATTAGTATAGCTTCCTTCCATGCCTGTGGGACTATTCCTCTCTTCCAGCTGTTATTTAGGACTGCTAGTAGTTTCTTCTTTGCCTTGGTGCCTAGTCCTATTAGCATTTCATTTGTGATTCCATCCTTTCCTGGTGATTTCTTCTTTTTTAGGGTATTCATTGCCTGTTCCATTTCTTCCATTGTTAGATTTGCCATCATATATTCTGCTGCTGTCTCTGTATTTCTATGATGTATCTGTTTGTCTTTGATTGCTTTCTTCTGTTCGGTTGTAATATCAATGTGGTTTGCATTTGCATAGTGTTCCATTAGTGCATTTGCAGCCTTTTTTCCTGTAAGCAAGGCATTTCCTTGTTTAATTGTTATTTGTTTGTTTCTAGGTCCTTCATTGTTCATGGCTTTCACTAGTTTCCATAGTTTGTTTCCATCCCTGTCAAAATTCAGGTTTTCTGTTTTTTCCCTCCAACAATCTCTTGTTGTTTGATTTACTGTTCTTTTATATTTTGCTGAGATGGCTTTGAGAGAGATGTTCGCTTCAATTGTTTGTTCTCTCTCTGCTGTCTTCCTGGCATCTTCAACTTTGTCCTCCAAACTTTGTAGTTCTTCAGTCCAGTATGGTTTGTAATTTTTCCTCGCTCCTCTAGGAATGGACTCAGTGGCTGCCTGTATTATCGCTCTGTTTAGACTTTCCACCATTTGCTTTATGTTGCCATATCGTGTATTTATGTTTTCACAATATTTGTCTGTTAGTATGGCAAATCTGTCCCAATCTGCTCGTTTGTAATTCCAGCGGGGCAAGGGCTTTTGCTCCTGTGGAACATACTCCATATTCATTACAAGCTTGATTGGTCTGTGGTCACTACCTGCTAATTGGTCCAGCACATGGCGATCGATTTTGTGGAGGATGTCTCCTGTGCAGAAAGCTAAGTCTGGAGTAGAAGTGGTAAGCCATCTTCTGGAGTAGAAGCTCGGTGTGTCATCCGCTTTGTTGAGTAGATGGAGATTTGAGTCTATTTCCCAGTCCTCCAATTCATCTCCTCTTTTGTCAGTATCTGGGTATCCCCATCTTTCTGAACGGCTATTAAAGTCTCCGACAATAATGCAGTTTGTGTCAGTTATTTTCATGTTTGAGAGTGTAAGGTCCTTATCTGCTGGGCTATACAGATTGTAGATTCTTATTTTCACGTCCTTTATCATTATATCAACACCTATAATTTCCGTTTGGTTGTCAGAGATCACCGATACTTCGCTGCAAGGTATTGTATTTCGTGTAAGTATTAGAACTCCTCCTTTGTGTCCTTCGCGGTCGAAACGTGTGGCCTGATATCCTCTGACTGAGAATTTGTGATTGGCGTTGAGGTGTGTCTCTTGAATGCATGCCACATCTATTCTATCTTTATGAAGACGCTGTGTTAGGGAGTCTTTCTTCTTGTAAACTCCTTCGGCATTCCACTGTAGTATGTTGAGTGTCCGGGGTATTTGGTCAATAGCTCTTAACCTACTCCTCTGTGCCTTGACTCCACAGCACAGGGGAAGGTGACCACCAGTAGTCATGGGTGGACCCCCTCGAGGCAGGGGGCCCGGCACTATCGCCGCCTGATGGGACTTCACGGGATTAGCACCATAACGATTAATTTTGATTTGTAACATCATGAATTAAGTTACGTTGCACTGCTTTGTCAAGCCTGTGGCTCAGTACATCCGATTTCGACAAGCATTTATTCGGGATGCTTTCCCTAGCCTTTGACTGTCCCCAGTCTACCTACAAGGCAGCAGGTTTGTGTGTCTCTTCGTCTGGTCCCTCTCCCTTGACCTGTCCGACATGGGTGGCCCTACCAGTAGCTGTGCTACCGTCGGCATAGCTCTTGGGGTCATTGGGACGCACAAGCCCCTCTACCTCGTCAAGGTGGACACACAGCAGAGGGGCCATTATCATTTGAAGTTGTATGTAGGCTTTCCATACCGGCCACTTTTTTTATTAGTTTGCTCTCTACCTATTTTGCATTGAAGTCTCCCAGCACAATCAGGATGTCCTGTTTGGGGGTTTCTTGTATGACATCTTCCAGATCATTATAAAAGTCTTCTTTAATATCATCTTGTTTCTCTTCAGTAGGTGCATGTACATTAATCATCGTTATATTTGTCCATTTACCTTTTATTCGTAATTTACTAATCCTGTCATTAACAGCTTTAAAGTTTAAAACGTTCCCCCATAACTCTTTTTTGATGACAAATCCTGTTCCTAATTCATGTTTATTTTGGGTGTTTCCTCCATATATTATAATCATTCCATTTTGCTCTAAAGTACCCTCTCCTGGCCACCTTATTTCTTGAATTGCTGTTATATCCATTTGATATTCAACCAGCTCCCGGGTTAGTTCTTCGGCCGCTCCAGCTCGATATAGTGTCCGTACATTCCATGTTCCAAATCTCAAAAGTCCTTTAACGTTCCAAGGTCGTTGTCCAGATAAGTCAGTCCGAAATCGAGGCTCATGTATCTGTTTCGTAACAAAAAAGGTTTTTACAAAGGTGGGGATGTTAACCCCACGCTTCAACCCCCAACCTGGAGGACCAGGGTGTTTCTCTTTGTCTGTTCTCTACCCTTTGACCTGTCCGGCTTGGGAGGCCCTGCTGGTAGCTACGCTACCGCCGGCATAGCTCTCAGGGTCATTGAGAAACTCAAGCTCCCCCACCACGACAAGGTGGAAACACCATCGGGGAAGTCCACTAATATTTTTTTTTTTTTTTTCCCGCGTTTCCATCCTGTTTCAGGATATTGCGGTCAACACCAGCATCTTTCAGCTGTATGTTGATTCCTAGGCTAGATTACGCTCATCAGCACGCCACGACTTTCTGAGCGACCGGCTCCATACTCTCATAAGTCACTTTTGCGATTCGAACCACTGCTAATTCTCGTCGCGTCACGTGACGAGAGTATTCGGGGTTAGCGGAGAAAGCTGCTAACCCCTCGGCCATGGAGCCGGCTCCACTAATATTACATAATAATATTAACTACTTCGTGGTATTATCAATTATGTCTGTTTCCAGTCATCTGTATTTATTTATCAACGGCCTTGTGACAATCAACACGCATACTAAATCAAATGGAAACGACAAAAGAAGGTCGGCAGTAAAACCCGAAATTCAAATCAATACAGGAAGTCACATCGAGTTGAGTTCACTTGTAGGAACAAAAACAAAACATCGACCTCGTTCAACCCGCTGACCTCCATACATACAAACAATATCATTATGATGCGTATTTTGAGGAATACCCGGATGGAATTCTTGCTTTCTGTCAGCGACATGCATATGAGTGGGATGGTTTATCTGACGCTTTTGGGTTGTATTGCTCGTCTCCTGTCACGTGACTACGCGTAATTCTACAGACACATCCGACAGACAAAGCAGACGGGTTTCTTACCCGAGTCAAATAGCGTATTGCCTTGTTTACTCTTCCGTTGTTGTGACCTCTAGATATTGGAGATCATTTAAGAAGGTATTTTGATATTCCTGGTCAGGGTCGCTGTTATGATATTTATACTTCTTGCGTGTTTAGCTGATTTCTGTCCCGGTCAGAAAATGTATGTCAGTCTCACTTGCCAAGTGTTTCAGGCGAAACCTTATTTTACCCTGAAAGCAACTTTTTATTCTTAGAAAATCTTTACGTTTTAACCTTGAAGCTATTTGGCACATTATTTTCTAAGTTGTTCGGTATTAAGCACATACACATGTCACGAAGCATAAACCTGTTATGGGTCTTAGATGTGACAGGGCATTCATATGTTATGGGTCTTAGATGTGACAGGGCATTCATATGTTATGGGTCTTAGATGTGACAGGGCATTCATATGTTATGGGTCTTAGATGTGACAGGGCATTCATATGTTATGGGTCTTAGACGTGACAGGGCATTCATATGTTATGGGTCTTAGATGTGACAGGGCATTCATATGTTATGGGTCTTAGATGTGACAGGGCATTCATATGTTATGGGTCTAAATGCATGAGGAATGGGTGTGTATTACTAACTGTGATCACTTTCAGCAAGTCTTCTTCTTCTTCTTCTTCTTCTTCTTCTTCTTCTTCTTCTTCTTCTTCTTCTTCTTCTTCGTTCGTCCGAAATGTTTGCTTCAGACGTAAATGCATCGCGCCTGTTTACAGCAGAGCTGCGATATTTGCGCCTTCTTTAGGAGTTTGTTGACCGGGTTAACCCTCCCGAGGAGCAAGTCTCATAATACTAGATGCAACGTGAGGGCAATTTGATTGATTTCATGATTCAATATCGATTGAGATTTACATTGGGGGTGTTTCTAGTTTACGGAAAAGCTCTTACGTCAGATCGCAGCGTCACAATCTGAAATATTCTCGTCAATGGTCTATGCTGGGGGTTATTTGTAAATAAAAATCACAAAAAAAGGATCCCTGCTCATCATGTAAGTTTCCAGAACATTGTTTGTTTTCCGTAATTGCGCTTTGTAAAACTGCACCACTTCGTGCGTCATGTGCTTACAGATGACATTGGAGAAGGTTGTGGGTTCAAATCCGGGCAACAAGTTGTTCGGTTCACGAGTGCAGTTTTCTCGAAGCTATGGAGTTCGTGCTCTGTGGCACGCTTACGACAGGACGCCCTGCGGAAAGAGACCGAGCCATATGGGATAAAACCTGGTGCAGTGAAGTCGACCTTCTTGCCTTTTACACTCTCGAAACCTTTTTCTTCTTAAAACTCACGAGTTGTTTGTTTTTCTTTTTTTTTACAGGAATATGAGCCAAGCCAAGAGGACATTCGTTCAGAGCAAGAATTCCCCCACCCTGAATTCGACTATCATACAATCACCAATGACATAGCTTTAATAAAACTTCGACATCCGCCGTCGGCTTTCGCCCAACCAGGTTTCGCTTGTCTGCCCAGTAGCAACTACAGCCCTCCGCGAGACCAGCTGTGTACAATCGTAGGCTGGGGTAAACTCAAGAACACGCACTCCTATGGCTCCAATTCACTGCAAGAGGTTCAGATCCCTGTGGTGAGACATCGGAAGTGCGAACGTGTTTTTGATTACGTCATCACGCAGAAGCAAGTCTGCGCGGGCTATAAAAAAGGCGGGAAAGATTCTTGTGCTGGGGACAGTGGTGGTCCTCTTCTGTGCAGCTGGGAAGATGGCAGCACAACGAAATACGTCATATATGGGGTGACTAGTTACGGGGAAGGCTGCGGACGGAAGGGGAAATACGGCATATATACCAAAGTAGCTAGTTATAGGGACTGGATCGAAAAAACTATCAGTGAAAACAGTTGAGACTTGCCTGAATAACATCCTGCAGAAGGTTGAGTCCGTCTTCGTTCTGATTCCTTCAAGAGTTAAGGATAATGAACTGGACAGCGTTAACAAAGTGATTTAGACACAAGTGAATGCTGGCCAACCTGTGGAGACTATCCAGTTCATTCTCACCACATCTGGGGCTGGCATAAAGGAATCACGATTCGATGCTGGTAAAGGCTAGTTTCTGAGCCAACATCCCGGGCACTCGTACATGCCTGGGAGCTGAGATGGAAGCTGCATTCAGTAAACTGGGGGACTCAATAGATGACAAACTACAATTGGAACGGAGCTCCCCATTTACTGATCTCTTGCTGCCCGGTGCAACAATATGGACATTTATGAACTAGGAAAACGGGAGATGAATGTTTTGTTGATCTATAGATAAAGTTGTCGAATTTCTTGTGTACAATCCACAATTTATATGTGCATATGTTTGTTCTGAAAAATGTCAAGGCTACACATCCAGCTAGTAACCATGGCTGCTGATGTTCAGAATCTCTTTGTTTCGCCCCCCTCCTCTGGTTATAAGGTTTTAATGTTCTCATTATGATTACGTTTTATATAAACCATCATCATGTAACAGGGCCTTTTCAGGCCATCGCTCTCATCACGGCCTGAAGAAACCTATCCCCGATCTCTTGCCATTCCTACTGCCTCATGCACCTTCATCCACGGGGTGCCTGCGAAGTTCTGCGTTCATCCTAGAGATGGTAGACCACACCCCCCCCCCCCCCCCCTTTCGAGGAATCATGAACTGCATCAATATAATTGTGAAATGAGAATCTGGAAACAACCAACTTTCAATTTCAACTACTTGAACGCTCAAAGAGACCGACGAATCCAGCGTCAAGCATGGGGAATCCCACGTCGCGTAAAAGTTCAGATGATCTAATTTAAATATTACATATATCTTTTCTTATAACTGTCTCAGCACTTACAGCCAAAGCGTCTATAAGGTTAGGCATCTCATTGTTTGTTTCAAGTGATGTAAACATCTGTTGGGTGATTCGGTGATTTTTAACAGATTCGGTGCCATAAAAAAAAGTAAGTTTTGACCAAACATTGCCATGAACAAGTATTATAATGTCAATGTTCGTTCACAGAGCTTTGAAATTGCGGAAGAAACCACGAAACAAAATAAATAACACGGTGACCCTAGTATCGTGTTGTATCTCCTTCTGCCCAAATGGGAGGCCACAATTGGCGATATATTATCCCTCGGCATTGAATCAGTTCACAAACATAATAGAGTGCCGATCGTGTGTGTGACCAAAATTATGTGACGAACTTGTGTATGAGACCTGTACGTCTGTAACTATATTAGCCACAAACATAATAGAGTGCCGATTGTGTGTGTGACCAAAATTATGTGACGAACTTGTGTGTGAGACCTGTACGTCTGTAGCTATATTAGTCACAAACAAAATAGAGTGCCGATTGTGTGTGTGACCAAAATTATGTGACGAACTTGTGTATGAGACCTGTACGTCTGTAGCTATATTAGTCACAAACATAATAGAGTGCCGATTGTGTGTGTGACCAAAATTATGTGACGAACTTGTGTGTGAGACCTGTACGTCTGTAACTATATTAGTCACAAACATAATAGAGTGCCGATCGTGTGTGTGACCAAAATTATGTGACGAACTTGTGTGTGAGACCTGTACGTCTGTAGCTATATTAGTCACAAAGAACTTAGTCTGAATAACAGAAAAATAGAGGTAATGGTTATTACAAAGACAACATATATGCCCATATACAACACCAAAGTAAATGGAATGAGTCTAAAACAAGCCAGCGTATTTAAGTATTTGGGTCCTTTAATAACTACAGATGGAAGATGCATTAAGGACGTTAAATTCATAGTAGCCGGATCAAAAGTGGCATCTCACAAGATGAAGCATGTTCTCTTTCCCAGCCGAAGTGAGGAAATGAGTTATTGAGAGGTAAACTGAGTAACTCCTGATTTATGGAAGGGAATCATGGACAATTAGGAGAGGATAAGGAATTATTTGGAAGTTGCGGAGATACGGTTTTGTAGAAGAATTGTGAGACCACAGTGGACGGATAGAAACGAACGAACGAACTTTATTTTCGAAGGGTATGAAGAAAGAATGGAAGATAATAGGGAAACAAAACTCGCTTACACTCAGGAAATAAATGACCGTAGACCCCGAGGTAGACCAAGAAGGCGGTGGAGAGATAATATACATACAGACCTACAAGCACTTGGAATCAACGACTGGCAAGAGAAGGTCCACCAGAGAGACGAATGGAGACAGATTGTATTTGCAGCAAAGAACCTCAATGGCTCGGAATGCTGAAGAAGAAGAAGAAGAACAAATTGGGCACGCAGGCCCGTCTTACATTCGGCCCTTCCAATCACTCATCTTTCGTTCATCAGTGCATAGTGCATTCACATAGGAAAAAAAGCATTGTCAAATGAATGTTGTAAACAAAACAATGCATGTTACCATGTTATGAGTCAAATCCCCCATTCACCCACTCATACCCTATCCATTCGAGTGTCCCCCCCCCCCCCACACACACACATCCACCACCAAACCACACACATACCCAAAGGCACATACATTCCCCCATCGATCCACTCATCCCCCAACCCATACATCCCACACACACCCCCACATACACCATCTCTCCACACACACACATCTCCCACCCACCACACATCCCCTACACACGTCCCCCCAGGCACACATGCATGCATCCACCAATCCATACCCATCCACACATCCCCCACCTTTATACATCTCCCCATCCACATGCACACATCCTCCACCCATTCCATAACCTACCAACACTCACCCATCCACACACCCACACACCCCCAACCACTCGGCCAAACACACATCTCCCAACCACATATCCAACACCCACACACACATCCTCATATCTAGACACATACATGATGCCTCACATGATCACCGAAACTAATAAGAACAAACTCCCACACTTTCACACACAGTTGAGATACTGACGATTGTCGTGAGCATTCTCGACAGAAAGATTAGATTCATGAAGCTATCTTGAAAGAAGTAACTTCACACTGAGAACTGATTGCTCGTATTAGAACAGTGGTTCTCAACCGGTGGGGAATTCCCCCCCCCCCCCTGGAAACCCTAAAATTCCCCCCCCCCCCAGGGGGTGGGGGGGGGGGATTTTAGGGTTTCCAGGGGGAATTTTTAGATACAAGAACCGATTACTTGATATTGCTTTTCCCTTCATACTTTACAGTTATACACGTCTCATCCTTCTAAAATTCATTTTATAAAGTAAGTAGACCTACAAATCACGTTTTAGGTGGATGTCTAGACCTGTTTTAACATATTTACCTTCCATTTTTACGTATACTTGTAGGGGTGGGGGGATTTTTAGGTAGGAAATATGAAAGCGGGGATGACGTTCTGAAAATATGGTGAAGGGGGGCACGGGCCAAATTTTTGATAGGAAGGGGAGAGGGGGGAATGACATTTTTAAAATATGGTGAAGGGGGCACGGGCCAAAAAAGATTGAGAACCACTGTATTAGAAGAAGACAGTCTACATTATATGGGCATGCCACACAAGAAGAAACCTGGAATATGTTGTCACTAAGGGACAAATGGCGATGAAGGGAGGAAGTGGGAGACCAAGAGAGAATATTGGACAGTCTGACGTCATGGCGCCGAAAAACATCAGTATAAAACATTAATGGCACTATAAAGTATAAAGACAGGAGGCTGCAGAAAGACATGACCAACAAGGCCACACTTTATGGGATTTAAGAAGAAGATACAAGTCTAGTCTACGCCAAGAAAATCACCATGTGGCCATTGGTTAGTCCGCGCCAGACACTTTCGTGTACTGCTTTTGTTGCAGGCAGTTGACTTTGCAGTTCTAGTTTTTGAAGAAATCATTGATGATTCATCGGGCAAGACGGCGTTTACCCTGCAAAGCGTTGTGAAACGTAATGAGCACGCCAAGGCACGTACAGTGCCAAGGTCATCCACCATTCGTCACGTCGTGTTGACTTGTTTTGCCACTGGATTCAGATGGATTCAGGGCTGAGAGTGTGGTCGACGAATTGCACAACTCTTCCTCATATTAATCTACACCCACACACACATCCTCACATCTAGACACATACATGATGCCTCACATGATCACTAATGTATCGGGCAAGTCATTCTTCATCCAACTGCATCTATTTCTTAGAACTCACAGCTCCAAACTTTCAACCTTACTGGATGAAATAAAAAGTCATCATCATTCTTGATTTTCAGACACCACCAAATGTGAGAGTTGGAAAGAGTTAGGCGTGAGGCCCTAAGACCCCAGACCCCATAAATAGTCACTGACAAAGAATTTCCCTTAGTCTAGTCTAAGTCAATTTAATTGATTAAGTGCCATGGGATTATCGACATGGGATAATCGACTTAAGCGATGTTCCGTATCTGCCATGGGTTTATATATAGCCGAAATGTTGTCATTGCCAATAGTTGTTTTTTTGCGCTCGTTCGCTTTGAACTCAAGCGTAGTCCATACACACTACTTCCAGTAGTGCTGGACTGAATTTTACGTGTGGATTAGCTTCCCTCTTAACAGTGTCCCTCGCCATCTCACTCCCACTCCGACTTCAGACGTACTTGTAATTTACGTCCCCAAGTCAAGGACGACAAGTCAACTATGTTACTCCAGCTGTCCGGTGTAGGGATTGAACCCGTCATTGCCTAATAATACAACATGTCTACTACCATATTAACAGCTTTTAAGCCATAACAGTGACACATCTTTACTTCCCATTTTCCGCCATCCATTTTTATTTGGTGCAAAACTATGTTTTGTTTGGCACAGAAACTGTTATAATTTGATCTTACCCAAGAGAGTACATTAAGGATTAATGGCTTAAAGCCGGACAAAAATTAGTTTGTACGAAAATGCTGGCTCTTAAATAATGGATGGGGAAAATATTTTATGTATTATAGTGAGAAAGTAAAATAATTAGTTATAAAACTCTCATGTTTTTAAAATTAGGCCATTATTTTTATACAAGCTTCGAAGATTCCTTAAAATTCTTATACCATTATTTATGTTGCATATAGATGTCGCTAATATCTATATAAAGTATATAAAACTTAGATAAATACTGCAATTATGTAAATTGCATAAATCAATTATACTACCGTTAGTAATATCCCTTGAAATAACTGTTTTGGTGTTATTGTCTACCCTTTTGAGAAGAGTGGCATTGGAGAACATCGTGACGTCTGGAATGATTGAGAAGAAGAGAAGCAGAAAACGACCAAGAGAAATGATACTGGGTGGATTGAGACGGTGGCATGGAGGAATATCGACGGCAGAGTTGATCCAGAACACCAAAGACCACCGAGATATGTGGAGAGACATGAAAGACCACCGAGATATGTGGAGAGACACGAACGCCTACGCAAGCTGGCGTGACACTTGTTGATGATGACGATGGTCTATCTTTTAATGTGGTTTTAATCTGTATAAAACAGTGTGTATTTAAAAACAAGTGCCGCTTGAAATGGTTCTCAACAAGTAATTCAAGTCAAGACTCCTGTCCATGCCGTAAGTTGTACTGGGTATAACATGCTAGCCCCATCATTCCATGCCAATAAGTGCTCGATAGAAGGTATAGTCAGTATCACAGCGGCCATCTTTATTTCCCAGAAAATTTCCTAGTACTGATTTTAGGCTAGGTTGACCTGGTAGCCAAGTTCAGTGAGACAATCTTGAGCATAGCCTACGATGGGTAGCGTTGTGATGTTCTGTTGTGATAATTTGGTGTGTCCAGTGTGTGCCGCGTGGTTACACACCCGCTTCACACGCGTGATCCGGGACTGTTTCCGGATCCGGTCAGGGATATGCACTACTGACGAGCTCAAATGAGGGCGAAACTCGAGTATAGTGCTTCCATATTGACGTGGATAGGCCTTAGGTTCATACCAGAATGCGATCGGCGTTGCCAGTAGTGGGTTGTGCTCAATATTTAAATAAATAACCCATCTGGGAGGAGACTTGAACACGTGGCTACCGCCGGGCCGGCAGTTGTCAAAGCTGACTGACGAGTAACGACGGACAACGTTGCTACTGCAACAGGCTGTTCTCGTGGGTTAGCCCTTACCATAACGCCTGGTGTGTTGAATATTTGCAGAGAATGCTATTATTAGGTGTCCAAACAATCAGCTAAAGACCACAAGGTGAACTCTATGATCCTTTCATTGGAATATCTCGCCCAGTATGCAGACGAAGGAGATGACAAGCTCAGCAGGATTGTTAAAGAGGGTGAATCAACGGTGCATCATTATCAGTCAGAAACAAAACGCTTTAATGCAATGAAAACAACCTTCTTCACCGCCACCCAAGAGATGTAAAGTTTCGCAATCATCAGGGGTTAGAATTGAATTGTAAGAAGACATATTATGGTCGTCACTAGGAAGGAATAAATACCACAATGTAACATGGGCATATTCTTAAACAAGTGAATCGGTACAACTATCTTGGAACAGTCATAACATCTGATGGGAGATGCCTTGAAGTGATCATGGAAAAAGTATCCTTTAGCAATATGAAAAACATAGTGACCAATAAAACGATATCAACTGAAACGAGAAAAAGTGCTGAAGTGCTACATAGAACCTGTACTTTTATATGGATGTGAGGCGTGGACAATGAGAAGACAAGGTGAAAAACATCTGATGACTGTGGAAATGTGGTTTCTCAGGAAAATGCAAAGAATACTATGGACAGATAGAAAAACCAATAAATAAGTCCTTCAAGAAACAAATGAAGATCGTAAACTGATTAGAGACAGATGTAGACAGTCGAAAATTTTTTGGGCATGTTATGAGAATAAATGAATTGGAGAACTTGGTGACAACTGACAAGAACGAAGGGAACAGACCAAGAATTAAATACCTGGATGGCTTGGCCACGTGGCATGGTCGAGACAGAAACATGGAGCTGATCCACGACTCTGGTGATCGAGTGAGTTGGCAGAATATGACCGCCCACACTTATCGGCATGGCACATAATGAATGAATGAATGAATGATCAGGGAAGGTTAAGTTTACTACTGTGTTATGGCATTCCATGTGAGTGCTGTAATCTCATTTCCCGAAGAGAGATGGCAATACGAATGCTGTATATTGTGAAGGCCTAGTATTGCTTCATGATGCAATTCGAAAAACACCCAGGTTTACTAGATAGGGGGGAACTGGTCAGTCATGACAATGCCACACCCATATTGCTCGATTAACCTGGGAGAAAATTGCTCAAGTAGGGTAGAAACTGCTTGAACGTTCTACTTACAGCCCTGACTTAGCCCTGAGAAGTGGGCACCTCTTCGGTCCGCTAAAAAAAAAATTAATCACTTTGACAGTAAACGATTTGCTGATGAAGAAGAAGTTGAGCGTGAATTACGCACGTGTCTAAGGCTTCTTAAACTGCCAATTCGCAAAATATTGGGAAGCTGATAAAACTATGGAATAAATGCATCAATGTTCATGGAGGTTATGATGGGAAATGAGGGGAGATGTGAGTACACTAAGACATTGTCTTCAAGTTTGCATCTTATGTAGTATCGACGTGGTACTGGCACCATTACGGAACGTGTGTCGACTGGTCAATACAAATATGCGTTTAGCACCATACACCTAGTGAGTCTTGGGGAATGTAAAAGGGGATCCCTTACTTGTATCTCATATAGTGTCTGTTTGTTTAATTTTTGGTTTAAATTTAACACACTATTGTGTGACTTACTTACTGACTTACCCTCGTTTTAATAGTGACACATCTTGACGGTTCCATCAAAGGCCATATTATTATTTTATTTTTCGTTCGTTCGCTTTTGAACTCAAGCGTAGTCCATACAAGTGCTATTACTTGTAGTGAACTGGACCGATATTTGCGTGTGGATTCGCTTTCCGTATTACTAGTGTCCCTCGCCATCAGGCGAACCCACTATGATTTCAGAGGTCCTTGTAATTTACGTCCCCAAATCAAGGACAAGAAGTCAACATTTTAGTCCAGCTGACCGGTGTAGGGTTTGAACCCGCTACCTCAGCTTCAGCACTCCGGATGTTTAAGGTTGAGCGCTATTGTCTATTCGGCCATGCCGACCACCGGCCATGTAATTAATTGAGTCACTGATATCACATTTCACAAATCAAGTCGGTAATATTGACGCCATGTTGGAGATTATGTAGATGTTCGTGTCTTTAATTGAGTCACTTTATATTGCAGTTAATAAATCAAGCCATTAACAATGACGCCGTGTTGCAGATTCTGACAAATGACTTGCCGTTAATTAAGTCAGATCATATCAAATCATAATTATATGTAATGTTGGTATTAATTGAATCATATCATAAGTATGTGTAATGTTGGTAATAATTGAGTCAGATCACACCATAATTATGTGTAATGTTGGTATTAATTGAGTCAGATCATATCATAATTATGTATACTGTTGGTATTTAATTGAGTTAGATCATGTCATAATTATGTGTACTGTTCGAATTAATTGTGTCAGATCATATCATAATCATGTGTAATGCTAGTATTAATTTAGTCAAATGCCACAATTATTTTTAATGAACTCATTAACTTGATCACGTGTTTACGTACTCGTTCAGTCCTAAACAACGCGCTGTGTGTTATTCGCCCTCTTTCAGGATTCCCAACCGTCTTGTCATACATTGTCTTACCTTGCACGTTTGGGTGAGCATACTACAGAAATCTGACTTGAAAGTGATGCGCTCGTGATATTTCATGGCATTTAGTGCGAAGCATTCTGAGATTGAAAGTGTTAAATAAACTATTAACTGAGTCACACTGCGTCATGCGTTGCGTCTCTCTGGGCATGTGGTTTGAGTGTCATGACAATGTCATCTGTCATCTACTGTCTATAATACCCTGCGGTGTAGGACGGGGGGGGGGGGGGGGGGGTCTTTAGCCTGATGAATTAAGTCCGCCTGGCTAGTGCAGTCGCGGCGAATTGTACAGGTCAGAGTTATTTTCATTTTCACCCACAGAAAAAAAAACATCCACACCTTACTGAGGATTCGAACCCGGGTCTCCCGTGGAGAAACCAGCATTCTAGCCACTCGACCAGTCATGACAATCAATCAATCAGGTGCCGTCTCCACAATGAAGGCTGGCTGCAATGGATCTCCAACACTGTCTGTCTCTCGCCCCGACTGTACATTCTCTCAGACTGCTGTTCGTCCATCTCTCGATGTTATCTTTCCACGTGTATCGTTGTCTACTTCTTGCTAGCTTGCCTTCAACCTTGCCCTCCAGTATCGTTTGTATAAGAGTGTTATGTCTTTTAAATAAAAGTCGACAGGGTCGACTTCATTGCACCGGGTTTTATCCCATATGGCTCAGTCTCTTTCCGCAGAACGGAAAGCGTCGCACAAAGCACGAACTCCGTAGCTTTTAGCGAAGGCCCACAGGAGTCTCCGAAACATTTAACTCGTAAACCGAAAGGCTCGGCCCGGAATCGAACCCACAACCTTCGGAGCACGAGTCAAACGGCTTGACCACTTCGCCACAGAGACTCCCTTTATGTCTTTTATGACTCCGTGACTCCTTATGACTCAGTTATGTCTTTTAACGTGGCCGAAATATTTAACTTGCCTCTTTTATATTTCTTTAATCTCCTCATTTTTCATTCCCAGTTTTTCTAGAAACGCTGTATTTGATTGTTTTTGTTTCCATGAAATCCCCGGGAAGGTTAACCCGGTCAACAAATGCCCGCAGAAGTCGGATGTGTCGGCCTAACGGCGCAAGAACGCAGCTCTGCTGTAAACAGGCACAACGCAATCACGTCCGAAAAAAAAAACTCCGGATGAACGAAGAAGAAGAAGAAGAAGTTTCCATGAAATACGATATAGTATTCTGTATATCACATCTACTATCTGCATTCTCCAATGCTTGTTCTGAATTTGGTTTAACAATTAGCAAAAAGAAGACACGGATTATGTCACAAGGTGCACATGGGGTACCATCAATCTTTATTGACGACGCCGAACTAGAGATGGTAGACCGTTTTACATATCTAGGATCAGTGGTAAATAGCAAATTATCCCTAGATCAGGAAATCAACATCTGGATTGTTAAGGCAGCAACAACAATGAACGGGTTAAGAAAAAGAGTCTGGGAGAACAGGAAGCTTACTGCCAAAATAAAAATCCTTGTCTATCAAGCCTGTGTCCTTAGTACTCTTCTTTATGGCAGTGAAACCTGGACAACTTACTCACACCAAGAGAAACGTTTAAACAGCTTTCATATGCGGTGTCTGCGAAGAATTCTTGGTATTAAGTGGCAAGACAAAATCACAAATACTGAAGTATTAGAAAGATCAGATTGTGTGACGGTTTATTCCATGCTCAGTCTTCGTAGACTTAGATGGATAGGACATCTTAGGAGGATGGATGATGGTAGAATACCAAAGGACATCTTTTTTTGTGAATTACAGATGGGTAAGAGACCTCAAGGTCGGCCTCTACTACGATACAAAGATGTGTGTAAGCGGGACATGATTGATACAGGCATTGATAATGCACATTGGGAGCAAGTCGCCGCTGAACGTGTTGCATGGAGGGCAAACATCAGTCAGAAATGGAATAAAGACAAAGGAGAAAATTATTGCAAATAAGTCACACACCGAGCGTGTGAGACGTAAGATGGTGCATGATGGTGGAAATGACCACGTGTTCACATGCACCCACTGTGAACGAACATTTACAGCGCGAAGTGGCCTTATCAGTCACATTCGCTACCGCCATAAGTAAAAGTTATTATGCCTTTTTAAAGCACAAACTATCTTCGGTCAAGACGTCAAGGTGCCAATGGTAATATCACATCCTCAGAACCTCTATTCGACTTTCTAGTTGCTTGTTCAATGTCCAGCTTCCGCGCCATACTATAGTGTTTAATATGCGTACCATTTGACAATTCTCATGTTTAATGCGTTGTTAATCTCTCTAGATGTTAATATTGATTTCATGCTGTTGAAAGCATTTGTGACCATTCCTATTCTCTTTTTGATTTCTATTTCACTTCTGCCATCATCTGTTATTACATGTCCAAGATAGGTGAAACTTGTCACGACAATGAAATATCTAAAATCGGTACAGAAAGCATTATGAACTCAGGAGTAACCCCAGTTCGGTCCGTGTGTGCTTCACCTGGCCAGACTGAGATATTCTCTAGGTGGTTCCCTACTCACGTCTCACGGAATCCATGCCCTGATTATATGCCATTCTAGTCTCCAGAGATTTGAAGTTCGATTGCCCCCGGTATGTTGGGAAATTACGTAACAACGTTCACTAACACCTAAGCCAGATATAATGACCAAAGACAGTGGTATGGAGGAATAGCAACAATAGGATTGATCAAGAACATGGAGAAAAAAAAACAACAACCAAGATCTGTGGCGATACACGGACGCCAATGCCATTTGACGGAACACACAATATTAATGATGATGATGATAATGTCTGTTATCTAGCTACAGGTGGGTGGTGTCATTTTCCCTATCTTACCTTGCTATTAAGCGCAGTATTGTGGTAAAATTGCCATCGGATGCCAGATGTGTTGCTCTACTTGCGTTGTATGTGTATCTGTTTAAAGTACTCATTGATGATACCAATCTATCGCTTTCTTGGTCTTTCTCTGGCTCCGCATCCAGATCTTTTTTGGCTGTATGCCCTTATTTTCCGTTCCAATGTCCGTCTTTGATGACCTAATGCTTCATGACAGAAAAACCTGGCTTCTCCGTGGAGGGCAACCAACGTGTTTGTTGCTGTCTTCATAATGCATGTATTGATCAATAAGAATTGTCAGGGTGACAAGAGGCATCCCTGCCGCACTCCTGCTCGTATCACGAATGCCTCCGTTGGTTGTCCCTCATGGAGGACCCAGGTTCATTTCTCATGAAACGTCAAATCAAGATAACTGGACATTGGAACTGGTCAGCTCTACAAGAAAATAATCGCAAGTGACAGAATGCACGTCACGGATGGGCGCGCACACACACACACACACACGCACGCACACACACACACACGCATATATATACACACACACACACACACACACACACACACACAAACGCACTAATACAACTCCATTAACTGATTAAGTGCCATGGGATTATAAATCTTCGTATTAGAACTTGTCGTAACTGTCATGCCTTATAAATCAAACTATAGTTAAAATATCAATACAGTATATTTTTCTATGCGACTTCCTTTAATTCGATGTATAATACAACATATGTGCTACCATATTAACGACATTTAGGTCATAACTGTGACATACCCATAATTCCATTTTTGGCCATCCATTTTTGTGTGGTCCAAACCTATATTTTGTTTGGCACAGATCTGTTAAAAAAAACTTCTAGAAAGGAAAACTTAGCTGTAAAGCCAGCATTGAACATAGACTACATCAGTGGTTCTCAACCTTTTTTGGCCCATTATAGAGTATAACCGTAGAGAGATTTGGTTGCTCCTCTACACAATATGGGATGTTTTCTTAACAATTGGTTGCTCAGTAGTTACCATAACCTAAGAAAAAAAAAGAGAGGAGAAAACACGAAGCCACAATTTACAATAGCATTTTATTTGTTTCCAAAAATGATTGTGGAAAAACTGGGTTCACTTTAAGTACGCACTAACTACTAAGTAACTAACTGAACAACCGACTAACTAACTAACTAACTAACTAACTAACTAACTAACTAACTAACTAACTAACTAACTAACTAACTAACTAACTAACTAACTAACTAACTAACTAACTAACTAACTAACTAACTAACCAACTAACTAACTAACTAACTGACTGACTGACTGACTGACTGACTGACTAATTAACTAACTAACTAATTGATTACATTAACTAGCTAACTAACTGACTGACTGATTAATTGCATAACTAACTAAAAACTATCTAAGTAACAAACTTAGGAACTGATTAACTGCATAGCTAACTAAATACCTATATAACTCTTGTCTAAATAGTTAACAGAGGAACTGATTAACTGCATAGCTAACTAAATACCTATATAACTCTTGTCTAAATAGTTAACAGAGGAACTGATTAACTGCATAGCTAACTAAATACCTATATAACTCTTGTCTAAATAGTTAACAGAGGAACTGATTAACTGCATAGCTAACTAAATACCTATATAACTCTTGTCTAAATAGTTAACAGAGGAACTGATTAACTGCATAGCTAACTAAATACCTATATAACTCTTGTCTAAATAGTTAACAGAGGAACTGATTAACTGCATAGCTAACTAAATACCTATATAACTCTTGTCTAAATAGCTAACTGCCGATCTCCCTGGCCTACAGGTTAGCGTCTTTCTCCGTAATCGCGTATACTCTCGTGAGTAACTCGTTGTGCGCGAGAATTGGTAGAGGTTCTCGCCGCGTCGTTAACTTACGGGGTATGTGAGCCGGTCGCTCAGAAAGCAATGGCAAACTACTGAGCGTAATCTTGCCTAGTACATCAACATCAGCTGAAAAATGCTTGCGTTGAATGCAACGTCCTGTAAGGATATGCAACATTTAAAAAAATAGTTAACTAATCAACCAACCAACTGACTAGCTAAGATGGTAACTGGTCACGTCTTCAAGAATTACTACACCAACAACATACAACTGATTTTGTTTCCTAATATGTAAGAATGTGAGAACACACATCCAAGCGTTGAGTGAGGGTCTGAATGTCACACCTGACTGTCTTTAGTATCAGCAAATTGATTGTAGACAACTGTTCGCTTGTATTTCGTGCTAAGTATATGAATAATCGTCGTTGCGATTACCGTGATTACTAGTAACCCAAGAGCAAACCCTACAACACATGCGATAACGATTTTCTGATTCTTCGGCGCGCCTTTCTCAGCAGTGTCGTAGTCGTCGAGAGGTTGGGTGAGGTACTCCTCAGTGCTGATGTCTGGTACGTATCCGAACCCTACCGTGACAAAGTTTGAGAGTTCGCCTTTGTTGCTGGAATCGTCCACTGCAAATACTGCGAATGCCATACTTGCCCTTGTTCCTTTCTGCATTCTCATATCCAGCGTTATCTGAAAGTCAAAACCAAAGGATGATTTTTTTTTTTCGTTTAAATGGGAATAAGCAGACAAGCTAAGAAACATATAATGGCAGTGCAATTGTGGTTTCTGAGGAAAATGCATAAAATACCATGGACGGACAGCGGGGAAAAGGTAATAATATACACCTACAAGAAACAAATGAAAGCTTAAATTCATTAAAGAAATTAAACGTTGACAACATTTCCCACCGCCACTCAACTAATGACCGCTCATGACATACACGTGTTGGGCAAGTTATGAGAAGAAATAAACTTGAATACTTAGTTACAACTGGCATTGATAGAAAAGGGCAAGAGGGAAACACGAGATTGTATACATGGATGGCTTGGCTGGTCAAGAGGAGGCGCGGTCATAAGCTGAGAGGAGGCGGAACATTTTTGGATATTTTCTTTGACTATCACATGATCGTATCAGTGAAGACCACACATTTACTTGCTTTCAGTTATATTCCAGAGGGTAAAACGAGTCATTAGTCAGCAGTTACCTTACGAATGCCACAGCCTATTTGTCAATTATTAGATAGACTTTGTCAATGTATCAACAATGTACTTGCATTGACTTTACATCCACGATCTAAATTAACAATATACACTCTAAACGAAATCAACCATGATGCCAACAATGAACTAAATTCTTAAAAGAAGAAATACTGTCGAGACGTGTGTATGCATGCGTGCGTGCGTGTGTGCGCGTATGTTGATAATTGCTTTAATGTCGATGAAGTTGCTGTGATGATACTATCAAGCTTGCTGTCCAGTAATATCAAACAAAGAGAGGTGATATATGCACTTACAACAAAGATGTGCATGCTGAAACTCAACATGACCAAACATCAAACATCTAAATCGAGACCATCCCGTCAATGTTCATCCAAAGAACTCCCCAGTGATACCACTATATAAATGATATGCGCCCAGTCTATGAGCTTTCACAGAGAAGAGAAGCCACGGCTGCAGCAGGATATCACAATAGAAAATGAAATGGTTAGGCGCGCGTAACTCCTGAGACAAAAGCACTTTTTCGCAGAAGTTAAGTACCTAACGATTTTTAAAATGTTCTATGATCTCCCCACGGCGCATGATGGCAAAAGTGGAAGACGATGATGGTAATGACGATGATGATTATCTTCCAGATAATTTATCAGTTGTGGCCTGGACTGTTCTTCCCCCCTATCTCACCAGAGGGACTCAGAAATACGGTGTGATATCTTGTATTCCTGTTAAACCTGTAAGTTAAGTCATTTGTGAAGCAACCAGGACTGCAAGAGCTGTGAAGAAAAGGCTGGACAGAAAAACCACTGCAGGAGATCCTCCTCCTGGAACGTCAAGCACTCTTTGCTCATATTGTCAAAGAACATAACGAGTCAAAATAGGCCTTATTAGCCATCTTAGAACTCACGGCTCCATACTTTCAACCCCAACGGTTGAAATAAATGGACATCATCATTCTTGATGGACAAACAAACAACATATACTTTTTGCTGTTCTCGGAATGTCTTGAAAACAATTTTATTAACAAATTCCATGCCAATAAAAAGTAGGTTTGGACCAAACAAAAATGAATTACGGAAAATGGGGAGAAGGGGTGTGTCATAGTTATAACTTAAAAGTTATTAATATGGTAGCAGGCATGTGTCATAATCTCCCCAAGAATCTGACAGCATGTATTATAACGAATGACAACATTTCGGCTATATATAAGCCCATGGCATATACGGGAAATCGCTTAGAACGATTAATCAACCCATGGCTTAAATCATTAATCTAGGTGGTTGCACATTAATCAGTTAAATCATTAATCAATGTCGGTGTACATTAATCAGTTATATCATTAATCAAGGTGGTTGCAAATTAATCCGTTAAAACAGTAATCCAGTTGGGTGAACATGGGGTCACTAGTCTTTGACTAAAAAGGGAGATGTACTAGCATATATCGTCTCCTTACGGTTGATTGTACCCTGATTGTAGTCTCGAATGTCGTGGATTGGTTTTCAAACTCCGTACAATTTGTTATCGGAGACTAATAAGAATCATCGTTGGAACTACAGCGCTCGAGCTTTGTGTGTAGCCACCTTCCTTAGGTATGTATCATGTCCATGGTAAAGCATTGTCTCAGTGAGTCATGTATTATTGATTATTTTTCATGCGTATTAATGCTTATTGTTCTTTTGTTATCTAAAATTAGCTTCATATGAGATGTTGAATGAAATAATGTATGAGAGGAATTAGAGAAGAAGGGCAGAATGTCAGACGGGCCTAAGTGCCCAATTCTTAACCCTTTGAAAATAAAGATTGTTCGTTCGTTCGTTCGTTCGTTGTGTTCAGCCCTCAATATGTGGTTTCCGCACTGGTAAAGACCGAGCCAGACATTTAAAAAATAAAACAGTGTAATATAGTCGACCCTCTTACCTGTAACCCAGTGTAGCTTATAATTTCCTATACATATATAAACAAGTTAGTTGCATATCCATTTACGGGTCGTGGCAGCTGTGTTTCGAACACATTCGTATTGCATTCGTAACCACTTCACCACAGAGCCGGAACATACACCAGTATAAGAGCTCTAGTAGTCAGAGACTGCCCGGGAACCTCCGTGGCCAAGTAGTTAAGCGCCTGCCTCGCATTTCGATGGTCGTGGTTTCGATTCCGTCCTAGGTCGTTCAGGTTCACGAGTGCAATTCTCACGGTGACAGACTAGGGTTCGTCGCTGGGGCTACGGAGTTCATGCTTTGTGTGACGTTTCCGGCAGGCCGCCCTGTAGGCAGAGACCGAGCTATATGGAATCAAACACGGTGCAATGAAGTCGATCTTCTTGCCCTTTGAACCCTTCTTAGTTTAGAAAAAAACAATAACAATCATACTGTTTTTAAAATATTAGGGATTGCTTACAATGACATTCTGATAGCATTCTCAGTTTGTTTTGTAATGATCTACTAGTGTTTCATTAAATGCTATCTGTCATAAGTGTATCAGTTTGCCGCGCACTCACCTCTTCTTTTTCTCCAAAAGGTTTTGGAGAATGTAGACTACCCTTGATGAGGTAACTGTCATCTAAGATAGGCAACTCTTCACCGTTAATAATAAGATCTACCGATGAGCTCCATACAATAGAATATGAAGATGCTGTTAAAATATGCGGGAAAAAATTTCAGCATATTGACACGACAGCACGATTATGTAAAAATATTTTAGAAGCAACAATAATAATGATAAATAATCGCAATGTGAAGCTTCGTATAAATAAATAATAAATCACTTCCCCTGTTTAATGATGCAAGTGAGATAAAAAATAAATGACAGCCAAACAAAAGTGTGTGTTACCTATTATAAACAATAATCCATGGTTCCGTCGCCCTCAACTGAATGAGTGCGTGGGCAACACTGTGAGCTATGAAATTCGCGGGGAATGCTTTTACATCTGTCCTGTACAGTGACCTGCATGTTCGGAACAATGGCTACCGGCTGTTGCTGAATAGACTTATTTGCCTTTTCGGTTCACGAGTGCATTTTTCAGGAGATTCCCGGGAGTCGGCGCTGAAGCTGAAGCGTGCTTTATGCGACACTTTCGGCGGGTCGCCCTGCGGTAAAAGACCGAGCCATGTGAGAAAACCCGGGTCAATGAAGTCTTTCTGGTGACTGCCGAGTCCATCGACGATGAACTGTGGTTTTCGTGGATTAATTTTGTGTTGGCATTATGGCAGCGGCATTATGCACAGTGTACCTGTGCGGGCTGTTGGATTGCCGAGACTCCTGCCTATTCCACTTTTCACATTGGACAGTGGAGAGCATTTTGTGTGATATTCACTGGCACAGGAACGGAGCATAATGGGGACGACCCGTTGCCGTGAAGTTGGAACCTCGACTAACTAACTAACTAACTAACTAACTAACTAACTAACTAACTAACTAACTAACTAACTAACAACAATCCCTTTCAAATTAATTTCCATAAATTCCAGCGAGCAATAATCAAATTGATTTATTTAGGCGGCCTGGTGTGCCTTGCCAGTGAGAAGACCTGATCGTTCGGGTCCACATCGATTGACGGACGTCAAGCGCGGCCATCGGGCAAATTTGAGCTACAGCCTACAATGGGTCTCGTTGTAATATTATGTTTTGATAATTTGGCCGTGTCCAGCGTGTGCCGCGTGGTCTAGTGTTTACACACCCGATTCACACGCCAGTGATCAGGGGTTTTTTTTTTTCCGTGTCCTTTCAAGGATATGCACTACTGACGAGCTCAAACGAGAGCGAAATCGAGTCTAGTGCTTCCGCATTGACGTGCATAGTCCTTAGGTTCATACCGGAATACGAACAGCGTTGCCAGTGGTGGGTTGTGCTCAATATTTAAATCTCAAATCCCGAAACAACCAAATAAATCGTCTCACCTTTATCATAGTCTAAATCATCGCCAGGAGCGGTCCAAGCCAGAACCACTAAACCAGAGGCGGCGCAAGTGTGCAGGACTCGGAGGTCTGTGATTCTCATAGGCGGGTATTCATCCATGACTTTGGAATCCGTTGGTCTGGCAAAGGGGAGACCGAGTTTGCTCGATCGTGGATACTGCTAGCATATCCAGTGGCGATTTGGGATGGCTCTGAATCTGAAAATATTATTGGATGATCTGACATTTTCAGTGATTATAAATACGGGTAACAGAAGCCGAGGTAGTTAGTTAAAAATAAAATAAAAAAAAACGTTAGTTGCATATCATTTTCAGGACGTCGTAGTCAGTCTCAGCCTATTTATTTTAGCTGTTTGTGATTTCTTGGCAAGTTTACATTTAGTAAGTTTGTCATTACTTTCTGAACAACCGGCATTTATACAAATTTTAAAAACCAAAAAACAACGCAAGGCGGTCTGCTGCAGCTGAGTTTCGAACTAGTTATGCAGGATTACGAACTGTTTCCGTAACGCCCTCACCACGGAGCTGGCTAAGGTAGTTACTAGTTTGTGTAATTACCTGCACAGACAATGGTGCGTATTCAATTCCCCAGCAGAAGATGAATCCTGTGTTCCCACCAGTACTGTTCTGGGGTCACCCAGCCTCATAAAATTGGGTACCAGACAATTCTAGAATGTTCTGGGAAGGAAAGGCGACAAAGAAGGGAACTGGTCCCCTCACCTCGAATGCTGTGGACTTAGAATATGTGAATGGCTAACACCTCAAACCCCCAACAACTATTATCTGCTGTGTCACACTGCCTTTGCCTTTTTAATAGGCGTAACACTGGATTTTTCAGAGCATGCATCTTTCCCATTGCAATATACGCATGTAAGACTTGGACACTTATTAAACAAGCTGAACAGTGCATAAATAAATGACTTTGAATATAAATGTTATAGACGAGTTCTATGAATATGTTGGATACATAAATTAACAAGAGAATCCTTACGACAAGAATTAATAATGAAGACAGTTTTCTACTGAAGACGATAAAATAAAGAAAATAAAAATATTTTGATCACTTGAAAACATCATGTAAGTTTGGAAAGAACAGTCATAGAGTGGTATATGTCCGGGACGAGAAGAAGAGGGAAGCCAAAGAGAAGATGATTGAGGGATGTCTCAGATGATCTCCAGATGGGTGTGTCGGACGCAGGATATCTTGCTTATGATCGAAGAGGTTTTCCGGAAGGTTGTTATGGGAGCGAGGTTCTGCAAATGACATATTCTACTGAATGAATGAATGAATGAATGAATGAATGAATTAATTAATTAACACTGGGCTATTTTTATTACAGGACGTACTAGTGCTGATATTACTGCCTATAGTACCTTGCTATGTATGGCAGAGGGGTCTTGAACCTTATGAATTAAGGCCGCCTAGCTAGTGCAGTCTCCACGAGCTGTGCAGGTTAGGGTTTACTTTTTGTCCCGATAGAAAAAAAAAATCAATTTCCTTACCGAGGATTCGAACCCGGGTCTCCCGAATGACAGCCCGACGTTTTAGCCACTCAGCCTCACGATTTACAGAAGGTAATAATAATAAATTGTCCCGAAGAAATCAGTGGTGTGGTCACAATGTGTAGGTCTGAGAGCAAGGAGAAATAAGTGGTCAGTCTTTCCCTACTTTGGCAAGCGAGAGCCCAAGCGCCGAACCCGGGTTCCACTTAGCTCATGGCATTCCCTCTCCAGTTCAACTTCACTAGCACTGGTTGTTACTTTCAATCCTGGATGGTGATTCTCTCGACACTTTTTGCCACACGATCAGAGGCAGAAATGTTTGAGTATTGGTGCTTGCTCTAAATCACTTTGCTACCATTAATATCGACCACACTGCTTTGCTCTGATGTCTATATTTGACGACCTATTCCTTGCACGATGAAACTACATTCATTGTTGTCAGGAATAATAAAAATATATGATGACTGCGATGTGTCTATATTCTGTTTCACGTGTTGAGCTGACAGGCATGCAGCATCATTCTCAGCTTTCATCTGAAAATGAACTTCTATAAGTTTCAACCCGACGCTGCTCAGGAAAATAATTACAGAACGCTGCTTAGTAGTGGGGCAGGCCATCTTTATATTTCCAATGTGACTTCGTGTAGTTCATCTGCCCCTGATATCACCTGTGCGGCGCTTTTGACGGCCTTTGCAAGAATTCTTCTTCTCCTTCTTCGTTCATCCGGAGTTTTTTTTTCGGATGTGATTGCGTTGTGCCTGTTTACAGCAGAGCTGCGTTCTTGCGCCATTAGACCGACACATCCGACTTCTGCGGGCATTTGTTGACCGGGTTAACCTTCCCGGGGGCAAGAATTCTACCGGCGTACATGACAATGCAATTTATATAACAAATGTGTTGCCTCGTTTGAAGGACACTGGTAATAGGGAAAGCTAATCCACACACAAACATCAGTCCAGTGCACTAAATGTAGTTTGGCACGTGTATGGACTACGCGTGAATTCAAAGAGAGCGAACGCAAAAAAAAAAAAAAATGTGTAATCAAAGGGAGAAGACTGGAGCACTTACGGCGGTATCCCTGTGCAATGAAAGTAATTCCTTCAGGAAACGAATCAAACAAAAACAGATCATTGAAATAATGCAGGTCAGCATTGTCGAATGAATAAGAACGCGTGTTTTTAAACATCCGGTGTGCTGAAGCCGAATAAGGTCCCTATACCGGACAGTTGAACTAAAATGTTCGAATATCATCCTTAACTTGGGGACGTAAATTACAAGTGCCCCTGAAGCTGGAGTGGGTTCGCCTGATGGCGAGGGACACTGGCAAGAGAGAAAGCTAATCCACACGCAAAATTCAGTTCATCACTACTAGAAGTGCCGGGCTCCGTGGCGAAGGTTTTATGGACGCGAATTGTTAGCCCGCTTACCCGCGTTAGAAACACATATACGCACGATTTGGCAGTAGACCTCGTTGCACTGGAATTTAACGAATTGGAATTGGAGCTGGTTGTTCAGAAAGCAATGGCAAACCACACAACGTAAACTTGCTAAGGCATCAACAACAACAGTAAAATGCTGGTGTTGACAGCGATGTCCTGTAAAAAGGATATGAAAAAAGATCATTGAAATAAATGAAGTTATACATAAGACTGGGTGTCTCCGTGGACAAGTAGTTACACCGACTGCTATGCGCTCCGAAGGTTGTGGGTTCGATTCCTGGCTACGTCGTTCAGTTCATGAGTGCAGTTCCTCAGAGACCCCAGGTGATCGCTAGAGTTCGTGCTTTGTGCGACGCTTTCAGCAGTCCGGCTTACGGAATTGAATTGAACTGCACTGTATTTTAAAAGGGTTACAAATTGGGCAGGTAGGCCCGTCTTACATTCGGCCCTTCCAATCACTCATCTTTCGTTCATCAAGAGTGTATGATACATTCACGTAGGAAAAAAAAAACATTGTCAAATGAATGTTGTAAGCATAAACAATGCATATTATCATGTTATGTGGCACACCCCCCCCCCCTCCAACACAGACATCCCGCACCAACCCACACACACACATCCCTCACCCACTTACACATAACCCACTCATACCCACACCCCCACCCATCACACATCCCCCACCCACCACACATCCCTCCACCTACTCACACATCCCCTCACCAACCGGAAGGAGACCGAGCCATGTGGGATTAAATTCGTTGCAATGAAATCGATTATCTTGCCTTTAAATCATTTTACACTGTTTAAATACTTATTATTCGTGTGTGAGAATGCTCGGCCAAATGCCAGTACTTACATAAGTCGCTAGCTACGACCTCTTCCCCACGGGCATCCAGCATCTCGATGTTGAGACTGTAGTGACCGGATGTAGAAAACCGGGTGAAGAAACGGGAATAGATACCATCTCCCTTCACGGCGTCTGCTCCTGTGTTGGCAAGATACATTACACTTGAACTAACCTAGTGATGTATCATAAGTCCACTTGAGTTGGCGCACAATATGGATAGCTAGAGAGAAGTTAACTGATTAAGTACCATGGCTAATATACAGTAGTTTCCCTAGCGCAACCCCCTTTAATTTGATATCTAATATAGCATGTCTGCTACCATATTAACACATTTTAAGTCATAATTGTGACATACAACTGCTCATTTTCCGCCATTCATTTTTGTCAGGATAACACCTACGGTTTGTTTGGCACTGGATCTGTTAAGGAAATAGTTGATTTTTTTTTTCGCATATCCTATTACAGCCTGCTCCATGGCCGAGGCGTTAGCAGCTTTCTCCGCTAACCCCAAATACTCTCGTCACGTGACGCGACGAGAATTAGCAGTGGTTCGAATTGCAAAAGTGACTTATGAGAGTATGGAGCCGGTCGCTCAGAAAGTCGTGGCGTGCTGATGAGCGTAATCTAGCCTAGGAATCAATATACAGCTGAAAGATGCTGGTGTTGACCGCAATATCCTGAAACAGGATGGAAAAAAAAAAAATCCTATTACAGGACATCGCTGTCAACAACAACATTGTACCGCTGTTGTTGATTTCTTGGCAAACTTATGTTCAGTAGTTTGCCATTGCTTTCTGAGCGGCCGGATCACATATCCCGTAAGTAACGGGCACGACGAGAACCGCTACCGATGCGTTGCTCACGTGGATAAACGGGATTACGGAGAAAGTCGCAAAACTCTAGGCCAGGGAGACCGGCAAATAGTTGACTAGTATTTGAATAACTGACTACAGTTGGATACACTATCTCGGGGCCGGTCTCTACTATGGTACAAAGATGAGTGTAAGCGGTACGTATTTTAAACAGGCATTGATTTAGCACCATGGGAGCATGTGGCTCTGATCGCGTTGCATGGAAAGAAAAAATCCGGAATGGAAGAACGACATTTTTGGTAATTACTTCTATCCGCGAGGGGGGCAGATTTGAATTTTAAAAATTGACTTGGGATTCCGAGACGAGCCAGTGTAACATTGGTACCAGGAAGATATTGGGGAGTGCCGGCTGGTCTGTGCTTACGTTTTTCTATGGCGTCTAAGGTCTGTTGCATAGCATCCATTGTAGTGCACATACAGTGGCGGATTGGCCAGGTGTCAGCTTGTCCGATGGCAAGTAGCATAGTGGAGCTCTGATGAGGCAGACCCACTTAAATATTAGACAAAGTGTTTAAAATGTTAGTGTTTTTCTAGAAGCCACCTGGCAACCATTATCTTAAAACCCAGTCCGCCATTGTGCTTTGATGTCTGGTTTTTAGTCCCGTACCATTTTGGCCAATATATTCTGATCTCAACGGTTAAATAAAATGAAATTAAATATGCTGAAAAAAGCTGGCGGTTTTAAACGGATGCAGGTACTTTGAAACATCAAGATGTTACTCACCCGCACCATTATCGAAGAGTTCCGTGATTTCCGGTGGCGCCATCGGCCGGTTCACAATTGCCCTAACTGTTAAATCTGTAGCCGGCATGTCGCTTCGGGTAATTTCTGCCACAACTACAGATCTCAGTGGCCAGGTGTTGTTTTCCAGGAGAATGTCGCCAGAAAATTTCAGAGTTGGAATATCTGGATCTCTTCCCGAGGACAAGACAACAATAGACACTATGGAAGAGGAATCAGCTTTGTTGTCGTTTGTGATGGCATAGGTCCATTGTCCAACCTGTGTATTATCAATTATTATTACATTAACAACATTATATATGACAGATTTAAAACATCTTATTCAACTTGGAGATGTGGTTGTGTAGAAAAATGCGGAAAATTACTAAGCAGCCAAAATGAGCAACCTGGACGTTTTAAGGGAAGCTGAGTCGCAAAGGCAACTTATCACAAACATCAGAAAGAGACAGTCATCGTATTTTTGGCCACGTTATGTGAAGACAAAATATGGAACACGATGTGACAACCGGAAAGATTTGCGGAAAGAGAGATAGAGGAAGAAATCGTGAGAAGATTCTTGACATTGTTGTGTCATGGCACGGAAGGGAGTCAACATACGAATTGATCCAGGACGTCTGAGATTGTAATTTGTGGAAATTTCCCGTGCCAACCGGCTAGCCACTGGATGATGATTCGACTAAATTATTTTATGTGTGTGTGTGTGTGTGTTTTTTTTTTTACTTATTAAAAGGTAAAGAAGTTCTTTCCTTTTCCTATTCTTGTTCTTCTAGATCCCCTTGTTTTTCTTGTGCTTCTTCTTGTGAGTAGTTGATCTGACATCTGATTACGTTAGTGTGAGAGAACTGTCTTGTCCCGTCGAAGTCCAAATCATTAATGGAAACAGCGGCAATCGATACTGTTGTATAGACCACTGTGTAACTGCTGACTCCCCTCTATATATCCATATTTAACTGTTTGCACACCTTCGGCTCCACATTTTCTTATTTGGCACCTTTCACAACTGAACTGAACTGAACTTCTGCGCCGTCTTCCCAACAACGAAGTGTTAATGTTTTAATATTATTCTCAACATCTCATCATCTCATCCCATCTTGTTCCTCTTGTACCTTGCGGTGTCGAGGTGAAGTATAAATAACGGGAGCGTACCCGATTATGGGCTTCATATATCGATATTCCTATGGATTCTGCTATTCCCCCCGTCCATAGTTTTCGTGGTCGGCCTCTTGTGGTCGGCGTTTAATATGTCTTCTTTTTGTTTTATTGTACAGACAGACAGACAGACAGACAGACAGACAGACAGACAGGCAGGCAGGCAGGCAGGCAGGCAGGCAGGCAGACAGTCAGTAAGTCAGACAGTCAGTCAGACAGTTATCAGTTGGGGTATATTCATTGCACTCCGGATAGGTCCATAGGTGCTCAGATCCTAACCCCAGCATAAGCATCAGCATTCGGTGGCTAATAGTGCCAGTTCTGTGTTGGTTAACGAGGCACCTCGTTTTCCCCGATGTACCTCTCGCGTCTGGCCGTGCCAATTCTTATTCCCAAGTCTTTCATCCTGGACAGCGATGTGGACGGGCTATTATAAGCACTACAGGCGATAAGCGCTGAACGATGCTAAGCAGGCAGCTAGCACACAGTGTGAACCGTGAGGGGTCACGCGTGCTAACCCAAGCGCTACTAGAGAGTGTGCTGTGTCCAGTCAGACTGAGCTGGACGGTCGTCAGAGACAGACGTGTGAAAGCGGCTGAGAGTTGTTGCATGTCGTGAAAGCTAGCCTGTTTGACAGCTTGAGATGGAGTGCGTGTCTGTGTGACTTGTAAGTTGGAGTGCATTGATATCTTCTATTGTATTGATGTATTGATTACTTGCACTGTTGTAATCCATGGTATATTGTAACTTGTGATTGCGCGAAGCGTGTATTGATTCACGATGTGTGCAGTGCGCGAATAAATAGCACGAAATATCTTATCGGCGGTTAGCCTTGTGTTGTTTAGCTAGTGTAATTAAGATCGTACTTTGTCAAGTGACGAGCCCTAATTCTTGCCCTAAGCAAGACTTTGACAAGTGCGAACGTGGTGGCCTTCGTCCGGTTTATGAATCAACTGTTTACAGAAATGTGCCGATAGTAGATAGAATTTTTTTTGGTAACAAATGTGAACATAGCGACTGCGGTCAAAATTTTGGATAAGTTAATTATAATTATTAGTATAGAAAGCGTGTGCGTTATAGTTTAGAACATAAATATCATTGTGTGAGTTAATTTAATCAAAGCAAAATTACGTTTTTGAACTTAGAAAATTGCAACCGAGGCATCAAAGTGACAAAAACAAAATGGCGGCCATGTCCTTGAATGTCATTGAGTAGTGATAGTGTAAGCGGAACGAGTGGAAAGTGTGAATAGAAAGTGGTTGATTGTGGTGATACGACTAACAACAATACTTGACGACATACAAACCTACAAAAACTTAAGTGACATTGCATACACCACACACTTGCACATGTTCTAATTTCTCTTAGTCCAAAAAGAACAGGTTGTTTGGGGTCATCTACACCTGTCCCTCGAAAACTCCAAAAATTTTTGGCCGACATAAAGCAAAAACCAGTGCGGTTTCGGGCAGTAGTAAGCAGCCATTGCCCAACACATTATCTCAGGAGTACTTGAGTATAAAATTTTTTCCTCTTTCTTATATTTTCGTTCTGCAGGCCTAAACACTAGCTATAATATTAAATACTGTAAACCTGTGAACTCAAATTACTAACAACTTTATTAATTTTGTGTCTATCGATTTCATCATACATTTTGTTCATCATGGCTAGTTTGAACGAGTACATTGAAATGGGTTTAAAAATGAACTATACTGGTGAAGAGTTGAGAGCCTGGAGTGAGAAAAAGTTTGCAGAATACCTCCTACAACAGGAGAAGATTAATGAACGTGATGAAAGAGCTGCCGAAAGATCTGTAAAAATTAAGCAAGCAGAAGTAGACGCTGCTTTAAAACTTAAGCAAGCTGAAACAGATGCAGAAATAAGAAAAGCTGAAATTACAGCCCAAACCAGGAAAGAAGAACTAGAAATGAATGCTCGAATTAAACGAGAAGAGCTCGAAGTACAGCTAAAAATTGAGCAGCTGAAAGCAGAAACTTCCAAAGAAAAGGAAGATAGAAAAGCTGACAAAGACCAGCCATATAAGAAATACCAAGGGCTGATTAAAAGTTACTCCACAGGTGACTGCATAGCAGCTTTCACTCAAAATTTTGAATGTATTATGGATCATTATCAGATCCCAAAGTCAGAATGGAGTATAATATATATGAGAAGTCTTTCTGGAGATCCTCTGAAAGTAATAGAGGCCATTCCAAATGACCTGAAGAAAGATTATCAGCATATTAAGACAAAAATTATGGCTCATTTTCTGCTAGATGAAGCAGGCTACAGAGAACAGTTTGGTAAATTGTCTCCTAAACCAACACAAACGTTCTCTGATTACATCTCAGAAATACAAAATGTTTTCTCTAAGTGGCTATCTGCAGCCAAAGTAAATGGTAATTTTGATAAATTGGTGGATCTTATTTTGAGAGATAAAATCATTACATCTCTCCCACCACCATTTTCTAAATTTCTATTAGAATGTCAGTGTGAAAGTGTACAACAGATTGAAAGTCGTGGAGCAGGTTATTTTTCAGCCAATAAACAATGTTTCAGTACTGGGTTGACGAGCACAGACTTTGTAGCAGCCGCTACTTATGATAGATCTAAGTCAGTGCCTTACAACAAACAAAAGCCCTATAGGCAATCTGCTGATCAGAGTAACAAATGCAGATATTGTCATTTGCCACACATCGAAACTGATATGTGTGACCAACATCCTGGTTACATGTCTTACTTACAAAACTACATAGCAAAGCAAGACAAGGAAAGAAAGGTATACAGACGTGCCACCAAATGCTTCCTCTGTAAAGCTTTCGGCCACTGGCGTAAAGATTGTAAAGCCAAAGCTATGTCTAGAAAGGCTAATGCAGCTATGATTGATAGTTCGTCATCAGATGATGAAAGTATAGAAGATCAAAATGTAAACGCAGCACATGCTATTGATGTGTTTCAACACGACAAATGTACTGTCTGTGATCAATTTCATGAAGATGGCATTTTGACATGTGGCCATTCAATTCCTGTTACAAATGAGGAAGCCAACTTAGTTGTAAACTCCCAAGGTAAACTAAACATCTACCAGGGGTATATTAACGGTAGAGCTGCCACCGTTTTACGTGATAGCGGCAGTACCCTCATTGGCATTAAGAAAGACTATATTTTACCATCACAATATAGTGGTAAATATGTTACTTGCAGAACTTTCTCGGGTAACATCGAGAGATACCCTCTTGCATGGGCATATATAAATACACCATTCCTCTCCGGAAAGGTTAAATGCGCAGCATTGAACAATCCTTGTTGCGATGTTATCATCGGTAACCTTCCAGAGGTTAATGACATGCCACATGACAGTATTGTATCCTCTGCCACTTGTAACACCAATCATACCATCTCACCATCATCACAAATCACGTTTCATGATATTGATGTATTACCACCCATAAATGAATGTATGTATGCCAATTCGGCAATGTCATCACAGGAATGTAGTTGTGTGAATGTGACACCAAGTTGTAATGTACATGTTAACCGTGATAGTACAAATGCAGTAACTAGATCTACTGCTCAAAGGCAAGATCGAAACGATCAGACAGAGGCTTTACAGCTAATAAGCCCAGTTGTAGCATCTCCTGAAACAACTAGGGAGAAATTTATAACAGCTCAAAAAGCCGATCGATCATTGCAAAAGTATTTTAAACTAATAGGTCAAAAGCCACGAGTAGCAAAGAACGCTAAATGGTATTTTGCTCTGAAAAACGGAATTCTGACACGGTACTATACCAAAGGTTCTAGCACTACTGAACAAACGGTGCTACCTTCAGAAAACCGCAACCAAGCATTACAGCTAGCGCATGACATACCCTTTGCAGGGCATATGGCGTATGCTAAAACGCGAGCAAGGTTACTTACTCAATTCTATTGGCCTAAATTTTGCAGTGATACGAAAGTATATTGTAGATCTTGTGACATCTGCCAAAAGCTTGTTAAAAAGGGGAAACACCCGCAAGCAGAACTGCAAGTCACTGATTTGGCAAGTAGACCATTTGAAAAGATCTCGGTCGATATAGTTGGTCCCCTTAACCACATAACATCAAGGGGAAACAAATATATTGTTACAATAATTGATTTATGTAGTCGGTGGCCAGAAGCCATTCCAATGAAGAATATAACTTCCAAAGATATCATGGAAGTATTTTTTCATATTTTTGCAAGGGTAGGATTCCCTGACACCATTCTTTCAGATCGGGGTAGCCAGTTTATTGCCGCAGCTACACAAGCATTTACTAAAATGTTGGGGGTGAAGCAATGCTTCAACAGCCCATACCACCCACACTCCACAGGTATCATAGAAAAGATCAACGGCGATCTTAAACATATGCTCGCAAAAGTAACCCAAGAGCATCCCGAAGACTGGGACACGTATCTGCCTGCTATTTTATTTGCATATAGAGAAGTGCCACATTCCAGCACTGGATTCTCACCATTCGAAATCGTGTATGGTGCCAAACCACGCGGCCCATTATCATTGTACCATTCTATGCTAACTGAAAGTAAAACCATTTGTACACCCATTTCATCATATGAACATGTAACATCATTGCGCGATAGAATTATGAGATCATGTATGTTAGCTAAAGAAGCACTACAAAAATCTGGTGCTATCTACCGACAATACGCTAACAGAGGAAATAGAACCATTACTCTGACGCCAGGACAGGACGTTCTTCTCTTATTGCCAAGTGACAGACATCTTCTGACAGACTCATGGCAAGGACCGTTTAAAGTACTACGACAAATTTCGACGGTAGATTACGAAATTGCAGTTAGGGACAAACACAAAATTTTCCATATTAACATGCTTAAACCATACTACCACAGGGACGACGAACAAGTGGAGACGACAGCAAGCACAACAATAGTGGACCAGACAGACGACAACGATACTGACGAGATACCAACACCAGTCCTTGACACGACAACCAACCTACAGGACATAAAGGTAAATCCCAAACTGACTCAGACACAGATTAACAGTTGCAGACAAGTATTACAAGACTACAGTACAATTTTTTCTAACAACCCAGGACAGACAGACTTAGTGCAGCATCATATTATTTTGACACCTGACATTCCAATAACATGACAGACCATATAACAGCACTGCAGCAGACATTCGACAGGATTAGACAACATGGACTGACAATAAAACCATCCAAAGTTGATATAGCCTTTCAAGAAATTTCATTTTTGGGCTATAAGATCTCAAATGGCTTCATATCAACTAACGATAACATAATGTCCAGAATTTTAAAATTGTCGCTTCCGACAACCAAGAAATAGTTGCGAAGTGTGTTAGGTCTTTTGAATTATTATAGACAATTCATTCCTCATTTTGCTGAATTGACCAAATGTTTTACTGATTTACTAACAAACAAACATCCAAATGTCATTGTAAATAGCGAATGTTTAAGGCCTGCATTTGCGAAAGTATTATCTTATTTTTCCAAGGAACCCATTCTAAAATTACCAGATCTTAGCACTATTTTCAGGCTAAGATGCGATGCGAGCTCCGTAGCCATTGGAGGGGTACTACTTCAAGAACACGACCAAGTGTTGTACCCGGTATACTACGTCTCCCGGAAACTGAACACCAGCGAACGAAATTACAGCACGCCGGAACTCGAAGCCCTCGCTCTTGTGTTCTCGGTACGTAAATTGTCCAGATTTCTTTTAGGTAAACATTTCATCATTGAAACAGACAATAGTCCGTTGACATTTATCACCAGGGGAACCCCAACTAACCAAAGAGTGGCCAGATGGTCCCTTCTTTTACAGGACTATAGCTTCGAAATCAGACATATCAAAGGCTCACATAACTCTCTTGCCGATCTTCTATCGAGATGTCCTGACGACTCACCCAATAGCCAGGTAACACCCGAGCACATTGCAGATGGTGTATAAACTGCAACCTAGATAGTGCTCAACACCACAGCCAATTGTGACTTCATATCAGTTACGCTGTGTAAAACTGTGTGATAGGGAAAATGTAATTTCCCAGTGTAAATATAGTATGTACATATTGTTATTATCATGTGAATGAACGGTTCGTATAATTATAAGAAAGTTGCAAGAATGTCATTAATAGTGTAAATATATATTATCATTCTAATAACGACACCATAAGTGTCACAGGACATTACTACAGGACCCAAAAACTTACTGAGCTTGAACAAGTACCAAGCAATCCTGAGTACAACTATAAAGATGGTCCACGACGTTTTAACAAGTATGAGTGATGACCGTGACAACCTAATCTGAGAATATGACGGAAGAAGCTATCCTACCACTGATAACAAGATCTGGGTACTCCGTATATTTACAGTCTAACACAACGAGAGACCTTAATGTGAGTGTACGGCAACATCTTTACACTTCTGTTATATATTTATATTAATTTCATAATAATGTACCATAATAAAATATTTGTAAATTGATGACAATTGTATGTAAATTCGAGTATGAAACACAATTGTATATGTCGACTTTTGTTAGATGTAATCTCAGCATCGTAACTTGATTGACTTTTTCACAAAAGTGACCTTTTATGTGCACTTTTGTCAGAGAGGATCAAATTATGACACTAAGAAAGAAAATGGTACCTGTAATTTATTTTGTTGAAAGCATGATGAAATTATTGTCCCTAAATTTTGTTACATAAACAAGGGACATAACTAAATATTGTTGGTGATGCGTAAATATGTATTGAAACTACCATGTTTGCCTAATAGGTATCACGTCAAGAGGACGTCATGTGTATATGGGAAAACTTGCCAAAACTGAAGACCTTCATCGGGCATTCTATTAGATAAGGATAGATGTTCAATGTCGGAGTTATCTTATAGGTAGATACTCACAGACTCACCTGTTTATTTGTAATTTTTCTTTTTGGTGGAGAGGTAGGGCAAGTTAGCCGTAACTACCGGACTGGCTGTGTCTCAGTGAGGTAAAAAACCATGGAAGTGATTGTACCTGACAATTATGCTGTATGGATAGGCATGGGGATCATATACATATTGCTTACTAATCACCTGTACATATTAGTACTAATCAGATCTATGTCAGATAAAGTGCAAAGTTCGATTCTGACAAGATAAAGAACAGCGAAATAGAGTACATGAAAGGAAAACCTTTCATGAAATTAAGGGGGGGGGGAGGATGTCAGAGTCTCACCCGAGGATAGAACGCGTTGTCTGCACCAACGCCCGACAATGCAACGCCGAGATATTATAAGCCCTACAGTTATAATGCGGCGGCCTCACTAGCGCCAGGCAGCCAGCGCTCGATAGTGTAGCGCTGGGCTATTATAAGCACTACAGGCGATAAGCGCTGAACGATGCTAAGCAGGCAGCTAGCACACAGCGTGAACCGTGAGGGGTCACGCGTGCTAACCCAAGCGCTACTAGAGAGTGTGCTGTGTCCAGTCAGACTGAGCTGGACGGTCGTCAGAGACAGACGTGTGAAAGCGGCTGAGAGTTGTTGCATGTCGTGAAAGCTAGCCTGTTTGACAGCTTGAGATGGAGTGCGTGTCTGTGTGACTTGTAAGTTGGAGTGCATTGATATCTTCTATTGTATTGATGTATTGATTACTTGCACTGTTGTAATCCATGGTATATTGTAACTTGTGATTGCGCGAAGCGTGTATTGATTCACGATGTGTGCAGTGCGCGAATAAATAGCACGAAATATCTTATCGGCGGTTAGCCTTGTGTTGTTTAGCTAGTGTAATTAAGATCGTACTTTGTCAAGTGACGAGCCCTAATTCTTGCCCTAAGCAAGACTTTGACACTGGCGTCAAGTTCTCTGTTCTCGACATGTCTTTAAGGACGTTAATAACATCGGCACGATCCATAGGCTGACCATCTGCAGGGGGTGCAGAGCCAGCCAGTTTATCAGCTCGTTCATTTCCCTCGACTCCCGCATGTCCCGGGAATCAGTCCACTGTCTACGTACAGATCCAGCTTCGACCTTCCGAATCATGCTCGTTGAATCATTTAGTACACACACGTTAGGTATAATGCTGTGATTCTAGCCATAGGAAAGCCTGTGTTACTGCTATCACCTCCATCGTCATGCTGCTCGTGGGCACAGACAGACAGACAGACAGACAGACAGACAGACATGCGCGCACACGCATTCAAACACACATATATACACACACACGCGCGCAAGCATGCATATAATCATACATGCCTCAGCAAGCAATGGTATGGAAATCTTCACTCTCTTCAGCCGAGGGTCGTTGGAATATTCTGGATACAGAGAACAGTAGCGGCGTCCAGTAGGGGAGGTAACTGTGATACTGGGAGGTGACGCTGAAGTGTAGGTGATTATAGCCCTTGTTTGTTTGCCCAGGCTGGGGTCCAGCTTGAAACTTCCGCGCATGCTTTGAGATGGTGCTAGGTCATCCGTCTCACTGACAATCTGTATCAATAGTCATGGTTCGCCTGGGTTATTATGAAAGAAAGAAAGAAAGAAAGAAAGAAAGAAAGAAAGAAAGAAAGAAAGTAAGTTAGATCATGGTGATGATGAAGAAAACAGATAACAAACAGAAAGACAGACAGAAAGAAAGAAGATATGAGGACTTTGTTAATGATGATAAAGATAATGATGATGATGATGATGATGATGATGATGATGATGATGATGATGATGATGATGATGATGATGATGATGATGATGATGATGATGATGATGATGATGATGATGATATAAAATAAAACAAAATATGGAAATTAGGTTATGGTAATGATGAAGAAAAAGAAACAAAGATAAAGAAAACGGAAGAAAAAAGAAAGAAATGAGATTATGCTGATGATAAAGAAAGAAAGAAAGAAAGAAAGAAAGAAAGAAAGAAAGAAAGAAAGAAAGAAAGTGACCTTGAAGGTACGACACATGATGCAATATCTAAAGTCTATATACGGATGCCATTATACACAGCTCACAATGCGTTCATAGGTCAATTTACATATGGAATTTACCCCTTTCATGATCTTCTACTTGCAGTGATTCTCAACCTTTTTTGGCCCTTGCCCCCTTCACCATATTTTCATAACGTCCCCCATTTCGTATTTCCTACCTAAACATTTGGCCCGTGCCCCCCTTCACCATATTTTCAGATCGTCATTCCCTCCTTTTGTATTTCCTACCTAAAAATTCCGCCCCGTGCCCCCCTTCATCATATTTCCAGAACGTCATTCCACCCTTTCGTATTTCCTACCTAAAAATCCCACCCCTCCCCTACACAGTATACGTAATAATGGAAGCTAAATTTAATAGTATATAGCAAAACAAGTCTAGACGTCCACATAAAACATGATTTGTGGGTCTGCTTACTTTATAAATTGAATGTTAGAAGGGTGAGACGTACAAACCCGTACAGTATGAAGAGAAAAAGCAATATTAAATAATCGGTTCTTGTATTAATGCGATCTTGAAATAATCATAATTCCCCCCTGGAAAAACTAAAATCCCCCCCCCCCCCCGATCCCCACCGGTTGAGAACCACTGTTCTACTGGTCAAGGATTAAAGTATTGGAAGAAAATACATCAAGATGTCCCTCAACATTATCAAGGTCTGCTACTGGTCAAGGATTAAAATACTGATGTTGATGATCTTCTACTTGTAATCTTAGTTGCATATCCTTTACAGGACGTCACGAGATTACGAACTGCGTCAATAACACCTTCGCCACGAACTTCTACTGGTCAAGGATATTAAATTATTGGAAGAAAATACTTGAAGATGCCAATCAGATATTGATGATATTATACAGGTCAAGGATATTAAAGTATTGGAAGAAAATACGTGAAGATGTCCATCTGATGTCGATGACTTCTACTGGTCAAGGATAAAATACTGATATCGATGATCTGCTACTGGTCAAGGATAAAATACTGATGTCGATGATCTTCTACTGGTCGCGGATAAAATACTGATGTCGATGATCTTCTACTGGTCACGGATAAAATACTGATGTCGATGATCTTCTACTGGTCAAGGATTAAAGCAATGGAAATACATTCGTGCCTGGACAGGAAGCTGATGATTTTCTGAGTCGAATAATCGGTAAATATCTAACATGGCGTCCACTGCGGAAGTTGACATCTCTTCACGTGTATCGTAGTAATATCTTCCTCCTGAAAGATAAAATATACGTCAGACATGTGGGTGAATAGACAGTCAGGTAATGAGACAGCATAGACAGCAGATAGATAGACAGACAAACAGACAGACAATTAGGTGGGAGGGTAGACAGACAGACAGACAGACAGACAGACAGACAGACAGACAGACAGACAGACAGACAGACAGGAGGGAGGTTAGTCGACAGGCAGACAGATAGACAGACATCCAAACAGAAGGGAGAGCAGCAGACTAACAGAAAAACAGGATTGAGGGCAGCCGACAGACAGACAGACAGACAGACAGACAGACAGACAGACAGACAGACAGACAGGAGGGAGGGCAGAAAAGAGACAGACAGGAGGAAGGGCAGTCGACAAGTAGACAAATTGACAGACAGGTAGTCTGCCGAACTTCTGTACAGGCGGCAGTTAAAACATGTTTATAGTCTATAGGTAATTGTTTTAATCATTGCCCGTGTGTCTGGTCGATACATCAGTACCGACTTAACGTAATTAGTACATATTATAAGTGTAGCACTAGGTGTAATGACTTCTGTTGACTACCACAGATATCCCAGTGGCACGAAAGCTCATCTTGCTGTGTGTGTTCGTATTCAGCGGAACAATGGCTACCGGCTGTTGCTGAATTGATTGAGTTGCCTTTTCGGTTCACGGGTGCATTTTTCAGGAGACTCCTGGGAGTCAGCGCTGAAGCTGCGGAGTTCGTGCTCTGTGCGACACTTTCGGCGGGTCGCCCTGCGGTAAAAGACCGAGCCATATGAGAAAACCCTGGTCAATGAGGTCTTTCTGGTGACTGCAGAGTTCATCGACGATGAACTGTGGTTTTCGTGGATGAATTTTGTGTCGGCATTCTGGCGGCAGCATTATCCACAGTGTACCTGTGTGCGGGCTGTTGGATTGCCGAGACTCCTGTCTTTTCCACTTTTCACATTGGACAGTGGGGAGCATTTTGTGTGATATTCACCGGCACAGGAATGGAGCATAATGGGGACGACCCGTTGCCGTGAAGTTGGAACCTCGACTAACTAACATTTAGCATTGTTTTATCCTCTTTATCTCTCCCCCCCCCCCCCCAACACACACACACACACACACACACACACACACTTCGCCATATCTGTGTATACAATACCACTTAAAAATGAGTACTATTTCACGTCAGAAGTGAGATCGGGTTATCATTTAATTGATTTATTCTCGTTATCTTTGTTTTGTTTTTTTCCTCTCTATGAAATGTTACACCTAATTGTTGTGACATCTCATCAATTAATTCAGTCTATCCTGCATCTGATTTAGCCTGATGGACAGGTCGGCAATGTCGTCGGCGAAGTCCAGATCATTAAGCTGCTCTAGCAGAGTCCATTGGGTAGTAATGATTGCCTCCGTATTCCAGTCTAGGTCATTAGGAATAATAAAAAATTAGTTGCATATCCATTACAGGATGTCGCAGTCAACCCCAGCATTTTTTTCTTTTTGTGATCTCTTGGCAAGTTTACGTTAAGTAGCTTGCCATTGCTTTCTGAACGACCGGCACCCTTATTATTCCGTTTAAAAAAAAACAACGCAAGGCGGTGTGCTGCCAAATCAGTTCAGCTTGTTTAATAAGTTGTCCAGGTCTCACAGGCGTATCTTGCAATGGAAAAGATACATGCTCTTAAAAATCTAATGTTTGTAGTTCTGTCTGCCCCATTCTATAATTGATTCAGTTGTTTTAGTCTTTGAAGAGCACCTGATAGTCGTCGTTTAATTTCTTCATTGTGTCACCGTTGTTGGTAATCAATGACCCAAGATATTCGAAATTGTCTACTACCTCAAATTTTTCCTCATTAACATATATTTCTTTCTCCATAGTGGTTTTATCTGTATGCATGATCTTTGTGTTTGCTATGTTAAGATATAAGTTGTGATTTTCACTATTCAATTGGGTTGAGGCTATTAGGTTTTCTGTACCAGTCTGTGTTTTCGGATAGCAATATTGTATCATCAGCATACTGAATTATAAAACATTTACAGCAATAATACCTGTCTCTGTGGCTAATGTTTCCAATAACCTATTTGTTCATGCTATAAAACATTTACAGCAATAATACCTGTCTCTGTGGCTAATGTTTCCAAGGACCTATTTGTTCATGCTATAGAACCTTACAGCAATAATACCTGTCTCTGTGGCTAATGTTTCCAAGGACCTATTTGTTCATGCTATAAAACCTTACAGCAATAATACCTGTCTCTGTGGCTAATGTTTCCAAGGACATATTTGTTCATGCTATAAAACCTTACAGCAATAATACCTGTTTCTGTGGCTAATGTTTCCAAGAACCTATTTGTTCATGCTATATAACCTTACAGCAATAATACCTGTCTCTGTGGCTAATGTTTCCAAGGACCTATTTGTTCATGCTGTAAAACCTTACAGCAATAATACCTGTCTCTGTGGCTAATGTTTCCAAGGATCTATTTATTCATGCTATACAACCTTACAGCAATAATACCTGTCTCTGTGGCTAATGTTTCCAAGGATCTATTTATTCATGCTATAAAACCTTACAGCAATAATACCTGTTTCTGTGGCTAATGTTTCCAAGGATCTATTTATTCATGCTATAAAACCTTACAGCAATAATACCTGTCTCTGTGGCTAATGTTTCCAAGGATCTATTTATTCATGCTATAAAACCTTACAGCAATAATACCTGTTTCTGTGGCTAATGTTTCCAAGGATCTATTTATTCATGCTATAAAACCTTACAGCAATAATACCTGTCTCTGTGGCTAATGTTTCCAAGGATCTATTTGTTCATGCTATAAAACCTTACAGCAATAATACCTGTCTCTGTGGCTAATGTTTCCAAGGATCTATTTGTTCATGCTATAAAACCTTACAGCAATAATACCTGTCTCTGTGGCTAATGTTTCCAAGAACCTATTTGTTCATGCTATAAAACCTTATAGCAATAATACCTGTCTCTGTGGCTAATGTTTCCAAGAACCTATTTGTTCATGCTATAAAACCTTACAGCAATAATACCTGTCTCTGTGGCTAATGTTTCCAAGGATCTATTTATTCATGCTATAAAACCTTACAGCAATAATACCTGTTTCTGTGGCTAATGTTTCCAATGATCTATTTGTTCATGCTATAAAACCTTACAGCAATAATACCTGTCTCTGTGGCTAATGTTTCCAATAACCTATTTGTTCATGCTATAAAACCTTACAGCAATAATACCTGTCTCTGTGGCTAATGTTTCCAATAACCTATTTGTTCATGCTATAAAACCTTACAGCAATAATACCTGTTTCTGTGGCTAATGTTTCCAATAACCTATTTGTTCATGCTATAAAACCTTACAGCAATAATACCTGTTTCTGTGGCTAATGTTTCCAATGATCTATTTGTTCATGCTATAAAACCTTACAGCAATAATACCTGTTTCTGTGGCTAATGTTTCCAATGACCTATTTGTTCATGCTATAAAACCTTACAGCAATAATACTGTAACAGAAGTAGAGTATTAGGTGGGAAAGTGGGAAAAGGCTACGGCACGATTGAGCATCAGGGGAGAATGGGAAGAGAGATGCTCAAGTCGTGACGTAGTTGGTTGTCAGGGGGCAGTCAAGATCAGGGCCTGAAGCTGAACGGACGCCATCTTAATAGCACTTGTCATCATCAAGAAAATAAACCCTATTGATATGAAACCAAGTCTTTGTTAGTCCTTTACACTGTTACAGGACTAATTTTGGTGCCCTAGACACAGGATTCGAACCTGGTATAACGCGGAGTCTCAAAATGCGGTCTACAGAGTAAAAACGCGAAGTCTCAAAATGCCGTCTACTATATAACATCGCGGAGTCAAAAACTATGAAGGTCCTTGGTCCGCTTGTGGCGATCGCCAGAAACAGAATTGCGGCACGCTTTTGAACAAGCATTGAACGTAACAGAGCGCAGTTGGAAAGATGGCCAATAACTTATCTGTGAGTACAGCAACCAAAAGCCCGGCCAGGGGTGGTTGTCTGTAAGTCTTTTTCAAGACTTGATGTAAAAAGTTAATTGGCGTCAGGAGAAGAGTGAAACCCAACTTGCCATAACGGGTTGCAGCGCCTGCGATTGTCATCAAACCGGCGAGCATCAACTGTAAACATCATCCTAACGACTCCTCTTGTCCATTACTCTGGCGAACGTGTCAGGAGTGTGCTGAAGTTCAAGTCAGTAAATCGATATCTCGAGCGAGCAGGAGTGTGCTGAAAGTCGGCCCAGTTTGATAATGTCTTGAGCGAGCAAGAATTTGGCTGAAGGGCAATCCAGCAATCCAGTCTGATCGTTGTTTCAGGTGAGCAAGAACTTTTCAATAAGACAATCAAGTTCAGCCTCAATGTTAATAGGTTTTGTTCTGAGCGCTAACAACTAGAAAAAAGAACGTTGGTAAAAGACAATCAAAACAGCAAATAAATACCTCATTACTTCAGGGGTTGACGAATCAGACTATCTCAGGGCTCTACTACAAATGAGAGCCGCTCGCTAATCCTTTTGGACTCTGTTGCATGTGAGTCGTTTTCAAGACGTCGATTTGATGTACTCCATCTCAGAAGGGACCCAACCAAGGGTTGAAGAACTGTACTGAGGCATCCCAAGAAGAGAAACGACCTTAGAAGAAGGAACGAACTACCTGAAGTGCGCGATTGGTTTCAACTAATACAGCGGGGAATCTAACCTGACGGCGAACCTAGGAGAATACGTCTTGCTTGGATCGGGAAACCTATTGACTGATTGAACTGTTCTTACGGTATAAGTGATTTGTATTTCTTAAATTAGTAAATTACAAATGTGAAGTTGTTTGCTTGCTCTGTATAATAATATTTCAGCGGGACAGACTCATCACAGCACGGTAGAGAAACAGTCTTCTTTTCTTCATATTTCAGCTGAGCTCAGGACAAGTTTTTTTTTTCCAGGTACCAAGGAAAATGCAGAGGAAGAATATAGTTTAAAGTTGGATATAAGTTACAAAGAAGTAGAAATATGAGTTATTTATATGCGGATTTACAACGTATTGGTACATGGTTGGGGGAATTAAGAGAGGCAGTTAGTGAAGTAGAGAATTTTATAGAAGCATTGAAGAACAGAACGACTAGACAAAACCCTTATAGATTTATGGTAGACTGTAATGGAGTAGGAAAGAATAACAGGAGACAGCCATGGCTTAATAAAGACAGAAGACAATATGGCTATTATGAACCAAGACCTGATGTATGTGTCTTAAAAGACGGTGAGAACAGACGTAATGGTGAAAGCTCGGACTGCTATAGTTGTGATAAATACAAAACTGGGCGTGAGAGAAACCTTTCAGGGAAATCATGGGGCTGGCCCTCTCACAGTGCAACCGCTAGAAAAAGACGTAACGACTAGTTTGAAAAGAGACAAAGACAATATTTGAAGTCAGGATCGAAGGACAGGGTAGAACACAAAGATAAGAATTCAATGACTCCTAAAGTACTTGCTAATATTAAGATTGAACAGGAAAAGAAGACGACGTTATTAGTAAAGAAAAGAAACCGAGAGACACAGACGCAGGCAGGTAATACGATAGAAAATAGTACGCAGACTCAGGTAGATACAATAGAGAAAAAGGTCCAGCTACAACCAGCCAGCAAGATAACAAAGGGAAGTCAAACTGACTTAATAGAAACTCAGTCAAAACCAACTCATTTGACTAAGGGAGACAAGGTTAAGAAAGATAGACAGACGAGAACCAAGAACGAAAGAAAGCCAAAGAGGAGAAGTATTGAAGAAAGAAATAGTAGTATGATAGTTAATAGAGGTACTACCGTGTCAAGTTCCTCAGGTATAGACATGAAACTAGTTCCCAAATGGTGTAGGAATATTAGCTGTCAGAGTTCAGGTTACGGAGAAGATATTCCTACCGCCGCATATTATAGTGATGCTAAAACAGAGATTAATAATGATGATTCAGAGAATGAGAGAATTGCACTACGTACAGATCGGGAATCGAAGCGTGATGTTCCCTCATACGGTGTAGTTGCTGGTAGACAGACGGACAGAATTTTGGTTAGTGATTCTTTCGAAATAGATACCAGTTTATATGACAAGAAAGTAGGGAAGGCTAAGGGACGAATACCGAGAAAGAGAAAGAAAGTCAGACGTTCTAAAGGCGACTATGGGAATGGAGTCGACGTGGCTGCGGTGAACTACTATGAATCTGATGAGGGAACTATTGTCAGTGTGTCATCTGAAGACGAAATGGGGAGGTGCAAACGTTACGTAAGGTATACAGGGAACAGTGAGCAGACCGACGCAAATAAAGGAAATAAGAAGAAAACATTTAAGAAGAAAAATAGTAGACAGATAGCGGGAATTTACTCAACGACAGAAAGTGACTTAAGTAAAATAGAAGACCTTATGACCTTAAGACCTGAGTACTTTAACAGGTTGACAACAGATAGTGAAGATGACATAATAAGAGAAAGACGGGTTAATGTATTGAGAGACAGTGAAATATTTAACTTGGACACACTCTATAACGGTTAAAATTCCTTGGGTGAGGAAAGAAAATGGAATAGTTTTGGTTTATGAGAAGAATTGCGATTTGAGCATATAGATATATGAGCTGTCTAAAATAGGCAGATGAATTTTGATTGGTGTAGTATCACATGGTACAGAGTAGTCGAGGGTGTTGTTGAGGATAGAGAGTTACGGCAAATGATGTTCTACGTGGATACGTAATACAGGATATCTTCTGTTTGGTTACGATGTAGGGAGAGTAAACTAGATAAAAATACTCCTTTGTCCGGAATGGATAGATATAGAGAGTTAATCACGTCGAGTGATGTATAACTGGTGTAAGTAAAATAGAGTAGATTCAGCACAGAATTAGTAGAGGATGAGAGATAAACTAAGTACTAGAAATGCTTTGACTCAGAGCTATGACGTGATGTCTGAGATAGTTTCGCTTGGGAGTTTGAGAAGTAAGTATAGTATGGTTGACAGGTGAATCGAGAGTGTCTGGTGAGGAGATATAGGTTGAGGAGGAACTGAGTATCCGGTGTGTAAAATAGCCAGTTGAACGTGAGAATATTAAGAGTAAAAGACTGTAGAAGTGGATGCTTGAAAAATACGAGTTACGTCGTGCTTGTGGAGAAAGAAGAGCTGATTAAGTCTGAGAAGTTGTTGTGTGGAGAAGTATAGAATGATAGTTACGAGGTTAGTGGTTCAGCGGAATGAGGTTTGTTTTGAAGAGATAGTAGATAGTGCTGTGAAAGCGATATAAGTGGCGAGAGGTAATGTATAGGGTCTGACCTTCGTATAGGAGTGAGTGATTGAGTAAAGTAGAAATAAGTAAGTAGTGAATTGTGAAAGTCCTGTGGAGTAATTCGTCTGGTTATGCGTTGTGCATACGTGAGTAAAACTGTGTGGTGACGTCGCCTAACTGAAATACATAGATAAAAGGTAAGAGTGGTGCTAATATATCTTGTGTCAATGTGTGTAGAGGAGGTTGATACGCTTGGATTGTGGTGAGTTATTGCTGGAATGTTGAATTGGCGTCTAAGTTGTTTTTTTTTTTAAGTAATGGTATGGACACGTTAGCATTTTCGCGATGCGAAAATAGTCCTGAGATGAGAGCGAGGTTGTGTATCATTGTCCGTCTGAATATGCGAAGAGTGGTTGATAAGTGACGTGGATAAAACGTGAAACATAGAGTATGCGAAAATTGAGAGATAGAAAGAACGTGATTAGAGAATTCTGATGTCTTTTCGTAGAATATCTGACGTTGGAAGGAAATTATGGAAGTTGTATGACGAAAACGGAGTTAACATTCTGAATGATCTTTCATAAAACATGTTTAGTATTCTTGACAGAGACATATCGAAGCAGGAATGCCTAATACTGAGAAACGAGAAAAGTGAGCTCTGCTGTCAGTTATAAGTGGCGTGAGTTGCAGTTCTGAAAGAATCCCTATAAAGAAGACGAAGAGTGAAAGATACGGAGGTAAATAAGCTTAGTTAAAGGAATGTTGGAAAACGTATTCGGAGGAGGGTGACCGGTTTGATTGTCGTCACGATACAAGAGTGCTAGGAAAGACTTGAGGATAGCTTAGAGTAGTCGTGGTGAGATGTGAAAAAGTAATGATACGTTAAGTAATTGCGTCGGATAGACGAGAAACTTAAAAGTAGAATTAGTTATTGGTACAGTAAGTAGATGTGTTGGTGGGAGGTCTATAGTAAATAGACAAAGTTTTGTTGGACGTACGAGGGTGGAGATACCGTAGATAACGGTAATAGTGATTAAGAAGTTGTAGTGATGTTTGGTATAAATCCAAGGGAAACAATTGGTGTGCCGAGCCACAGGTTAGTGAGTAGATAGATGACGGCTGGTACATTGAGATGACATTGGAATAATCGCCACATTAGGAATAGATGACCTGTAGTTACAGTGTATACTTAAGATGATATTCTAGATATGGTGATGTGTTAAGAGTGAGTTTTGTAAAATGTTGTGAGGGGAGATAATCAATGTTTGACTTCCAGAAAAAGGAACGGTCAGTTGTTGAGTAGTGATTTTGGTTGAGGGGAACAAGTATTGTTCCGCGTAATGATGGTCTGTAGTTAACAGATATACATACTTGGCGGTGAAGTGTTTTGTTTTCTCGGTTATAGAAATAGTGGAATGAATAGCTCATATAGGAGGCCAATGTTAAGGGGCCACTGTACGTAGTTAATTTGAAGGGAGTTATTTTTTTTGAAAACCTTCTCTTTAGCGAGAAGACAATTGTTGTATGGAGTCTGAGTGTTGATGCCTCATGTATAAAATGTTTTTTTGTTTAGTTTGGTCCTGTAAAATGATTGTTATTATTTTAGAATAGGATTATTGTGTTCTTAGAATGGTGCAAACAAACTACTGGTCCGTAAAAGAGACCAGTAGTATTAGGTAACAATAGATTAGGATGTATGTTGTATTATTTTAATCATCATCACCATCATCATCACCATCATCATCACCGTCATCATCATACCTTTAGTTGAGTTGAGGGGAAACATAAATGATTGTTATAAAAATTTGGGGGGGGGGGGATATGATGTTCTGTTGTGATTTTATTTCGCTGTTTTGTATGTTAAATAGTAGTTAATTAAGTTATGTTTAATTTACAGGGTTTTGTCTAGAATAAAGACAATACAGGGGGCTTTAATTAGGACCCTTCGTTCAGAAAAGAGTTAATAAAACTACTGAGAGCTAATAGAGAGACACATTCTCTTTGTGAAGAAAAAGTTCATGGGTATTTTGTTGCTGTGATAATCAGCGTAGAGAGGTTAATATGGCTATGAAGTGTTGGAAACATACAACGGGGTTACTACACAAGTAAAATGGTTATGGGAAAGTTTAGAGATACCACTAAAGTCAGCATTAATTAGAAAAATATGGGGTTGGAAGCCACATGGGAGAAGAAAAGATTAATGAATACAGCAGTAGAGTAAATGAGGGGAAAGTTTTGAACATAGTTTCCGTGGGGTCAAAAGAGCCATGATATACACGAAATTGCTGGGTTATAGAAGAATAAGAAAATTACCCCAGACGAAGGGTAAACATGAATTGGATCCATGTTTGACTAGACACTGTGGATAACAGTACAATAGTAAAGGGGTGTAAGTGTGTTAATGAGAAATGAACATAGTGGAGACATAATGACATGGGGTTTTTGAGAGTCCGTAATATATGGACTGAGATCAAGTTAAAGGCAGGGGTAGTATATTGTTGCTGTTGATAACGGCATGAGTGGAGGTTTTAGTAGATATGGACAGTAAGGGGTCGCTGAAATTTTCGACGAGATTAAGAGAGAATTCTGAGCGAGGTATAGGAGAAGATTAGTTATGTGAGGTGATGTGTATAATGTTGGAGGAGGTCTTAAGGGATAATAGATTTTTTTTTAATTGTGTCCTCGGGATATTGTTTTGTGGTTGACATTACAATGAGAGGTTGAAGTAAGGTTCAGAGACATAAAAGTAGTACTGTCTGTAATATATAGACAATTGGAAGTGAATAATGTTTTTGGGTGCTGTAGATAGCAGGGTAAACGGTTACCATAATGAGTGGTACTGTAGGAGATATAATTATTTTAGACTTTATTACATAAAGTCTCAAATGACATAGGGGGGTAAAGGAGTGTGGTTTGGTAAAGGTGTGTGTGATTTAGCTAAGTGTGGTTTTTGTAAGAAAGAGTTCTACTGCTTCTTTTAAATACCGGTGGCCACCGATTCTTTGTCTTCCTATCGTGTGAAAGTGATTTCAGGTTAGTTGAAAGTGGGGAATTAGTAGTGTTGGTGATAAGAATAAGGAGTTGGTATCAGCGTTTGAAATGGTAAGCGGATTGCTTATGAAGTGGAAAAGAAGTATTTAAGAAGATGTGTTATGATGTATTGTATAAAGTTGAGATTTAAATGTTATTAAGGATATGTAAATATGTTATGTTTGTTTGAAGGGCCAGAAACGAAGAAGAAGTGGGTTGATATATAGCAGGGGAAAGAGTTAAAGAATAGAGTTGGTTTGGGGAAGATTAGAGGAACTGTGTGAGGTAAGGGAAAAAGAGGGAATAGAGTAAGGGGATTAGGAGTAAAGATTTTTTCCTTTACAAGAAAAATTCTTTAATTAACATGGGGAGGTGTAACAGAAGTAGAGTATTAGGTGGGAAAGTGGGAAAAGGCTACGGCACGATTGAGCATCAGGGGAGAATGGGAAGAGAGATGCTCAAGTCGTGACGTAGTTGGTTGTCAGGGGGCAGTCAAGATCAGGGCCTGAAGCTGAACTGACGCCATCTTAATAGCACTTGTCATCATCAAGAAAATAAACCCTATTGATATGAAACCAAGTCTTTGTTAGTCCTTTACACTGTTACAATACCTGTCTCTGTGGCTAATGTTTCCAATGATCTATTTGTTCATGCTATAAAACCTTACAGCAATAATACCTGTATCTGTGGCTAATGTTTCCAAGGATCTATTTGTTCATGCTATAAAACCTTACAGCAATAATACCTGTATCTGTGGCTAATGTTTCCAAGGATCTATTTGTTCATGCTATAAAACCTTACAGCAATAATACCTGTTTCTGTGGCTAATGTTTCCAAGGATCTATTTGTTCATGCTATAAAACCTTACAGCAATAATACCTGTCTCTGTGGCTAATGTTTCCAATAACCTATTTGTTAATGCTATAAAACCTTACAGCAATAATACCTGTTCTCTGTGGCTAATGTTTCCAATGATCCTATTTGTTCATGCTATAAAACCTTACAGCAATAATACCTGTATCTGTGGCTAATGTTTCCAAGGATCTATTTGTTCATGCTATAAAACCTTACAGCAATAATACCTGTATCTGTGGCTAATGTTTCCAAGGATCTATTTGTTCATGCTATAAAACCTTACAGCAATAATACCTGTATCTGTGGCTAATGTTTCCAAGGATCTATTTGTTCATGCTATAAAACCTTACAGCAATAATACCTGTTTCTGTGGCTAATGTTTCCAAGGATCTATTTGTTCATGCTATAAAACCTTACAGCAATAATACCTGTCTCTGTGGCTAATGTTTCCAATAACCTATTTGTTCATGCTATAAAACCTTACAGCAATAATACCTGTTTCTGTGGCTAATGTTTCCAATAACCTATTTGTTCATGCTATAAAACCTTACAGCAATAATACCTGTTTCTGTGGCTAATGTTTCCAAGTATCTATTTATTCATGCTATAAAACCTTACAGCAATAATACCTGTTTCTGTGGCTAATGTTTCCAATGATCTATTTGTTCATGCTATAAAACCTTACAGCAATAATACCTGTCTCTGTGGCTAATGTTTCTAGAGATGTGTCTTCATCGTCGTCAAAAACAATGACGCTAACAACTGCCCCGGATTCCTTGACTGTTGTTCTGACGTCATCAAGTGTGGGCGTGGTTGTCACATGTCCATCAGTAATGAGAACAATGAAGCCGCCAGAAGCACTTTTATCGTGATTCTTAAGAAGCTGAAAACATGGGGGGAAATAGATTCTTTCAGTCCATCCACAGATTTGTCGGAAGCAGTTTTATCGTGATTCTTAAGAAGCTGAAAACATGGGGGGGGGGGGGGAATAGATTCTTTCAGTACCATCCACAGATTTGTTGGTGTTCCAGAACTGTACTCGTGTCCTGGCAATACAGGCAAGCAGGAAACGAGAAGACGTCTGCCGCGGAATATAATTGTGTCCTTTTTGTTTTATTGTATGTGTTCCCTCAGTAGTGCAGTGATTATCAGGTGTGCCTGTCGACCCGAAAGTCCTGTGTTCAAATCTTTAATGAAGCGGGTATTTTTTTAAATGACCTAAGCTCCCAGGTCGACCCAGTCTAAAATGGGTACCAAGAAACGTTCTAGAAGGTCAAGGCGGTCGGCCTGGTATTGACCACATCTCTCAATGACTGTCGACTGGTCTATACAAATATGGAGCTAGCATCTTGTACACAATACTCATTAACGCGTAGACAAGAGTCCTTGCTTCTACCAGTGCAGCACTATACCGCAAGGAAAGTATCATTACAAGCGACATGACAAGATTGAGAATAGCCACTGTTCTTCTATGGGAGAAATATCGTACGACGGCCTGCATTGAATCGATTTTGAAACAATGTCTTCAGTTGTTCGGACATCTTTTGAGAATGAAACCCGTGCGTCTATTACTTTCTTATTACGATCGAAAACAACATACCTGTTGTGCTAAGGAAAGGTTGCAACATCAGATACACAGATATAGTCAGTGAGGGAGGTGGAACAGGGAAATTAGCTGTAATGTGACGATAATACTAGATACTAAAGGTATGGAAAGATGGCAAAAAATGAATAAAGAAAGAATAAACAGCTGAGAAACAAATAGTAATAGAGAAATATCAACTTAGTTAAAATATCACATGACAGAGAAGAGTGATTCCTGCGAAGTCGGAGAGTGTCTGTCTGCACGGCGAGGAACCACCAGTCTGCACACCAATACGCCAGACATGGGACAACGGATACTCACGCAAACCTCAGGTCCGGTATGACATCACACTGATGTTGGGCAACAGGATGTCTTCATCCGACATACAGGACTTCACGCTGGAGATAATAGCCAGCGAACTGTCAAGGTCTCACATCCGAGGTTGCGACGCGTTGTCTGTACCAACGCCAGACAACATAACAACACGCAACCCTGAGTGATGTTAAGCACTGCAGAGGGAATGCGGCGTCTTCGACGACGCCCGTATAAGCAGCCAAGCACAGCAATTGAGCGAAGCTTAAACGACCGCTGGTCAGCAGTATACCCCGTGAACCTTGCAGGGGTCACACCAGCTGACGTGGCGTGTAGCGTGTAGAACGCCAGGACTGCCAGACGGGTTTAGGTGTTTGAATGGACAGGTCGCATGAGTATGAGAGGAGTGTTTGAATCTGCATTGAGAGCTAGCCTGTACGACAGTGGGAGACTGGTTCGAACGCTTGAATAGTTTGACTTGTAAGTGAGATGTTTATTGCTTGCATGTATTATTATGTATTGTAGTGATATTGTTCATGCCGTAATGATTGCTATGGATTGTCATTGCGCGATGTTTGTGCGAGAATAAATGCAGCGCGTAAATAAAGCGTGTGAATAATACTTTCGGATATTCACTTCGTGTGATTTGATAGTTTGATATTGCTTCACACTTGCCAGAAAACGAGCTACTTATCTTGCTCTACGCAAGACTCTGACACGAACATAAGCAAGCAAGTAAGCACATGACAAAGAGGATTATAAAGTCATTATCGTCAATATCTACACGAGACCTTGAACAACAAGAAGAAAGAGAATACTTAAAGAAGGATATACAATTCAAGAATAATCTCAACGAAGTTCAGGTGACATCTAGCTTGGTATCATCCATATTAATATATAGGGTGTATTTTTAATGGCTGTGCAGTGTTTGAAAATACTGCCGTTCCAAGTTTTGCATTAACCTATTATGTTGCATGAACTTTACAGAGGGTGAACACAAAACTTGGGCCGACAATACTTTCAAACACTGCGCAGTCATGAAAAATACACTCTATAGATAGTAGATATGTAGATAATAATAATAATAATAATAATAATAAGTCTTTATTTTCAAAGGGTTAAGAATTGGGCACGCAGGCCCGTCTGACATTCTGCCCTTCTTCTCTATTTCCTCTCATACATTCTTTCATTCAACATTACTTATGAAGCAACTTTTGACAACAAAAGAACATTAAAACGCATGAAAAATAATCAATAACAAATGACTCACTGAGGCAGTGTTTAACATGGGCATTATAAATACCTAAGGAGGGTGTAACGTGCCATACATAAGGGAATGTTTTTTGGCTAGTTGTCGTTTGGGTTAAGTTACCATTATTGTCTTTTTTGTGTTATTTGTTATGGGGGCATGTAGTCTGTACTAAGGTAGTGTTCAAACAGGTTGCGAATGTATGTATCATGATTGGTGGTGTCTTTGATTTCTTGTGGAAGATTGTTCCACAACTGAGCGGCAGAGTATGCTAAGCTTGCTTTATATAAGTCTATCCTAGGTTTAGGGACATGAAGTATATTTAGTCGTTCGCTATGTCTAGCGTTATATTTAAACAATGGCCAAAGGTAGCTTGGAGCATTTTGAAATAGGATTTTGTGAATTAGTTTGGTCTTATTAAAAAGCAGGCGCTTGTGGAGTGGCAGTAACCGGAGACGTTTATATAGGTTAGAATTGTCGGTAAGCTGTTCACCATTAATTAAACGCACTGCCCTTTTCTGGAGTGAATATAGGCGTTTTGTTATTGATTTGGAGCATCCATCCCAGACTGTGGAGCAGTAATCAATATGTGTTTGTATATGAGAAGTATAGAATATCTTTCTTGTGTTTTCGTCAAGGAAATTTTTAATTTTGGCAAGTTGGTATACTTTTTTGGCTATTTGTTTAACTAGAGCATGAACATGTGAGTTAAAAGTTAGATTTTGATCTATGATAACACCCAGTGTCTTGTGCTCGGTGACACTTTCTACAGGCGTGCTGCCAATGTGCAGCTGAAGAGTTCTCTGCGAGTTTAGAGTGTGAAGTCTTTGCCTGGTTCCTATTAACATAGACTTTGTTTTAGTAATGTTAATTTGCATGCGGTTTGCATGACTCCAGTTAACTACACTATTTATTTCCTGTTGCAAGGATAATTCTAGCACATTACGATCAACAGCGTTCGTATATACTGAGCAGTCATCAGCAAATAGATCGCAGGACGACGACAGATTTAATGGAAGATCATTTATATAAATGGCAAATAATAGAGATAATATAATAATAGATAATATTAATAATAGATAATAAATCGTCAGCGTGTTACCGCGGCCCGTGAGGGAAGCAAAGAATAGGAAACAGGCGGCTAAGGAAGCTGAGACTTGCAGCTGACTTCTCTATCACGTAGAAAACGCTAACTGCAAAATTCAATAAACCACGAAAGAAATTTAACGATATAGAAAAAAAAAAATAATAAAGAATTGACAAAAAGGTTCTAGGAAGAAGTGGAACAGTTCTGCTCTCAGGCCATTTCGCGGGAAATCTCCCCCCCCCCCTCCACCCAACCTCCCACAGAATGAAGGAGATGCCCTAATGTTATCTACACAAGAGGAGGTCGGCATGGCCAAATGGATAAGAGCGCTCGTTCTTAAACATCCGGTGTGCTGATGCTGAGGTAGGGGATGCAACCCCTATACTGGTCAGTTGGACTAAAATCTTGACTTCTCGTCCTTGACTTGGGGATGTAAATTGCAAGTACCTCAGAAGTCGGAGTGGGTTTGCCTGATGGCGAGGGACACTTGTAATAGGGAAAGCTAATCCACACGCAAAATTCAGTCCAGTGCTACTAGAAGTAGTGTGTATGGACTACACTTAAGTTCATAGCGAGCGAGTGCAACAAAAAAGATCTATAGAAGCGAAAGAATTAATAAGGAAGGGGTCAACGAAATAGATTGAGACCTAAAAAAAAAAACACGAAGAGAATAAGCAGAGTTATGGACGAATATAGATAGGACATGGAGCTGCAGGAGATAGCAAAAGATGAGCTTAAGTTGGTGGAGGGACTATGCTCAAATTGGGCTGAAGTAGAAGAAGAAGATAGATAAAATGGTATATACTTGTATTGCCGCAAGTATGCCTGTAGCGATGCTAGTTTCTCCATCTGTCGTCGTAGGCAGTTTCTGAGAGATGGCGTTTCTGCTGCCCTCGGTCGTCAGCTCGGTTATTGGCGAGACAATGCTGGCCACGTTAGAGAAGGTGACCAGCCCGAGAAACACACCGTCGTCTAGTCCGTCCTCGATGAAATATGTCGCTGCTTGAATTGCTCTTGTCAGCTTGTTGTGCGTCTAGGATGGAAATATGGTAACAAGAAGTAAAGATTATCCCATAGAAAATGTCGTTGTACGGGTGTGAATTCTAAGGTATTCACATATGCTAGGTCTAGTCATGAAATAAAAGGCTTAAAATGATATGACAGAACTCGTGGAAAGATCGAGACAAATGCCAGTGAATCGAGAGGTGAAGAAAGGAGTTGACGATGGATGGAGCATACATTGAGAAAACCCGAGAATAGTTTAAATAGAAAGTCCTTAGTGTGGAATCCAATGGACAAAAGACAAAAAAGGAAGACAGGGCGACAGAAGAAGATGGAGAAGGTCTAGACATGTAATCAGAGTGAGTAGGCTGTTTCGGCCGTTACCCTCACAAATCAGTCCAGTACTCTCGAAGTAGTAGCACGTGTGTGGACTATGCTTGAGTTCAGTGCAAGCGAACGAAACAAACAAACATAAAACCTGATGCATTTATCGGGGGTGAGGAGAATGTGGAGTCCTCTTCTGACGCTATAGCACGGGAACCTCAGCAAAGTCAGGAAACGAGTGATGCGTGCAAGATGGTATTGGAACTTGATATTTGTGAAGACACATATATTAAGATGAAATGATGTCATGATTCAGCACAGCAAACGGAGTGGCTGGGATTAGATCTAGGTTGGTCACGTTTCCTCCACATGTAGTAAGTATTTCCATTACCAACAGACTCTAAGGCAATGTCCAGAGGGAAGTAGTTAAATGTACATGCTTACACCCCCCCCCCCCCCCCCAACCACTTGCTTGCAGAAAATCAATAACCAAGATAATGTCGAGAGGGAAGTAGTTAAGTTTACATTCTTACCCCCAAAACAATGGACAGAGGGAATTAGTTAAGTTTACATACCACCAAGACAATGGACAGAGGGAAGTAGTTAAGTTTACATTCTTAACCCTAAGACAAAAGGCAGAGGGAAGTAGTAAACATGTCACTATTTGAATAATAAGATATTATGTTGGGAAGCAGAGGTGTTTCCAAGGCACCAGGGCCAGGTTCTATACTGGCCAAGACCTACTATCACGACCTAGTCGTGCGTCCTGGGCAACAGGTCCCTTCGGGGTCCAGGCTAACGTAGTAGGATCGCTGATTCTTCCGAAGTGGGAGAGTATCTGCCTGCATGGCAAGGAACCACCAGTCTGCACACCAATAAGCCAGACATGGGACAACGGTTACTCACGCAAACCTCAGTCCGGTATGACATGACACTGATGTTGGACAACAGAATGTCTTCATCCGACATACAGGACTTCACGCTGGAGTTCACAGCCAGCGAACACAAGCAAGCAAGCAAGCAAAATATGTTGTTAAAATACATCTAGTGACAGGATTTTATGGTTGTTTTTCTTTGGTGAAATTATAATACAATTCTTATCCCCAAGACAATGGGAAGAGGGGAGTAGTTAAGTTTACATTCTTACCCCCAAGCGGAGGAGTGAAAGCCTGACCATAGTGCGAGGAAATGCAACCTAAAGACTAAATGTCATGACAGGGCAGACCAGACCCTAAGCCTTGGTCGGCAACTAGTCGAGGATGGAAGCTCCGACAGGCGGACAGTTAGAGCATTGCTTTGTTGATCCGGAAACTTCTGCAGCTTGTCTGGTTCCAGGCGTATTGATGCTATCTTTTCTCTGGAGTAAACTAGGCAGGCCGAGATAGGGACCATGCTGAATGAGCAACACATGGTCTCTAAACTCAGCCCAGGCTTTGTGAAATGGAGAGATAAAACTATCGTCTGTCAAGACGGGAAGGTGCCAGTCAGTCAGTCTTACCCCCTAGACCAGTGGTTCTCAACCTTTGTTGGCCCATGCCCCCCTTTACCATACGTTCAGAACGTCACCCCCCACCCTTCGAATTTCTTCCCTATAAATTCCCCCCCCCACCCCCCACCCTTACACAATATACATAAAAATGGAAGTTAAATTTAATAACACATACTAGAACAAGTCTAGACATCTACATAAAACGTGATTTGCGGGTCTACTTACGTTATAAAACGAATTTCATTAGGGTGAGAAGTACAGAACTGCAAAATTTAGAGGGAAAAACAATATCAAGTAACTGGTTCTTGTATTAATGCGATCTTGAAATAATCTTAATTCCACCACCCCTGGAAACCCTTAAATTCCCCCCCCCCTCCCTGTGGGAGGAGGGGGGAATTCCCCACCGGTTGAGAACCATTGCCCTAAACAATGGGCAGAGGGAAGTAGTTAAGTTTATATTCTTACCCCCATACTTGCAGAGGTGTCAATAACCAAGACAATACTTGTGGCTTGACTGGCCCGAACCACTTTAAACCGTGGCGTGGTGTCCGGGACATCTCTTGGATAGTTTCTCCCTCCCTGGAAATCTAACACAAAGTAAACCTGCAGGGGTATCTGCATATCTCATTATGTCTCTACCCACATCTACCGATGTATCTATATATGTACCCATATGTCTATGCATTTACATATCTACTTATTTGTCTTCTTTCTGTCAGTTTGTTTGTGTGTCTGTGTGTCTGTCTGTCTGTTACGGGTGTGTGTGTGTGTGTAAGTGCTTACATACGTGTGTACCCATCCGTCCGCCCGTCCATTCGCCCGTCCGCCTGCCTGTCTATCTAAAACATGTCAACATGTCTGTCTTTCCGTTCGCCATTCGGTCCGTCTATCTATCGATGGGTCAGTCTGTGGGGAGTCTCCGTGGCGAAGTGGTTAAACCGTTTGACTCAGGCTCCGAAGGTTGTGGGTTCGATTCCGGGCCGCGTCCTTCGGTTCACGAGCGAAATTTTTCAGACTCTTGTGGGTCGTCGCCAGAGCTACGGAATTCGTGCTTTGTGCGACGCTTTCCGCGCTGCGGAAAGAGACCGAGCCATATGGGATAAAAACCGGTGCAATGAAGTCGACCCTGGCGACTTTTTAAGGTCAGTCTGTCATTCGGCCTGTCTGCCTGTCTCATCTGGGTATCTGTTCGATCTTCTGCCTATCTATCCTTCATAGTACACACAAACACACACACACACAAACACACACACAGAGTTGAACTGTTGACGTGTATCGACGTACCAGGAGACTCGGCTATCACCGACCAGATGCTCCTGCTCCCACACAGACGGTTGTGTCGGCTCGGGGACTCGTAATTGTGGATGCGGGAGCCATCCGAGCTGTTGTCGTTGCAGAAGTGAGTTATCTACAATGTGGGAATAGGAAAAGTGGGTGTGGGGGATAATTAATTTAACATCATCATCATCATCATCATCATCATCATCATCATCAAGTGCCATGTCGATAGGCGTAGGCGTTCATGACTCTCCACAGATCTCGGTCTTTGGTTTTCTGGATCAACTTCGCCGTTGATATTCCTCAATACCACCGTCGCAATCCATCCAGCATCATTTCTCGTGGTCTGCCTCTGCCTCTCTTCTCCTCGATCTTTCCAGTTGTCACGATGTTCTCCAATGCCTCTCTTCTCATCACATAACCCCCACAAAAAAAGCTGTTTGCTTCTTTCTTATCGCTGTATGTAATGTTCTAGTTTCATTGGCCTCTTTCAGGCATTCGTTGTTAGTTACTTTGACAGTACCAGGAATTCGCAACATTCGTCTCAGGAACCACATCTCTGTTGCTTCCAATCTCTTCCTAATGTGTCCATTTACATTCCAAGATTCACAACCATACAGCAAAACTGGTTCTATATAGCATCTCAGCACTCTCTTTCTTACATTCAATTATAGTGACTTATTGCATAAGTTATTCTTCATTTTCTTAAATGCAGCCTTTGCTTGCACTATTCTGCTCTTAATCTCTGTTGTGCTTCTTCCATCTGATGTTATAAATGTCCCTAGATATTTAAAACTATCCACTTGGAGAAGAATTTTCCCTTCTATCTCTATTACACATTTGGGTGTCAACTGTTTCTTTGATATCACCATTGTTACTGTTTTATTGATATTCAAGAAGAGTCACTTCTTTTAACTCTCTGTTACTAAAATGTCCAACCATTTTTGTCGATCTTTTGCATTATCCGCTATCAATAATGTGTCATCTGCATAGCGTATAATATTTATATTATAACCTCTGAATATTATTCCTGGCTTTTCTTTGATCTCTCTCATTATTACTTCGCTATAGAGGGAGAAGAGATCTGGTGACAAAGCACATCCCTGTCTTACTCCCAGCTTTATTTGTTCATAATTTCCTTCTTTATTTCCCATTTTAGTTGCTGCTATTTGATTCAGTAAATATTTTTTTTTTATTATTCTGAGATCTTTGCCATCAATGTTAATAATTAATAATAATAATTAGTTTTACGTAGAGCTGAAGAGGGTGGTAGAAACTGAATGGCGTAGGTGTGTTAAAGAGACTATATGAAATAGATGTTTTGAAGAGACTATATGAAATAGATGTGTTAAAGAGACTAAATAGGGTAAATGTGTTCGAAAGACTATATTTGTTTGATAATTTAAAAGAATTTTTCAGGTAGATGCGTCAAAGTGACTACAGAAGGTGGATGTGTTAAAAGAGACTATATGAGATAGATTGGTTAAGTAAGCTATATACGTTAGATTTATTAATTAAATAGACTATGTAAGATCGAACTGTTAAAGAGACTATATAAGGTAGATCTGTTAATTAGACTATATTAGGTAGATCTGTTAAGGAGGCCATATGAGGTAGATCTTTTAGAGAGACCATATCAGGTAGATCTGTTAAGGAACGAATGAACGAACGAACGAATGAACGAACAAACTTTATTTTAAAAGGGTAACAAATTGGGCACGCAGGTCCGTCTTACATTCGGCCCTTTCGATCACTCATCTTTCATTCATCAAATGTGCATGTTACATTTACATAAGGGAGAAAAAAAACATTGTCAAATGGATTGTGTAAGCATAAACAATGCATATTACGCATGGTACATTCACATGGGGAAAAAAAAAAAACATTGTCAAATGAAAGTTGTAAACATAAACAGTGCATATTGCAATGTTGTGAGACACATCCCCCATCCACCCTCACACCTCGCAGCCACCCACACATCCCTCAGCCACCCACACATCCATCACCCACCACACCCCACCCACCCACACATACCTCCACACACTACACAGACTCAGGCAAACATACATGCCGCCACCCACCCACACACATTTCCCCACCCACACATACATCCCCCACCTATCCCATAACCAATACGCACACACCTACCCACATATTCTCCACCACCCACCCACACACCCGCAACCACCCAGCAAAACACACATCACAAAACCACACACACATACCCCCGTCAACCCACACATCCCGCACCTATCCACACATACATCCCGCACCCTCACAATTTTCCCCACACACCCACACACACATCAGCCAACCTACAAGGAGACTATATGAGGTAGGTGTATTAGAGGGACTAAATCAGGTACATTTGTAAAGGAGACTAATGAGGTAGATCAAGTAAGTAGACTTATATGAGGCAGATCTATTAGAGAGACTATATCAGGTACATTTGATAAGGAGACTATATGAGGTAGATTTTTTAGAGACTATATCAGTTATATCTGATAAGGAGACTATTTGATGCAGATCTTTTAGAAAGATTATGTCAGGTATATCTGGTAGGGAACGAACGAACGAACGAGAAGACATGTGTAATCCGCACATCTATACAAAATATAGCTATATACTTTCTCTAGTGACGTTTTGTATTTTTTCTTATACACTCACACTAGAGACATATTATACGTCTGTCTATAGATTATCTAGGGATGTTTTATACGTCTGTTCATAGACTCACACTACGGACGTTTTATACGTCTGTCTATAGACTATCTATGGACGTTTATACATTTATCCATAGACTCATACTAGGGACGTTTTATGTCTATCTGTCAATGGACATTGTATCTGTCTGTTCACGGACTCGCACTAGGAACGTTTTATACGACTATTTATAGACTATCTAAGGATGTTGTATATGTCTGACCATAGACTCGCACTAGGGAAGGTTTATACGACTATCTATAGACTATCTAAGGATGTTGTATATGTACTGACCATAGACTCACACTAGGGACGTTTTATACGTACTATCTATAGACTAGTTCAATGGGCGTTGTATCTGTCTGTTCACGTAGACTCAGCACTAGGGAATGTTTATACGACTATCTATAGACTATCTAAGGGACGTTGTATATGTCTGACCATAGACTCGCACTAGGGAAGGTTTAAACGACTATCTATAGACTATCTAAGGACGTTGTATATGTCTGACCATAGACTCACACTAGGGACGTTTTATGTCTATCTATAGACTGTCAATGGGCGTTGTATCTGTCTGTTCACAGACTCGCACTAGGAATGTTTTATACGACTATCTATAGACTATCTAAGGACGTTGTATATGTCTGACCATAGACTCACACTAGGGACGTTTTGTCTGTCCATGATCGAGGCTGTGATGTGGTCGTTAACATGGCCTGTGGTGTAAGGAGTGAACACACAGGCCTCGTCAAACACGCCAGTCAACGGGTTGACAAGATCACACACTTCAGCACGCCCAGACGCCGGGTCAACTCTGTGAAGCAAACAATATATATGATAAGTCTTAACACAGATCACCCCGCTTCTAGTGGCTCGAATTGGGAGCTCTGTATATTTGATTGTTTGAAACATTTAATGATGCTTCTTTCGCATCATTATGCTGAAGAGATTTGCATTTTTCCATTGCACTGTACACAGTTCTCTGCAGCGAAATGTGCTAGGCAATAAATCGTGCAACGTATTGTTTGTGACTTCTGTGTTTAAATTCACTAAGGAAATACTTTGTTTTGAATATCTTTCTCTATCTCTCGTTGCCTCCCATTGCCTCTCTTATCGAACACTTTCGGCAGCATACATCTTTCTCTGTATCCCATTGACTTTCTTTCCAAGCACTTTCTCCAACGTACATCTTTCTCTGTCTCCCATTACCTTCTATTTCCAAGTACTTCCCCAGCTTGCATCTTTCTCTGTCTCCCATAGCCTCAATTTCCAAGCACTTTCCCCAGCATAACGCTAATTTCTCTAATTATCCCATCACATCCGTTAACATACCCCATACATTTCATGTCTCTTTTTTTCTGGTGGTTTTGCCGAGTGCTCTAATTACACCTACAGATGGCAATACCTCAGAGAAATAGATCACATCTGAAGCAGACATCTCCAATGAGTATATGATGCGATTGGGCCATCACATTTTGTAGTTCTGAATGTACGGAGGAATATCTAGCCACTCTTTCGCTCACTTAGTGGGCGACGTGCGCAGACGCCGCGCACTCTCGTCCTCGCTCATGACACTATCAGCGTATATTCCTATCAACTACGCAAAGATTGTTGCTTGTCTCTTTCTCATGGTTGTATACTCAATCAATCAATCAATCATGTGCCATGCCGGAAAGCGTGTGCGGTCATGATTCGCCATTTCACTCGATCACCAGAGTCGTTGATCAGCTCAGTGTTCCTGTCTCGCCCATGCCATGTGGCCAAGCCATCCAGGTATTTTCCTCTCGGTCTTCCTCTTGGTCTGTTCCCTTCTGCGGTGAAATTCTCCACAAGCTCTCTATGGGAGGAGTCTGGAACTGCTATGTAGATATTCATGGTGGAAGAAAATAACCCTTTACCAACAGCATATAAAATTACTAAAACTTAGTTTTCAGAATAACTCTCTTTCTCGTGTAGCAGTTTATTTTAGTTTAGTTGAACTAAGAAACGACATCACTGCACTCAGGACATTCCCACACGTTCTCGTTCAACAGCCAGCGAAGAGTCATATTGCTAATCGTTCCAGCTGCCATCTGATTGAAAGTTCTCCTGGACTTCCCTCTCAGTCCTGAGATTCGTCCAGAACTCATGCCGACACAACCCCCCCCCCCCCCAAACCACCATATACAGGTTCTCTGTCTATTCCCCCCGCTTTCTCCACCAGGTCCCGCAGGCGCCGGACCACCTCTCCCTTGTCCATAGGTTCTCATGTAGCAGGTCGTCTGCAGAACGCTTCTCTCATCTTAGCGCGCATAACAGCCTCTCTATCTTTTGCCATTTCTCCCGCCTCATGTCCAAGGTGTCTGCAATGTTTTGTGTCCATCTTCGTGCTAGTTGGCTCCTGCCTCTTATTCTAAAAAGCAGTCCCATCACTGTTCTTTCAAAACCACTGTGACTTTTTATATGGAGAAAATGCATACGTTTCCGAGACACGATACTATTTATGAGTCTGTTTTCTTCCCTGTCACATGTCATTGTTTTTCTTTGTGTTGGTCCATCATATGCTAATAATGATTCTGTAACATTTTTGTTTGCGATCACGTAAGCGTAGTCCATACACACTACTTCTAGTAGCAATGGACTGAAATTTGCATGTGGATTACCTTTCCCTATTGTGCGTCCCTCGCCATAAGGCAAACCCACTCCGACTTCAGAAGTACTTGTAATTTACATCCCCAAGTGGGACTCAGAGGTGGCTCCAAGGCACCAGGGCCAGGTTCTATACTGGTCAAGACCTACTAACATGTCCTAGTCGTGCGTCCTGGGCAACAGGTCCCTTCGGAGTCCTGGCTAACGTAGTAGGATCACTGATTCTTCCGAAGTCGGAGGGTATCGGCCTGCACGGCGAGGAACCACCAGTCTGCACACCAATAAGCCAGATATGGGACAACGGATACTCACGCAAACCTCAGGGCCGGTATGACATGACACTGATGTTGGACAACAGGATGTCTTCATCCGACATACAGGACTTTGCGCTGGAGTTCACAGCCAGTGAACGCAAGCAAGCAAGCACATCCCCAAGTCAAGGACGAGAAGTCAACATTTTAGTCCAACTGTCTGTGGTAGGGGTTGAACCACTTACTTCGGCATCAGCACACCGAATGCTTAAGAACGTGAGTTCTTATCCATTCGGCCATGCTGACCTCTCGGTAACATTTGATCTCTTCTTTAGTGATTGCGAAATGGTCCTTGATCCACATTCAAATTATTATTATTATTATTGTTTTTGTAATTAGGACTCGCCAGTTCCCCCAGGAGCCAGAGCAACCCCATCAGATCCCCACGTCACTGTGTATCATTCGGATGACCGCCTCTGCTGGTGACCTTGGCAAGAGCAAGTGCAGATACTACACTTTGATCTTAGCCAAAAGGCCGACCCACATTCAAAAATCAAATCAAACCAATGTTTCTCGTAGTGAATTTGAATAACGTACAATCTATGGTTTGTGTCTTCGTTATCCACATTCAAATGTTGCAAGCTGGAGGATACATGTTTTCGACAGCTGTACTTTAACGTGCTTGTCGGTGTCGTGTCATATGTCCTTAATACCGTTTAATCTCTGCGTTGTTATTTTCAGCTGCGTCTAACTTCGTGTGAACAGACTCCAGTATTGATTATGCAGTCAGGATATTAAAAGTGTGCGACATTTTTAACTTCTTCTTTGTTGATTGTGATGTTACTAGGAGCACTATAAGTTAGGAATAACTAGACGAATAGAGTAAGAGAATAACTATAACAACAGAATAATAGAATAATTAGAATAATAGAATAACTAGAAAAACAGAATAACTAGAATAATAGAATAACTAGAAAAACAGAATACTAGAACAGAATAACTAGAAAAACAGAATTACTAGAAAAACAGAATAACTAGAAAAACAGAATAGCTATAATAGATGAATATAATAACTAGAGGATCAGAATAACTAGAAGGATAGAATAACTAGAGGAATAGAATAACTAGAGGAATAGAATAACAAGAATAACTAGAATAACTAGATGAGGTGATTATGAGAGGAGACCTGGTCACGGCACCCTCCATGTTGATGTTACATCTGACAGCCTCCAGTTTGAGAGTTGATGGAGAGAAGTAGAACTGGGGTCCGCCTTCTTCTGCGTACTCATCGAACACACCCCAACGGTAGTGGGCCCACTCGTGGACTAACAGGCGACCTGAGATTTAAGGTGGTTGGGTTAGTATATACTCGGTACATCTACATCACAATTGTGAACATACAGACAGACAGACAGACAGACAGACAGACAGACAGACAGACAGACAGACAGACAGACAGACAGACAGGCAGGCAGGCAGGCAGGCAGGCAGGCAGGCAGGCAGGCAGGCAGGCAGGCAGGCAGGCAGACAGACAGACAGACAGACAGACAGACAGACAGGCTAAGGAGGAGAAGAAGGAGCAGCAGCAGCAACTACTTGAAAGGGCGGGAGTGAAAAGAAGAAAGAGAAAAAGAAAAAATCGAAGTGGCTACAGCAGCAGTGAATGTCCCCACATGTTATATACCTTTGCAAGAATTCACCCAAGCTGTTTAAGATGCAGCGAATTAACCGAAATATTGCTCTGTCCACCATAACATATTAAACATATGTTTATTTTCCACATTTCAGCATGTGCTCATTTTCTTTTGTTATTATGGTAAAACCTCGGTTTTCCTTGACTTCGGTTATCATCGATTTCTGTTTTCGTCGATTTTTTTCGCATTAACAATTTGTCTCGGTTTAGTGATGTTAAGGTCAGTAGAGGATGGTTTGAAAAATTCAAGGGGCGCACTGGCATACACAAGACAAGAAGACCAAGAAGGACATTGGCCCCAGATAGTGCTTCAATCCCCAAGGTCCTTATGGAGGGGGATTCCCCTTTCAAACAATAATATCTGCACTCCTCTTCACCGTCTTCCATACGCCAAGAAGAGTCTTCAGAAAGATAAATGTCATGTTAAATGTTCATTTATTTTTTAGATGAGTCTTTTATATTCGTGTTATATTAATTTCTCATTGTTTTTAGTATTAACCACTATATTCGTAGGTCAGCACGGCCGATTGGATAAAGAACGCGTGTTCTTAAACATCCGGTGTGCTGATGCCGAGGTAAGGGGTTCAACCCCTACACGTGACAGTTGGACTAAAATGGTGATCTATCATTCTTGACTTTGGGACCTAAATTACAAGTACCTCTGAAGTCGGGGTGGGTTCGCCTGATGTAGAAGGACATTTAATAGGGAAAGCTAATCCGCACGCAAAATTCAGTCCAGCACTACTAGAAGTAGTGTGTATGGACTACGCTTGAGTTCAACGCTAGCGAGCGAAAAAAAAAAGTAAAAGAAAAAATAAACTCTATTTATTCTCTATAAAATGTGTTTTTGGTATGTATTTTGGAGTGGCTCGAACGAATTAACCTGACTTATATTGATTCATATGGAAATTATTGCCTCGGTTTTCGTCGATTTAAGATTTCGCCGATTGTTTCGGGCCGATTATCGACGAAAACCGAGGTTTTACTGTAATTATTATCGTTTTGTTACTGATATTATGGGCACTATCGCTAAATGAAGGCCCAAATTGAGAAGAAAAATTATGGAAAAGCAATGCTATTTGAAATAACTAAAGCATGAACAGGGGTTGGGGTATTTGAGGGTTTTAACGAGGGATTAAATTGATTATTTGGTTGTTTCGGGATTTGAAATTTAAATATTGAGCACAACCCACTACTGGCAACGCCGATCGCACTCCGGCACGAACCTAAGGCCTATCCACGTCATGGAAGCACTATACTCGAGTTTCGCCCTCGTTTGAGCTCGTCAGTAGTGCATATCCCTGACCGGATCCGGAAACAAGCCCCGGATCACGCGTGTGAAGCGGGTGTGTAACCACGCGGCACACACTGTGTGTGTTACACACCCGCTTCACACGCGTGATCCGGGGCTTGTTTCCGGATCCGGTCAGGGATATGCACTACTGACGAGCTCAAACGAGGGCGAAACTCGAGTATAGTGCTTCCATGACGTGGATAGGCCTTAGGTTCGTGCCGGAGTGCGATCGGCGTTGCCAGTAGAGGGATTAAATGCTGACTTTCGTTTCGGAAAGCAATGGCATACTACCGAACGTAAAATTACTTAGCAAATCACATACAGCCAATAGGGGCTAGGTGTGATTGTACCTTCCTGTAAAAGACATAAATAGGACAGAAATGGCTTCAGAGGCATCATTAATTAGTAAGTAGTAAGTAAAACTACTGAACGTAAACGTGCCAAGAGATCACAAACAGCCAAATAATGTTAGGATTAACTGTGACGTCCTGTAAAGGATACACAACTAACTAACTTTTAGTAAGTAACAAAAGACCATGTTACATACGTGTAGTGCTGACTGATTGGCACCTTGCCGTCTTGACAGGCGACAGCTTGTAAAATGGAGTTACACCCTCTCCATAACACAAAGCCTGGGCTGAATTTAGAGACCATGTGTTGCCCATGCAGCATGATCCCTCTCTCGGCCTGCCTAGTTTACTCCAGAGGAAAGGTAACTACCAATACGTCTGGAACAAGACAAGCTGCAGAAGACACAGCAAAGCAATGGGACGCAGAGGTGTTTCCAAGGCACCAGGGCCGGGTTACATACTGGCCAAGACCTATTGACGCGTCCTCGCCGAGCGTCCTGGGCAACAGGTCCCTTCGGGGTCCTGGCTGAAGTCAATAGGATCGCCGATTCCTCCGAAGTCGGAGAGTGTCTGCCTGTATGGCGAGGAACCACCAGTCTGCACACCAATAAGCCAGACATGGGACAACGGATACTCACGCAAACCTCAGGTCCTGTATGACATCACACTGATGTTGGACAACAGGATGCCTTCATCCGACATACAGGACTTTGCGTTGGAGCTCAAGCCAATGAACACAAGCAAGCAAGCAAAGCAATAATCTTAACTGTCCGCCTGTCGGAGCTTCCATCCTAGACTAGTTGCCGACCAAGGTGCAGGGCCTAGTCTGCCCTGCCATGATGTTTGGTCTTTAGGTTGCATTTCCTTGCACTTACACTTGTACCCTCCCAGTTGCACTCCTCAGCCCTAGGCCGTTGGCAAAATGTGATGTGTCGAGTTTAGTAATCGCCGCCAAAAATTCGGCTCTAACAGAAAGCAGGTAGTACCGTCCACTGTCATTCGGTAGCTCAGACATATCTGACTAATACCTGACATAAATGTAGTGCCAGTGTTATATTTTATAGACCAATCGGAAATCTGTGAATAATGTGGTCGGTACCACATCGGCCGCTTTAACCTCCTAAGCCATTTCTTGGTCGCCATGTGGCATCATTATTGTAATGTAACTGAAGTAGAGTGACAAATGTGCGAAGGATGTCCGGACGCTGCCTACACTTACCAGGTGGTCCATATGTTTTTCCGCTATCGTTCCCAAAAACATCTGAGAACAGGATGATTCTTATTCCCGCCTGCCCACATCTGCCATAAGACTGTGTGTATGCTCCAAGCGATGAGGTCACGTTTGAAGCGGTTGTACTGCCTGGAAAGATACGACCTGGGGATTACAGTATGTAGACATGTCAACTCTGAACTCTCTCCAAACATGGTGCGACACGCACTCAACACTGCAGCAGGGCAGCGGAACCATGCACTTCCAGTCCAACATGTGGAAAATGCGAATGCAAACGGTACCCACAACCATAAACACTCCAGAGGCCTTAACCGTTCAAATGCATATCCTTCATGTTGGGGACGGAAGTCATCGTGAAGTGGAGCGTATCTTCAACCAAGCCACCCCAAGCTCTGAGCAGACCTCTTCACGAAGAGTTGGGTTTTGCAACTAAAGTTTTCAATGAGAGATCAGGTCAATTAAAAAAAAAAATCCCCGTCGCTGGGTAATTCGAACACGTGATCACCAACCGGCAGGTAGGCGTGCTAACTACATCCATTCATTCATTCATTCATTCATTGGCACCTTTCCGTCTTGACAGACGATAGTTTGTTACACTGTGCTTCAAAAAGGCTTAACAGCTACAACCCATGGCGTTGGCGAATGTGACTGATAAGGCCAATCCGCGCTGTAAAAGTCCGTCCGCGGTGGATGCATGTGAAAACATGGTCATTCCACCATCATGCACCACCTTACGTCTCTCACGCTCTGTGTGTGCTTTATCTGCAATCATTTTCTCCTTTGTCTTTATTCCATTTCTGATAGTTGCCTCCATGCAACACGGTCAGCGGAGACTTGCTCCCAATGTGCATTATCAATGCCTGTATCAATCATGTCCCGCTTACACACATCTTTGTATCGCAGTAGAGGCCGACCCTGAGATCTCCTAGCCATCTGTAATTCCAAAAAAAAGAAAGATGTTCTTTGGTATTCTACCATCATCCATCCTCCTAACGTATCCTATCCATCTAAGTCTACGAAGACTGAGCATGGAACACACCGTCACACAACCTGATCTTTCCAATACTTCAGTATTTGTGATTTTGTCTTGCCACTTAATACCAAGTATTCTTCGCAGACACCGCATATGAAAGCTGTTTAAACGTTTCTCTTGGTGTTGTGACATATATGTCATCATCTCGCAGTCTTTTCCAGCAGATGTTGCTAGGACACGCTATCTGAAGAGTAGAGGCTATTAAAAAGCTCGACGGGAGAATTAACGAAACGAAATTTCGTTTCGTTTTAAGACAATTGATTGGCCGCGCCCCGGAAACACAGGCTTAATCTAGACAAAGGCTTGGTAGACAAAGCGGTCTGGTCAACCGCCATGTTTCTCCAATGTTAGCGGGGGACCCATTGTTAATGGGTTAATTTAAAGCCCACTTATTCTCTGCGTTTTAGGTGAGCATTATATTATATACAACATATCATGTTATGTATTAGGATAAATGCTTTGTGGCAACTAATATCATGATTGAAGTTGTGTGTGTGAAAATTAGGAGAATCGCTTTCATTGAAATGTTGGTTTACGTCACACAGCCTGGACATCGCCATGTTGTCCAGTCAGCCTTCATAAAGCTTACAATATAATCTTGCTATGAGTCATTCTTCTGAGATGATTTTGTGAACTTACTTTATTCCTAAATACTTATTTTTCACAACTGGTCTCTGTGTTTTAAAGTGTTTTTTTCCTGAGTGCTTATTTTGTATTTCTGCTCTTATGATGGAGAAATATTACTATCTCACATTTGTGTACAACTTTAATATAGGTTGTTAGATAGAGAGAGAGAGAGAGAGAGAGAGAGAGAGAGAGAGAGAGAGAGAGAGAGAGAGAGAGAGAGAGAGAGAGAGAGAGAGAGAGAGAGAGAGAGATATTCTCGCTTGACCTTTTCATGCACTTAGGAGTTAATCTGTTGTTTACATTGTTGTAAATATACAGAGGTGGGATTGTCTTGTAGTCCTTTTTCATAAATGATGATGATGAGGATGATGCAAAAGGAGATGACTGAACTGGTAGCTAAACTTCGGCCATTTATCAGTGGTACTTACATAATGCTGTTTGTAACTATGGAAAGGAGATTTATGAATTGTTTACATGAGGACAGTGTCTCATGAACTTTTTCCATGGTGTGACAGCGGTACTATCAAAATGTTTGGATGGATTAGGTGGTGCGTAACCCCTCAGGAAGCTCCAGTATCAGTCCAGAAAAAATGTACCTATTGAATAGATATCTCACTCACATTTGGAGTGAGACAAAACTCTACAGTAGGCGACAAGTGCTAGGCAACTATTGTCACCTTTCTTTCTTCTCCCCTTTTGTTCCCTCTAATTTTAATTATGATACATTGGTATCAGAATGTATGGTTTATTATGATCCATTGTTATCAGAATGTATGTTTTATTATGATACATTGTTATAAGAATGTAGATTTTATTATGATACAATTATCAATGTTTGGGTTGTATTACTAATCTATATCGACCCTGTTCTTCTTCACTCTACATAGGCGCTAGAGATGGCGGTGGAGTATTGGCACTAGTCACCATGCTTGGCACTGAAGTTATGGTCAACTTGTTTGGATTTAGAGGCCGGAAACTGGGTTATCAGCCGGCCCCTAATATTCTACAGAGAGTGCTGGTTACTGCTACTCACCCTGAACCTGAATGTCAATGCCTGGATACTTAATGGATTTTGAATATGCTGAAGTGACTTGAGAGAAATCTTTTCAATGTCTGCAAAGACATGAGGCATGCCTGGCCTAGATGGTTTTCAGCGTATATCCTCTTCTAAAAGTCACCGCCTGATTTCACGTTCAACTGTCATATTCCAGAGGCTCATGGATAAGTCTGGAATTCACCATCATTTACCAGTATGGATTTACCAACTGATTTTGTGAACTCCCAGCTTCCTTTGAATCTTCTCATCCACCATATCCCAGACAGGGACAATCAAGCACCATACCTACTCCCGGTCAATCAAGTCGTATATTCAGCTGAAGAAAGAATAACCTACATCTTAACCCAGAGAAAGGGGCTGGAATATTCATGCCCAATTCAAGTTAGTTCTGTCAGGAAATTCTAAGGGATTATGTGATGTCACTCCTCATCCAAAGAGATACTGAAAGTGTTTGTGCCTGATCCTGATCGAATCAATCACATGGACTCCTGTGTGTCACGCCACGCCAGAATGCTTCAGACTTATTTATACCTGTCTGTTATATCACCCTGGAACGCTCCTAGCCCAGTGACTTAGCAACTGTGACTTGAGAGATTACAGTATATCCACATGGGATTCATATGGATTACTCCTACATGTTTTTCGCGATGGATATATGATTCAGAAGTGAAAGTTCTGTGTGTGGGTGTGTGCAATCCCCAATTTTCTAAATAGTGGATATATGCAAAGCAGCTGTTTTCCTGGATTATAGAGAGTGTGATTATGGTCAGACTTTTTCTAGTGGATATTGAAGGAGAGGGAGTCATCATCAGCCCATAGGATAGTTCTAGAGACAGATTAGATAGATTTTCTTTATCTATTTCTTTGTATGGATTTACTTTGTTTTGTGTTTGACACATGTATTTGATGTGAACCTTTTTTGGGGAAATATTCTTGGGGACTTCTGTTATGGCTGTATACTTTGTGTGCATTGCCTGAAATATGACAATTTTTCATGTCCATGTCACCATATTGTAGCCAACAGGGTTTTCCAGAACCCAAATGTTTCCACAATACAATTGTTTGTTTGTTTGGTTTAACAAAGCCTTGAAGTTACTTCATTGTTAACCTGGTGTACCAAAATTGATGTTTATAATCCAGTTATTGTTACTGTTATGTGATACAGTGAGTTATTGTTACTGTTATGTGATACAGTGAGTCATTGTACTGTTTTGTCTAACAGTGGCTGTTTTCCTCTGTCATGTAATCCAGTTGTTGCGTCTAACATTGGTTGTTGTCCCTCTGTTGTATAATACTGTGGATGTGCATGACAGTGGATACTTGTCATTGTTTATATATATATATATGTGGGAGATTAAATGTGGGGCGGGGCACTTACACATGGACACACCCTCTGGGTAGAGTGATTAGTACTCGGGTGTCTGTGTGGAACTTCCCGGATCTCCCAGCCTTCTATGGGAAACATTTCTTCTATGTTAGTGTTGAACTTGCACCCTTTTCTGCCTTGTTCAATACTTGGGGGTTACGAGCCAATATATTAATTCCTATAGAGGGTGTGTTTGGGTTTTAGACCCCATTCATACTGAATACCCCTAGCGAAACTTGTCCTTATTCTAATTTATTATATTTACCACCCTACAGGTATGAGCAAGTTGACCAGATTTCATTGCTATAAAAAAGATTACTAAGGACACAGGCTTGGTTGACAAGGACTTTTGTTTTGGCAGTAAGCTTCTTGTTCTCCCAGACTCTTTTTGCTAACATGTTCATTGTTTTTGCTGCCTTACCAATCCTGATGTTGATTTCCTGATCTAGGTATAGTTTGCTATTTACCTCTTATCCTAGATATGTAAAATGGTCTACTATCTCCAGTTCGGCGTCGTCAATAAAGATTGATGGTACCCCATGTGCAAGCCACAGTGCTTCCATGAATTAATTGTTTCAGACAAATTAAACATTACAATAAAGGTTAACTAAACATTACTTTTAATGACAATGTCTGCATTGCTGAACCGTTCTGAGGCAGCTGTGTCCCACGATGAGCTGGATTTCCACGTGTCGGGTACAAGTATGGTGACGTCACCGAAATAGGCCCGCTGGCCTGTGGCCTTGTGCATGTACGCTGATGCTTCTGTGAACATTTCCTATATTTTTAGAAGGAAAATGTTGAGTTTCTTTAGTCAAATAAAGTAAATAATAAATGAAGTAGGAAAGGAAGGTAAAAGTAAACTACGTCTTTGGGAAGATCTACAATTCAAATGGTTGATGGGTTGCTTGCTTGGTGGTTGGTTAGTTAATTGGCTGGTTGGCTGATTGGTTGGTTGGCTGGTTGGATGGATGGATGGATAGATGGCTGGCTGGTTAGCTGGCTGGCCGGTTTGTTCCCTGGTTAGCTGGCTGGCTGTTTGGTCATTAAATCGTCTGAAAGACCATTGTCCTAAGATTGCGATTCATCTAGTGTGTGTTAATTTTAATTTCTCATCTGAGCTTCAGAATTATTAAAAGGAGTGTTAGACAAGGCGGACTAGTACATTTTACCTGGCCTCCTAGGTCGTCCCAGCCTTAAATAAGTACCAGAAAACGTCTTGGGAAGGAAAAGGGGCCGACGTGTCACTGACCACTTCATCCCTCGAGTACCGAATGGCTTATAAAAGTACCACACAAGCACCATACAACCAGTACGCCTAAAGACATATTTGAAGGGTCTTTCACTTATTCTTTTTAGCTGATTCAGTGCCAAACAAAACGAAGGTTTGGACCACACATGGTGCACAATCAAATGAAGAATTACGGTGTGTATTGTTAATGATGGTGGGTTTTTTGAAAATATTACTGTTCCAAGTTTTGTATTTACCTATTTCACAGGTAATAAAATATTGGGGGGTACGGGGTGTCAGGCATTGGTAACACCTTTGGTAAGGATGACTCGCATGTCCTTTTCAGGACCCATCCCCCACTGGTCCAAGCCTGACACCCAGCTCGTGCCTGTGGCTCCTAGTAGCTGTCAGCATGCGACAGCGGCCACCCCTCGGGCAACAGCTGTGAGAGGCTGGCTAAACCAGGCATGGGTAGCCGATTTGGTGTCAAACCAAGCGGTAAACTAGGGTATGCCTACCCAGCATGTGAAGACAGGATTCGGCAGACTGCGCGGAAGAAATCATTACTGATTCAACGGGCAAAACGGCGTTTACCTGCAAAGCGTTGTGGAACGTAATGAGCACGGCAAGGCACGTAGAGCGCCCTGGTCATCCACTGCACCTGTATTCGTCTCCAGTCGTCTCGACTTGTCTTGCCACTGGACTCAGATGGACTCAGGCGAGAGAGTGAGGTCGACGAATTGCGCAACTCTTCCTCACTTTAATCCAAGTCATCGCGCAAGTCATTCTTCATCCAACATCATATATCACCTTCAATCCCTGTGGCGATGGGCGAGCGGCGAAGCGGCAGGCGTGGGTACGCTGGCAGCCGTAGTCGCAGACCTGCACACAGGCGGCTCAGGCCATATGGTCGTCTTCTACTGACCGGAGCAGCAGTGGGATTCGGCAGCCCCCTGAGCGACTGAGCAGCCCTCTATAGGAACACACTGCTCACCTCCATAGCATGAGGAAGGGGCTAGAAAAGGTGCCCTAAACATTGTCTGCTCCATCACTACCTAACCAGCTAGCCGCGATTGGTGGGTACCCTTAACTGCCGTCGACATACAAAAAAAGATAAAACAAGCAAAGCTAAAAGAGTAAACCATATTCCCTTAACAATTGGAACTTGGAATGTACGCACCCTACTTGACAGAGACGGCGCGTCGGGTCCAGAGAGACGAACAGCACTGATTGGGAGAGAGCTGGGCAGGTACAACATCGACATTGCAGCCTTGAGCGAGACACGACTTGCAGAAGAAGGCCAAATCTGTGAAATAGGTGCCGGCTACACATTTTTCTGGAGTGGAAGGAAAAGCGAGGAAAGACGCCAAGTCCGGTGTGGGATTTGCGATTAAGTCGGCCCTGGTCGGCAAATTAGCTGGATTTCCAAAGGCTATAAACGACAGGCTCATGACCATTAAGTTGCCCCTGCTGAATGGAAGGAAGCATGCAACCATTGTGAGTGTCTACGCACCAACTATGACCAACGAAGATGATGTCAAGAACAAGTTCTATGAGGACCTGCACAATGTATTAACATCTGTTCCCAAAGGAGACAAACTTATACTCCTTGGGGATTTCAATGCCAGAGTAGGCACGGACACCACCTCTTGGAGTGGCATTATTGGAAAGCATGGAGTCGGAAATTGTAACAGCAATGGACTCCTCCTCCTTCAGACATGTGCCGAACATGATCTCCTGATTACGAACACAATTTTCCGTCTCCCCATGAGAAATAGGACATCGTGGATGCACCCTCGCTTGAAACACTGGCACCTCATTGACTATGTCATCGTCAGGAGGAGTGACAGACAAGACGTTCGAGTGACAAAATCCATGTGTGGTGCCGAATGTTGGACAGACCATCGTCTCATTGTCTCGAAAATAAACATTCACATCAGGCCACCACGGCGTCCTCAAGGGGTGAAAATGCAAAAAAAGCTAAATGTCACCCGCCTAAACAGCAAGAAAATGCAGCAGTCGTTTGAAAATATGCTGGAAGACCGCCTCAAGCCCAATGCTGCAGCTAAACAGGATACAGAAACAGAATGGAGAGCCCTAAAGGACATAATTTACAACACTGCTATGGAAATCCTGGGTCCAGCCCCCCGAAAGCATAAAGACTGGTTTGATGAAAATTCCGAAGACATCAACCAATTGCTGGCCGAGAAACATCTTCTCCTCAAGGCACATTTGAATGACCCGAAGTCAACATAAAAAAAAGATGCCTTCAAGAACATTCAGAGAGTAGTGCAGCAGAAACTTCGGCACATGCGGGACTCCTGGCTGAGCAGCAAAGCTGATGAAATTCAGGGCTTTGCTGACAGACATGATATGAAAAACTTCTACGACTCACTGAAAGCGGTCTATGGTCCTACATCACCAGGCATAGTTCCCCTCCTCAGTGCAGATGGGGGAACATTGGTCACCGATAAAAAAGAAATCCTTCAACGCTGGGCAGAGCATTTCAGCAACATCTTAAATGCAACTTCCTTCTTCGATGATGAAACCATCAACTGCCTTCCTCAAGTTCCCACCAATGAGACACTTGATGACCTGCCAACCATAGTGGAAGTAAACAAAGCCATCCAGCAACTCTCCAGCGGCAAGGCACCTGGTCCTGACTCCATCCCAGCAGAGATATACAAGGCAGGTGGGCCGGTCCTAACAGAGCAGCTTCACCAAGTCTTTACAAACATATGGGTGAACGAGACCATGCCACAAGATTTCAAGGACGCGTCAATAGTCCACCTTTACAAACGTAAAGGAAACCGCCAATCCTGTGACAACCACCGAGGCATCTCCTTGCTTTCAATTGCAGGGAAGATACTCGCCAGAATTCTTCTCAATCGCCTCACAGCCCATCTCGATCAAGGTCTTCTTCCTGAGAGTCAATGTGGCTTCAGAAAAGAACGTGGAACTGTTGACATGATTTTCGCTGCAAGGCAGCTGCAAGAGAAATGTCAGGAACAGAACTGCGAAATGTTCTCCACTTTCATTGACCTTACCAAGGCTTTTGATACAGTCAGCAGAGAAGGACTGTGGAAGATTATGGCAAAATATGGCTGTCCACGAAAGTTTGTCCAAATAGTGCGGCTATTTCATGATGGCATGCAGGCAAGAGTACAGGAAAATGGTGAACTGTCTGAACCCTTTCCTGTCACCAATGGAGTGAAGCAAGGATGTGTCCTGGCACCAACACTGTTCAGCCTCATGTTTTCAGCCATGTTGATGAATGCCTTCGAGAACGACGACATTGGAATAGACATCAACTACCGTATGGATGGAAAGTTATTCAATCTCAGAAGGCTGAAAGCTAAAACCAAAATTAACAGCGACACCGTCAGAGAGCTCCTGTTTGCTGATGATTGCGCTCTATACGCCAACTCAGAGGCGGACATGCAACATAATGTTTCAGCTTTCTCACATGCCTGTGCCAACTTTGGGCTCAATATCAACTTGGAGAAGACTGTAGTTATGTACCAGCCAGCTCCAGGGAATAATCACACTGTGCCGAATATCAAAGTGAATGATCATAGACTAAGTGTTGTGGACAAATTCACCTATCTTGGCAGCACTGTGTCACAAGCTGCCACAATTGATGACGAAGTGAATGCAAGAATCTCCAAGGCCAGTGCGGCCTTTGGCAGACTGTACAAGAATGTATGGGACAGAACTGGAATAAGCCTGCAAACAAAGCTAAAAGTCTACAAAGCAGTTGTATTATCCACACTGCTATATGCTTGTGAAATCTGGACTTTTAACAGCGACACGCTGGGAAATTAAACCACTTCCCCACAGTCTGCCTAAGGAAGCTACTGAAGATTAAATGGCAAGACAAGATTCCAGACACTGAAGTCCTAGAAAGAGCGTCCATGCCCAGTATCCACACTATACTGATGAAGAATCAGATTCGCTGGGCTGGTCACTTGACTCGCATGCCAGATCACAGGCTCCCTAAACGAATGTTTTTACAGCGAACTGCGTTGTGGTAAACGCTCCCAAGGTGGCCAGAGGAAACGCTTTAAAGACACTCTGAAAATCTCACTGAATGCTTTTGGAATTCATCATGAGACCTGGGAGACTGCAGCCAGAGACCGAAATTCGTGGCGTGCATCATTACGCAAGGGTGCAGTCATATGTGAGGCAATCAGGACTGCAAGAGCTGTGAAGAAAAGGCAGGACAGAAAACCCACTGCAGGAAATCCTCCCCCAGAAACGTCAAGCATTCTTTGCCCACATTGTCAAAGAACATTTCGAGCCAAAATAGCTAAGTGTCCTAAACCTGCGACTGGCCTAGCAAGCCGGCAGGGGATCTTCATACTGCTCGTAGAAAAACTAAGAAGTATAAACGAACATGAAAATTAGCACAAGCAAAACAGAGGTAATAGTGGTTCGAATCGCAAAAGTGACTTATGAGAGTATGGAGCCGGTCGCTCAGAAAGTCGTGGCGTGCTGATGAGCGTAATCTAGCCTAGGAATCAACATACAGCTGAAAGATGCTGGTGTTGACCGCAATATCCTGAAACAGGATGGAAACGCGGGAAAAAAAAAAAAAAAAAAAAAAAAAAACAGAGGTAATGACTATAACTAAAGAAGAACAAACAGCAACAATTCACCTAAACGAACATCCCTTGAAACAAGTAAAGAGCTTCAAGTACCTAGGAAGTATAATATCATCAAATGGCAGATCAGAAGACGAGATCGAAAATAGGTGCAATAAGGCAAATCAACTCATTGGACAAATGGCACCAATACTAAAGAACAAACATGTATCAATAACTACTAAGAAAGCACTTTACAACACAATCTTCCTACCAACTCTGTGCTACCAATGCCAAACCTGGACAATGACAGAAAAAGAGAAAAGAAAAATCACAACAACAGAAATGAGGTTCCTGAGAAGAATACTCAACGTATCAAGAAGAGATAAGATCAGAAATGAAGAAATCAGGACTAAAGTGGGGGTTAAAGCTGCTCTAGATTTTATTAGAAAGCAGCAAGTCAAATGGTTTGGCCATGCAAGTAGGCTACCAGTCAACAGCATGCCACAACAAGCAATGACGTACAGACCAGATGGAAACAGAGGAAGAGGCCGACCACGTAAACGCTGGACGGAGGGAATAACAGAATCCATGGGAATGTCGATATACGAAGCCCATAACCGGGCACTCTCACGAAGTTTATACTTCACCTCGACACCGCAAGGTACAAGAGGAACATGATGATGTGATGATGAGATGAGATAGGCCTTATCAGCCATCTTAGAACCCACGGCTCCATACCCTCAACCCTACTGGATGAAATGAATGGTCATCATCATTCTTGATGGACAAACAACACATTTACCTATTATGTTGCATTGTGTTGCATGAACTCCACAGTAGGTAAATACAGAACTTGGAACGGCAATAGTTTCAAAAACTGCAGTCATTTAAATTACACCCTATATTATCAAGCACATTTCCATTCACTTAGCATTAAAACTGACGAAAGGATACCGGGAAACGAAACAATTATTGACCTTATTACGGCGATACATCTCCTTTCTGTCCGACTGGATGGGGATCACAATATGCGATATATTATCCTTCGGCACTGAATCAATGAAACATGTAAAGGCAAAGAGTACAAGCTACTTAACTGCTCAATGTTGAAGCACACCAATCTAAATCTGTCTACAGTTATCCTCATCAACATGTTCCATGCCGATAAGTGTGGGCGGTCAGTTCCGCCATCTCACACGATCACCAGAGTCGTGGATCAGCGATTGTGTTTTGTTTTGTCTCGTTTATGCGTGTGGCCAAGGTATCTAGATATTTGCCTTTCTGCCTTAACGTCTCCTTGAGGTTGAATGGGGTCGGGGTAATTGTACTCCCCTTGTTCTTTTCCCCTTTGTCTTGCCAGTTGTCACACAATTCTCCATTTTATTTCTACCCATAACGTGCCGAAACAATCTTGGCTGTCTGCATTTAATTTCTCTAATCAGTTTACTAGCCGGCTTCGTGGCTTAGAGGTTATGACTTTTCTCCGTAATCTCGTATACTCTCGTCGGTAACGTGATGACGGTGATAATCAGCAGTGGTTCGAATCGCATCGGTAACTTACGGGGTATGTGAGCCGGCCGCTCAGAAATCAATGGCAAACCACTGAGCGTAATCTTGCCAAGAAATCAACATACAGCTGAAAGATGCTGGTGTTGACAACGATGTCCTGTAAAGGATACGTAAAAACAAAAAATCAGTTTACTGTTTTCATTTGTTTTACTAAGGTATGAATGTATCTTAAATGAATTTCTATTCAATCCACACACACACACACACACACACACACACACACACACACACACACACACACACGTATGCGCGCGCACGCACGCACACACATATACATATATGTGTGGGTGTGTGTATTTACGTGTGTGTGTTTCTATATTTCTCTAGCTGGTGGTTTGACAATCCTGTGGGAGGCAGTTTCAACTGTTAAGTCCGATGTATTGGTGTTCAGGCTGCTTGAGCCCTGGACAGGGCTAGCGTCATCTGAGTGAGGTTAGTGTAGAGACTCCCCTCCTAAGCTGCTACCAGAGTGCCATCTGCTCGGAGACCGTGTTGCGGAGCTCTTGTTCCCCTGTCCATGCTCAGAAACCAGCGGGGTCTGTAAGCCAGGATCTAGAAATGCACATGTCCGATTAGGCATTTTACGATTCAGCAGGTTGTGATTGGTTGCTGGTGGTTGGTGTTCTGGTTGGTTGGTTCGTTGGCTGATTGGTCAGTCGGTAGTGTGACTTGTCCAGCAACCACAGTACAAAGAGACACAGATCAGGTTGGCATTGTTTCCTTTACGGGGTTTGGGGTATGTCATTGTCAACAGACCCCAACCCAGTGAAAACTACAATGACGAGGGTTTTCGCTCGACAGTACGCTCGTACATAAATTTAGGCAAACAGGAACAGCTCATGCGTTGAAAGGCTATTCTAGGTTAAAGAATACACTCAACGCGACACGAGGATGCAGTCTATTAAACATGTTCGTTTGCCATTCGGAGGTGGGGTTAGGGTTAGATTAAAGATACAATGTTCGTCTCTAGCTCAAGAAGACGCGTACGAATCATGATGTGAATTTTAACCAGGAACCTAGAACCTCGGGAGGATTGTAAACTCCCCCCCCCCCCTCACCCCTCCCCTCCGTCGTGGAGTAAAAGGCAAGAGGGCCGACTTTATTGCACCGATAAGCGTGGGCGGTCACGTTTTCGCCATCTCACGAGATCACCAGAGTCGTGGATCAGCTCTGTGTTCTTGTCTCAACCATACCACGTGGCCAAGCCATCCAGGTATTTATTTCTCTGCCTTCCTCTTGTTGTCTTTCTCTCGATCTTGCTAGTTGTCACGAAGTTCTCTAATTTATTTCTTTTCATAACGTGGTCAAAATTGTGACTGTCTACGTCTAATTTCTCTAATAAGTTTACGGTTTTCATTTGTTTCTTGTAGGACTTGGTGACTGGTTTCTCTGTCTGTCCATCATGGTATTCTTTGCATTTTCCTCAGAAGCCACATTTCCACAGCCATCGGATGTTTATCAGCTTGTCTGCTCATTCTCCGCGCTTCATATCCATACAAAAGTATAGGTTCTAAGTGGCACCTCAACACTTTTTCTCGTTGCAAATGACATCGTTTTATTGGTCACTATGTTTTCCATCTTGCAAAAGGCTACCTTCGCCATGGCGATTTTTGTTCTAATTTCTTGAAGGCATCTCCCATCAGATGTTATGACTGCTCTGAGATAATTGTATCAATTCATTTGCTTAAGAATATTCCCATTTACTTGTATATTACATTGTTGTATTACCCTTTTCCTAGTGTCGATAATAATTTCCGTCTTTTTACAATGTAATTCAAACCCTAGTTGTTCACTGTGTGCAAAAATCAGCATCTATTAAATGTTGCAGATCCTTCTCATTGTCTGCAATCAATACTGTATCATTAGCATATCTAATGTTATTGATGTTACGTCCCGCAATGATGATTCCTTTCATACCTTCTACATTTCTGAAAATCGAGCTATCCCAGTGTTGTGTACATTTAACGTGATTCTTGACAAAGAAACCAACGCGATCTCTCGTACATACGGCAGAATGTTAGGAAAAGAGGCTCATTAGAAATTAGAGACAGCGGCCGAGGTCTTGTGAAGTGAAGCACTGCAATAGGATAGTGAAAACATCATACATGATAGAGTTAGTATGAGGTCTTTGGACATAATATGTTAGACATAATGCCACGATGTATTCCCGATTAAGAGTTTGGAGAAGGAAAACGAAGTGAGGATAAATGTGTAACATCTCCCTCCCATATCTAGACAGAGAGACAGACAGATAAACAAACAGACAGACAGACAGACAGACAGACAGACAGACAGACAGACAGACAGACAGACTGACAGACAGACAGACAGACAGACAGACAGACAGACAGACAGGCAGGCAGGCAGACAGACAGGCAGGCAGGCAGACAAGGGATAATCTAATCTACCAATCTGCAATGCAATTAAACCACATAATATTCCTTCAATGTTTCAACGACATTTCTGCCACCGTCGTCTTGATCTATTTACCTGGATGTCAGAAATCAGCTTAAGACTCTCCGGAACGTCTGGATGGATGGCCACGAACACTCCTGCATACCTGTTGTCTGTGAAAGTAATAGCGGTAGACCGAGTCATTCCACAGATCTCAGAAATATACATGAACAAAACACAAGCACAGCGGAGTAGATGAACAGTAAATTCCATAGTGATGTAAAAATGCACCTTACACCAATATCAGGTAATAAGTATACATTTTTGGACGTGCTAGAATAAATCGAAACATTTTAGATGTATCAAGAACCAAGTAACTGTATGTGTTACGATGTGTCGTTCAGCGCTGACAAACAGAAATACATATTTATATACTCGTATGTATGAATGATCGTCTGTGTGTTTGCTGATAATTGATAAAGATGTATTGTGTATCTGTTAGACCTCTGAACTTTGATGAATTTGTTATCTGTTTAGTCTAAGTGTATGTGTTTGTTACCCTGTGTACTTTAGTGTAGGAAACTTTGCCTAGATGAGATACCCACGTCGAGTATACTGATTATCACATCAGCCAAAAATAGCCTCGTAGTAGTTAGAACGATTGCCTACCGGTCCCTCGGTCATGTGTTTGAATCCTTTTTCATGCGGGGGATATTTTTTTATTGACCCAGGCTAAGTGCTCGTCGTAATCTAAAATGGGTACCGGGAAATCTATTGGGAAATAAAAGCGGTTGGTGTAATAACGATCACTTCACTTATAGATTGGGGAGTGGTTAAAACATGCGAACTGGCACGATGTACCCAAAACTCCCCACGGCTCGAAAAGGCGCCCTCTGCTTTATTGTTGCTTATATCAACCTCAGGAATCTTCCAATAGCAGTTTTCCTTTAGCGAAAATGATCGCAGTTTATATATAAAGACACAAGGAGAGTCGCCGAGAGGCTAGAATTTCATTTGGGAGAGCCGAGTTGGAACTCTTGGAAAGCATCGCGAGGGAGGGGGGGGGGGGGGGTGGAAGGGGGCCTAATCTACGCAGTGTCTAACTGGTCATGCGTCGAAATACTCTTGGTCCTGCAGTGAGGCGCTGTCGTCATTTGGAGGTGGCAGGTTCGAATCTCGGTCGGTAACTATAGCTTTCATCGGTTGTTCAAAATACTGTGTCCAGTATATTAACGAACAGTTAGACATGAGAAATGATTTGTCGGTTTCAATGTTGTACACATATTTTACAGAAATATCAACTGGGGAACTCTTTCAGGCCACTTAGTACATAAATAAACATACACATACAAAATATTGAAAACATCATTACGGTCCGATGTGTTTGTTATTTGACATATGTTGGTTTAATACAAAATTCTGAGACCTATGATGCTATTTCAATTATTTTAAACGAATTATGAGTATATTCAATAATTGAGGGCTTATGTGGATGATATCCAGAGGCTAAAGATAACTCTTTTTCAGGGGTTACTAGTTGGTCATGCTTCGAAGTACACTTGTTCCTGCAGCAAGTTATTGTCTTCATTTGGAGGTGACAGGTTCAAATCCCGACCGGCTTTCAATTTGTATGCTGTCTAGTGTGTCTTCTAATGATACCTCTTTTTTCTACTTCAGTGAGCGACAAACAATATGTTTATTTATGAACTGTCTAAGTGGCCTCAAAATGATCCTCGCTTGATATTTCTGTATACATTTTTTGTTGTTGCTTGTTTTGCGTTTGATCGCCATGACATCAAGCGTAGTTCACACACCTGCTATCTCAGCTAGTTCACTGGACTGAATTTTGCTTGTGGGTTAGTTTCCCCTATTACCAGTATCCCTTGCCATACAGTGAATCTGCTCCCACTTCTGGGGCACTTGCAATTTACAAAGTAAAGACGAGACGCCAACAGTTCAGTACAGCTGGCCAGTGTAGGAGCTGAACACGCTACGTTAGCATCAACACACTGGAAGTTTAAGAGTTAGCGCTCTTATCCATTCGGCCATGCTGACCTCTTTCCGTATAAATCAGAAGTACTGTCATAAAATGGCGGTTACAGAATAGGGTAACCGAATACCGATATCGTTGGCAACAAGTAACATCTTACCACAAGTAATATCCCACAACAAGTAATATCCCACCACAAGTAATATCCCACCACAAGTAATATTTCACAACAAGTAATATCCCACCACAAGTAATATTTCACAACAAGTAATATCCCACCACAAGTAATATTTCACAACAAGTAATATCCCACAACAAATAATATCCCACCACAAGTAATATCTCACCACCAGTAATATATCACCACAAGTAATATATCACCACCAGTAATATCCCACCACAAGTAATATCCCACCAACAGTAATATCCCACCACCAGTAATATCTCACCCCAGTAATATCCCACCACCATTAATATCCCACCACCAGTAATATCTCACCCCATTAATATCCCACCCAGTAATATCTCACCACAAGTAATATCTCACCCAGTAATATCCCACCACAGACATATCTCACCCCATTAATATCCCACCCAAGTAATATCTCACCCCAGTAATATCTCACCACAGTAATATCTCACCACAGTAATATCTCACCCCAGTAATATCCCATCCCAGTAATATATCACCCCAGTAATATCTCACCATAGTAATATCTCACCCCAGTAATATCCCACCCCAGTAATATGTCACCCCAGTAATATATCACCCCAGTAATATCTCACCCCAGTAATATCTCACCCCAGTAATATCCCACCTCAGTAATATCTCACCCCAGTAATATCCCACCCCAGTAATATCTCACCCCAGTAATATCTTACCACCAGTAATATCCCACCACCAGTAATATCGAACCCCAGTAATATCTCACCCCAGTAATATCTCACCCCAGTAATATCTCACCTCAGTAATATCCCACGACAGTAATATCTTACCCCAATAATATCTCACCCCAGTGATATCCCACACCAGTAATATCTCACCCCAGTAATATCCCACCACAGTAATATCTCACCCCAGTAATATCCCACCCCAGTAATATCTCACCCCAGTAATATCTCACCCTAGTAATATCCCACCACAGTAATATCTCACCCCAGTAATATCTCACCCCAGTAATATTCCACCACCAGTAATATCTCACCCCAGTAATATCCCACCACAGTAATATCTCACCCCAGTAATATCCCACCCCAGTAATATCTCACTCCAGTAATATCTCACCACAGTAATATCTCACCCCAGTAATATCTCACCCCAGTAATATCTCACCCCAGTAATATTCCACCACCAGTAATATCTCACCCCAGTAATATCCCATCCCAGTAATATCCCACCACAGTAATATCTCACCACAGTAATATCCCACCACCAGTGATATCTCACCACCAGTAATATCCCACAACCAGTAATATCCCACCACCAGTAATATCTCACCCCAGTAATATCCCACCACCAGTAATATCTCACCACAAGTAATATCTCACCCCAGTAATATCTCACCGCCAGTAATATCCCACCACCAGTAATATCTCACCCCAGTAATATCCCACCGCCAGTAATATCTCACCCCAGTGATATCTTACCACCAGTAATATCTCACCCCAGTATTATCCAAACCCAGTAATATCTCACCCCAGTAATATCCCACCACAATAATATCTCACCCCAGTAATATCTCACCCCAGTAATATCTCACCACCAGTAATATCTCACCCCAGTAATATCCCACCACCAGTAATATCTCACCCCAGTAATTTCCCACCCCAGTAATATCCCACCACCAGTAATATCCCACCCCAGTAATATCCCACCACCAGTAATATCTCACCACCAGTAATATTTCACCACAAGTAATATCTCACCCCAGTAATATCTCACCACCAGTGATATCCCACCACGAGTAATCAATCAATCATGTGCCATGCCGGAAAGCGTGGGCTGTCATGACTCGCCATTTCACTCGATCACCAGAGTCGTGGATCAGCTCAGTATTCCTGTCTCGTCCATGCCATGTGGCCAAGCCATCCAGGTATTTTCCTCTCGGTCTTCCTCTTGGTCTGTAATATCTCACCACAAAGAAGAAATATCCCACCAGAAGTAATATTCTACCACAAGTAATGTCCCATCACAAGTAATGTCCCACCACAAGTAATATACCAACACAAGTAATATCCCACCTCCCTCCGCAAAGGCGCAAATGGAAATAAATGAATTAATAATCCAAAAAGTCGTTATTGTGGAAACTAATATTTGCGTGCGGATTAGCTTTCCCTGTTACCAGTGTCCTAAGCCATCAGACGAACCCTCTCCTACATCTGAGGTACTTGTAATTTACGTCCCAAAGTCAAGGACGAGATGACAACATTTTAATCAAACTCAACGGTTCAGGAGTTAAATTCACAACCCCGCTATTAGAATTAAAACACCGGAGATTTAAGAGCGAGCACTCTTATCATAACTGCCGACACTGTCGTGCATGTTAATTTTAAACTGATTAGTTTGTCTTCTTTGTTTATACAGTAACGGCTGAGGTTTAGTCATTCCAGTCAAATGAGCATAGAACATGTCTTGGGAAGTAAAGACGACTGCCGTGATATTGTCCACATCGTCCCGACAGGCAGACTGCCATAACTGTCCTTTACTGCCAATATAGTACCTTGTCAGGTCTTAGTTAGATATCGGTACTATCTGCTTCTGTTAGCGCTGAATGTTGCGCGGCGCTTACCAAACCCGGCACCCAACATTGTGCCAACGGCTTCCGGGGGGGGGGGGGGGGAGCGCAATTGGGAGGGTACAAACCGTATCCTAGTGCGAGGAAATGCAACCTAAAGACTGAATGTCATTGCAGAGCAGACCAGGCCCTAAGCCTTGGTTGTCAACTGGTCTAGGATCGAAGCTCCGACAGGCGGACAGATAGAGCATCGCTTTGCTGATCAGGCAGCTTCTGCAGCTTGTCTTGTTCCAGACATATTAGCATTACCTTTCCTCTAGAGTAAACTAGACAGGCCGAGAGAGGGATCATGCTGCATGGGCAACACATGGTCTCTAAATTCAGCCCAGGCTTTGTGTTATGGAAACTCCATTTTACAAACTATCCTCTGTCAAGACGGCAAGGTGCCATTCAGCCAGTACCTTGCGGTGTATCGCAGGAGGGTCTTGAACCGGCAGAATTAAGTCTGCCTGGGTTGTGCAGTCGCCGCGAACTGTGCAGGCTAGGGTTTTCTTTTTGCTCCCGACAGAAAAAATCTCCACACCTTACCGAGGGTTGGAACCCTGGTCCCCCGAAGGAGAATCCGGCATTCTAGCTACTCTCAGATTGTTCTATAAAAATGGATCTTGCACAATGTGGACACTGCTCTAACAGCAGATTAGGAGACAAAGAACGGCAACGATGGGAGGAGATGACACAACACAGAAAGACGTTGAATAGAAGAACTATATGGACACAGAGATCTAGATAAAGTGGTCTTTGTGTTTTTTTTTTTGGAGGTCACGGTTGAAGGCAAGGGAGCAAGAGGTATACAATGATAAAAGTGGGAAGATAACATCACAAGACGGATAAACAGCAATCTGCCAGAATGTAGTCAGGGCGAGAGACAGACAGTGGAGATCCATTGCAGCCAACCTTCATTGTGGAGACGGCACATGCTTGATTAAACCGCATATTCTTTGTTTCTTTAGTTTTCATTTCCCGAGCACTGTTTATTGAAGAAAACTGCAGTCGAAACCTTCGATTTTGTTTGTATGTTGTTTCTCTGCCCCAGCCTCATGGCTATAGGCTCAATACAATAAAGCGGGCAGGTAGTTTCGTGCAACATGTGCCATATCTGAAGTTGGCCTCGCTCAATACAATCAATACACTCGCCAACTTGGCCAGTCAACAACATGGCGTCCAAGAGACACGAAGACTCCTCTATACGCAGTGGGGATACGTCGCCGGATAAAAAGAAGAAGGAGATAAAAGTATGGATGGATGGATGGTAAGTGATATACAGTTCAGTGTTTTAATATTGGTTATTTGCTAATTAGCTATGGTTTGTAGTTATGCTATAACAAGTTGATATCAGAGCGCCGGTCTAGCCCGTCACAGATGAACTGTTCCAACTTTCATCGTACGACAGATCGTACGACAAATGGAATGATTATTATATGTTTGTAGTATAGTCATTCATGAGACGAATGTTGCGAATTCCTAGGACTGCTAAAGTAGCTAACAACAATTGCCAGAAAGATGCTAATGAATCTAGAACATTAATTATATACAACTGCAAACAGAAAGATAAACAGTTATTGAGTTAAAACTTAAATTTTCTTTGATCATGTATTGAGAAGAGAGATATTCGAGAATATCCTGACAACGGGAAAGTTGTTCAGTGGAAAAAAGGCAGAGACAGACCAAGATAAATGTTGCTGGATGGACTGAGAGGGTGACTTATATAGACATATCAACAGAGTTGATCCAGAACACCAAAGACTGAGATCTCTGGAGAGTAAAGTCTATGCCAACTGGCACATGATAATGATGATGATAGTATAATCTGGTTAATTGTTAAAGGGAACCCCTATTCACAAAAATTTGTGAATAATACGAGATATTATTCACAATTTTTTTTTATGTATTACAATATATTTTATCATAATATAATATACATTACATATATTTTATGGGAGCCCCTATTGACAAAATTTTGTGAATAGTATGAGCCCCTATATACAAACATTTGTGGCTGGGGGGGGGGGGGGGGGGGAGGCTGCGCCCTCCGGCAGCTTCTGCAGATCCATAGAGCACACTTTATTCACAAGCTTCGAATTTCTCAGTTTCATATTTAAAAAAAAAAATTGGCGGCAGGTCTCCCATGTGACAGGCGGAGATACTAACCACTACACTACCGAGAACACAATGATAGTTCCACAAACATTAATAATGTAGTCAAGCGTTTTGTTTTTGGGTGTGAATAATGTCTTGTATTATTCACAATTTTTTGTAAATAGTCACTTTGTTTATTCACAAAGTTTTATGAATAGTCACTTCGATTGTTAAATGAATATTTCAGAACTAAACTATGGTGTGTAGAAAGAATAGTTTCTATCTTTGTTTTGATTATATTATTAGTTCATGTTTTAATAATATCTTAACCCTTTACGGGGCAGACATTTGTCTGTTTTGTAACCCTGAATGGGCAATTAGTAAAATCATCACATAAAAGGTGTTAGTCAACCGATTTTACTTAAATAAAAAACAAAAAGAAGTAAAAAGCATGCAGATTATTTTACTCATGTGAATGTTCCCAGTAATCCACACATGAACACAAATATTTACAAAATACAACATATTGTTTGTGATTGTCAGTCATTTATACGGCAATTTAAAAACACATTTTCAGAATCAGAATAACTTTCTTTAAAGTCTGACTCACAATTGCTAACATAAAATAACGCTGATCACTGATATCTAGCTCTGATTAATAGTCAACTTCATGCACTTCAATTGAACTCAGCGAAATCTCCACTATCACTTGAAGAATTGTCGAAATCCATGTTGAAATACAAAGCGTAAAACCCCCCAAAACTATTTTAAAAATCCATTCAAATTCAAAGTACATGCTTGCGAATGGCAGCCACGTTGTCAAGCTATCGGCGAAACCGAAAGTAGACAATCGGAAGTCTTAGAAAGTTGCGAGATCGCGTTTTTACAATGCATAATAGTCACGGATGCTTTCGGACAGTGTGCCCATTCCGGGGTTAAATCGGTCTCTGGCATTTTGCCCGGTAAAGGGTTAATATTTTAATCAAAAGAAATTATAAATGATAAGGTTGATCTCCAGCATCCAGTCCACTCTCATATTCACTTTAGTAACTACAGCGCCCTCCGGCAGCTTCTGCAGATCCATAGAGCACACTTTATTCACAAGCTTCGAATTTCTCAGTTTCATATTTTAAAAAAAAAATTGGCGGCAGGTCTCCCATGTGACAGGCAGAGATACTAACCACTACACTACCGAGAACACAATGATAGTTCCACAAACATTAATAATGTAGTCAAGCGTTTTGTTTTTGGGTGTGAATAATGTCTTGTATTATTCACAATTTTTTGTAAATAGTCACTTTGTTTGTTCACAAAGTTTTATGAATAGTCACTTCGATTGTTAAATGAATATTTCAGAACTAAACTATGGTGTGTAGAAAGAATAGTTTCTATCTTTGTTTTGATTATATTATTAGTTCATGTTTTAATAATATCTTAACCCTTTACGGGGCAGACATTTGTCTGTTTTGTAACCCTGAATGGGCAAGAAGAATTTTGAGGTCGGTAAAATTTCGGGTTACGTTAGTAAAATCATCACATAAAAGGTGTTAGTCAACCGATTTTACTTAAATAAAAACCAAAAAGAAGTAAAAAGCATGCAGATTATTTTACTCATGTGAATGTTCCCAGTAATCCACACATGAACACAAATATTTACAAAATACAACATATTGTTTGTGATTGTCAGTCATTTATACGGCAATTTAAAAACACATTTTCAGAATCAGAATAACTTTCTTTAAAGTCTGACTCACAATTGCTAACATAAAATAACGCTGATCACTGATATCTAGCTCTGATTAATAGTCAACTTCATGCACTTCAATTGAACTCAGCGAAATCTCCACTATCACTTGAAGAATTGTCGAAATCCATGTTGAAATACAAAGCGTAAAACCCCCCAAAACTATTTTAAAAATCCATTCAAATTCAAAGTACATGCTTGCGAATGGCAGCCACGTTGTCAAGCTATCGGCGAAACCGAAAGTAGACAATCGGAAGTCTTAGAAAGTTGCGAGATCGCGTTTTTACAATGCATAATAGTCACGGATGCTTTCGGACAGTGTGCCCATTCCGGGGTTAAATCGGTCTCTGGCATTTTGCCCGGTAAAGGGTTAATATTTTAATCAAAAGAAATTATAAATGATAAGGTTGATCTCCAGCATCCAGTCCACTCTCATATTCACTTTAGTAACTACAGCAGCCAAACCTATAGTCTTCAAGTTTTACACTTTTAGTACAAAGATAAAAAGGTAATCCAATGGCACACTTTGTCGTATAAACATGGAGTCATGGGACATTACATGAGGGTTCTATAAATTTAAGAAGTTTCCTTCTTCCCTGACTTTCCTTTATGGGAGACATTATTCACAAATGTTTGTGAATAATGCCTCGTACATTATTCACAAACGGCTGGTCACGTGACGTTTACTACCGCCGTCGATTGGCTTCAGAAGACTATTATTCTCTCTTCTTGTCTGTCTTTTTTGTTTTGCAAGTTCTTTTTCTTCAGACCTCACAAAGACGATATTTGCTGACAAGGACACTCTACGTACAGTGATATTTTATTTCTTCTTCTTCTTTTTCTTCTTCTTCTTCTTCTTCTTCTTCTTCTTCTTCTTCTTCTTCTTCTTCTTCTTCTTCTTCTTCTTCTTCTTCTCCTTCTTCTTCTTCTTCTTCAGCGTTCTGAGCCATTGAGGTTCTTTGCTGCAGATACAAGCCGTCTCCATTCGTCTCTCTGGTTGATCTTCTCTTGCCAGTCGCTGATTCAAAGTGCTTGTAGGTCTGTATATATATGATCTCTCCACCGTCTTCTTGGCAAATAAAATTCCCATTAAACAAAGACATCTATTGGATCCATCGATTCCAACACTCGATCACTCCATCGCTGCCTGGGGGTTGCACTCGCTGGCAGCTTCCGCAGATCCATAGAGCACACTTTATTCACAAGCTTCGAGTTTCTCAGTTCTATTAGTTCGTAATGTTTAACATTTTTTATTAAAAATAAACGCTGCCTCCCAGGCAGATAATCGAACCCCAGTCTCCCACATGACAGGCAGAGATACTAACCACTACACTGCCGAGGACACAATAATATTTCCACAAAAAATTAATCATGTAGTCAAACGTACGTCACGTGACCAGCCATTTGTGAATAATCTACGAGACATTATACTCAAACGTTTGTGAACAATTACTTCGTTCCTTTATTTCTTTGCAGGCGAGTGTCAAGTCACTCTACTACTACGGATCCCATTCATCAAATATTTGTTGCATGTAAATCTCTCCAGGGGATAAGGAAGTGATGGGGAAACCAGCTCACTCATTTCCCAAGAATAAACTTACACAGTCACATTGCTACACTTATGATTGACATGTTTAAAAAGATTCATACTAGATTTCCAGCTTAATAACTGGGCAATGCTATTCCTAGATATACTCGGTGTATTTTGATGTTTTGTAATGTTTATCTTGTGGGTTTATTAGGCAGTTCTAGTATTCACTGGCATTATTTGCTGCGACCAGTGATTTTTTTACTTTGAAACAAACATGGTATATTTAAATATAAGTCAAATGTTCTTTGAAAGAAAAGAGAATATCCTATGATCTGTTCCTCCCTTTAATTTTTATATTCGTGGTAATTGTGTGAGATGGTGAAACATGGCCGCCCACGTTTGTCGGCAAGGCACATGATGATGATGATGATATTCATGGTGGGACTAAACACAGCAGCAGTTATTGCCCAACAGTTTATGTTCTTGATTTGTACATTCTCTTGTTTTTATTTTCGATTCACTGATTTAATCACGTAAACAGTTTTTGAAATGATTCTCATTATCATCATAACTATCTTTTTAATATTTTTTTATTTTAAGTTGCATATCCCTTACAGGACGTTGCAGTCAACATCAGCATTTTTCAGCTGCTGTTGATGTTCTTGGCAAGATTACGCTCAGTAGTTTGCCATTGCTTTCTGAGCGACCAGCTCTCATACCCCGTAATTAACCAACTTGACGCGGTCCGCTGCCGAATCTCGCGCAGCTGTGTTCCTCACGTGGATATATGGGATTACGGAGAAAGTCGTTAACCCATATTGTGTTGTCTATTCTTGTTGATTCTGTGTTGCTATATTGATTATAATCTAACCATTTTGATGCTTGTTCTTTCAGTTTTGATATGGTGCACTTTGGACATGCTAATGCCATACGACAGGTAATTTTAATCATATTTGTATATTTAAAATAATCTTTCAAGGCATCCATTTATAAGTATCGTTATCATGGTGTAGCAAGACATCGCTCCCATAAAAAATTCTCATTTCAGCTCAGCTCTGCAGGGGCATCATATGACTAGATCCATTAGTTAACCCTCTGAAATTGTCTCAAAACCATTAAGTCCACCCACTCATTCACAGCTCATGATATCCACATGCTGAGATACAAATGCTCTGTGAATTGTCGAATATCCACATGCTGGGATACAAATGCTCTGTAAATTGTTGAATATCCGCATGAATTTAGCCCAATACCTGTGTGCTGAACCCACCTCAACTTCCCTAATCACGTTTAGGGAATTGCTTAGAATAAAATTTTTAACATGCAGTTTTAAAATACCTAAAATAGGAATACAGGAATAAGCAGATGGCATGCTCTTTGGTGTGCTATGCTTGCTTGCTTGTGTTCGTTGGCTTGAGCTACAACGCGAAGTCCTGTATGTCGGATGAAGGCATCCTGTTGTCCAACATCAGTGTGATGTCATACAGGACCTGAGGCTTGCGTGAGTATCCGTTGTCCCATGTCTGGCTTATTGGTGTGCAGGCTGGTGGTTCCTCGCCGTACAGGCAGACACTCTCCGACTTCGGAGGAGGTGTGCTATCATTGGACTCTGTCCATCATTTACATGGTCTAATCAAAGTAGACAATTTATTTCAAACTAAAATGGTGTGCTATCATTTTAGTTTGAAATAAATTGTCTACTTTGATTAGACCATGTAAATGATGGACAGAGTCCATGGGAATCTCGATATATGAAGCCCATAAATGAACAGTCTCCTGCTGTTTATGCTTCACCTCCACACTGCAAGGTACGTGAGGAATGAGAGGAGACTAGACGCTTTTGGATTCTTTTCTTTTGATAATCATTGTCTAAAGAGAAATATAATTGTGTTATAAGTTTCATATAACAGTTTAATATTTTATATATAATTGTATGTGTCTACACCATGTTTTGATCTGCTGTTCTTGATCGATTGATTAATATTTTAAAGCATTGATATTAATTTATGCAACATAAATATTAATTAATATCAGTTCATTCATTCAGTAGCATGTCCTTTGCAGAACCTCGCTCCCATAACAACCGTCTGGAAAACTTCTCGGTCATAAGCAAGATGTCCCACATCTGATACATCCATCTGGAGATCATCTGCCAAATCCTGCACCTATCTTCTCTTTGGCCTTCCTCTTCCTCTCTTCACGGACATATACCCCTCCATGATTGTTCTCTCCAAACTTTCATAACATTTCAAGTGACCAAAATTTTCCAATATTCTTTGTTTTATCGTCTTAACCTTCTTCAATATTCAGATCTTGTCGTAAGGATGCATTTGTTCTTTTCTGAATCCAAGATATTCTTAATACCCAAATAATACCAGGGACACAGCTAGAGTACCGACAGGAAAGTACTGCCATAACTACGATGCTGAAATTGAAGCAATCAAGATAGCAACAGAGAAATTACTAAATACCAGCAATGGTACACAACCTGTGGTGCTATTGACAGATGCAAAATCAGTACTCGGGGCGCTCCTGTCTGGGAAATTGCCAGTACTAAGGACACTACTTTCTGAACTTAGCAGTCAGCATAAGGTCACCATACAGTGGATACCATCCCACTGTGGAGTACCCGGGAATGACAGAGCTGACCAATTGGCTAAGGAAGGAGCCAAAGAAGAACAGCCTGATGTGCCTGTAACATACCACCAAAAGAAAAGAATGATCAAATCAGTCAGAAAGCCACCAAAACCTGCTCAAGATGACTACCACATTATGGATAGACCAGAATAAGTCATTATTCTGCGCCTCAGAACAGGGCACAATAGATTACGCAACCACATGTATACAAAATTCAAGATTGGTGAAACAGCCATGTGTACATGTGGATTGGCGTCGCAGACAGCAGAGCACATACTCCAAGACTGCCCAAAATATAACATATCTAGGCAAACCTTCTGGCCTAGAGAGACGACAATGGAAGATAAATTCTATGGACCGCTGTGTGAACTGAAAAAGACAGTTCAATTCATACAAGAGACAGCACTGCATTTATAGACATATTTCAAGCGAACGAAAGAAGAAGAAGAAGATATTCTTAGAACCCGTTTATAACATTTATATTCAAAGATATTTATGCTCTTTTCAGCTTATTTAGTAAGTGTCAATGTCTCACAGGCTTTTGTTGCAATGGGAAAGATGCGTCCTCTTAAAAATCTAATTTTTGTAGGTCTATCTATTCCACGCCACAGTTTATTCAGTTTTTTGTCTTCATATAAATAATATCAGTATTGCCGGGAAGGTTAACCCGGTCAACAAATTCCCGCAGAAGTCGGATGTGTCGGCCTGTAAACAGGCACAGCGCAATCACATCCGGAAAAAAAAACTCCGGATGAATGCAGAAGAAGAAGAAGATATCAGTATTGTTCTGTTGTTCAAATGTTTATTTTTAAAAATTAAAAGTTTTGAAAAGAAATATACATTTGCTTAATTTATATGCTTGTGTTATATACTTTTAAAAAATTTCTGATTAACCCTAATAGATTCTTGGCAGCAAACAGTTCCCTTTACTTTCCATGTGAATAAATTAAATACACTGTTACTGTCTTGTAATTTTTGTTGCTTTTTAACTTGAGCTGTACACCGTTTTTACAGGGTAAAGAATTTGGTGATAAACTGTTGGTTGGCGTTCATTCAGATGGTGAGTTTTTATTACCTTGGCAGTTTACCACATATGTATGTATGCGTTCCATGATCTTAGTTAGATATGACTGAGCTACCGTATGACAGTAGACGGTACTATCTGCTTCTTTTAGTGCCGAATGTTGGGCGATACTTACTAAACCCGACACCCCACATTGTGCCAACGGCTTCGGGTGGAGGAGCGCAAGTCAGAGGGTACAAGCCTTATCCTAGTGCAAGGAAATGCAACCTAAAAACTAAGTGTCATGGCAGGGCAGACTAGGCCATAAGCCTTGGTTGGCAACTGGTCTAGGATTGAAGCTCCGACAGGCTGACAGTAGTATTGCTTTGCTGATCCGGCAGCTTCTGCAGCTTGTCTTGTTCCAGACGTATCAGGGTTACCTTTCCTCTGGAGTACACTAGACAGGCTGAGAGAGGGATCATGCTGCATGGGCAACACATGGTATCTAAATTCAACCCAGGCTTTGTGTTATGGAGAGGTATAACTCCATTTTACAAACTATCGTCTGTCAAGACGGCAAGGTGCCAGTCAGTCAGTCATTCCATGATCTGAGGCATTGGTTATCATATATGTTAGCAAGTCAAATGGTTTGGCCATGCAAGTAGGTTACCAGTCAACAGCATACCACAACAAGCAATGATGTACAGACCAGATGGAAACAGAGGAAGAGGCCGACCACGTAAACGTTGGACAGAGGGAATAGCAGAATCCATGGGAATATCGATATATGAAGCTCATAATCGGGCACTCTCACGGAGTTTATACTTCACCTCGACACCGCAAGGTACAAGAGGAACATGATGAGATAAGATGAGATAGTTTTTGTGTGTGTAGCAGATAAAAACAATACTGACTGCAGGAAATGTGTAAACCATAGGTGCCTATATTGTGACTTCCTTTGTCTTTCAATTCATTAACAGAGGAAGTCACAAAACATAAAGGACCACCAGTGTACAGTGAAGAGGAGCGCTACAAGATGGTTCGAGCCATTAAGTGGGTGGATGAGGTGAGTTGTCCTTATTGTTGTTGTCTTTGACTTGCAGAAACTCAAGTATCACACTTGTATTTTGAAGAACAACATATGGGAGGAGGGTAAATAAAAAAGACAGACAACAGAACCATTAATCTATTAAATGATGACAGAGAGAAGATCTTCGTGGTGAAAAGCAATATACTTCTTCCTTTGTCTGTCATCTCCCAATGCAGCATAGGCTCTCAACCGATTCATTCTAAACTTTTTGCAGTCTTGTCACTGATTGGTTGGAATTTGCAGTTAAGTTTTCTACAGGATGAGGTTGCTGTAACCTACCACCTTGTATGTTGTAACATACAAGGTAGGTTACTTTGTTACTATTGTTTGCTTCTCTTAATGTCCCAGTAACATGCAGATTATTACCAGTGCTTATTTGGTAAAAAGACAGCAAGTAATATTGTTAAGCCAGGTATCATGGCTATCAACAGTATTCCACAATTGTCCAGATATAGCTAAGGTATAAAACATGTCGTGTCAGTGCCTTGTCAGTGGCACATATTCATTCCAAAACTATTTATATCCTGTTGCTGCAAGGCAGATAGTAGCAAAGTAGTTGAATACATTTGTATGCAGCATTTTAGCTTGAAGAACATCGAAGAACACCAGCACTTTAGTTTTGTTCTTAATTTGGAAGTTAAGAGTGTTTGATATGTTTTGTTTCAGGTAATTGAGGATGCACCTTATGTTACAACACTGGAGACTCTTGATAAGTACGGCTGTGATTTCTGCATTCATGGAGGTAGGAAGTTTGTGGGTTTAAAGTTGACAATTAGTTGCAAGTCTTTCACGGGGCCTCACAATCAATCCCAGCATTTATTGTCTGCTTGTGATTCTTTAGACAGTTTTATGTTCCATTTATCATTGCATTTTGAAGTCCAATGCTCGTACCATTGTGAAAATCAGTGCAATGTGATGTTATCCTAAATCATCTGCGGCTACTTGAAACCTGGCATGTCAGGATTGTGAATCATGTGTACAACCCTTAAGCCACAGACACCAGCTATTGTTGGGGCAGTTGGAAAAACATGACATATGCCTGTATGGATTCTAAGTACTGCCACATATACGTCCAGCAGGGAGGGAGGGAGGGGGGAGACCACAGACACAGGCGAGACAGTTGTGTGTATTTACATGCAAGAGAAAGTGAGAAGCTGAGTTTGATTTTTAAGGCCATGGAACAACATAAAATTGCAAAGAATTTGCATGGCATTTTGTGTTCTGTTCTGTTTTTACTGTTATTATTCTGCTTGTTTGTTTTATGACTGACTAACTCACTGGGTGAGGGATACATTGTATTGTTTCTATTTGACCTAAGTAGTTTCTATACATCACTTGAAAGATCAGCTCATATAATGAATGAAAATTTCTACGAGTTGAATAAAGTGTAGATAACAAGTAACAGAACTGATCACCTTGTCTCTTAATGTCAAAACCTAGTATATGGGAAGCTTCTAATGATTAATGAAGGTTGGTGTGGGACTAGCAGCAAAACCCAACCAATCGTGAACGAGTCTAGAAAGGCCTAGATGTGAGTTGGTTGAAGGCCCAGGTTGCAGTGGGAGACAAATTAGAAAAATACTGATACTCTACAAGATCTGAACATCTGAAAACTGGTTCAATTACATCATGTCTGGGATATTCATTTTCATATGATTTTCATATGATGCTGCCATGTCTGGGATATTCATATTCATATTCATTACTAAGGTCATATTAAACACCACAGTGGCTCAGAATGAACATTATTTCAATACTATGCTCATATTAAACATGACAGTGGCTCAGAATGAACATTATTTCAATACTATGCTCATATTAAACATGACAGTGGCTCAGAATGAACAATATTTCAATACTATGCTCATATTATACACCACAGTGGCTCAGAATGAACAATATTTCAATACTATGCTCATATTATACACCACAGTGGCTCAGAATGAACAATATTTCAATACTATGCTCATATTATACACCACAGTGGCTCAGAATGAACATTAATGGTTCCCTAGAGAAGAAAAGCTGAAGTCGGCCTACATGGTGGACATATTGTGGGAGACAAATAAATAAAATGCTGACACTCTACAAGAAAACTGGCTCAATCACAGCATCATGTCTGGGATATTGAAATACTATGCTCTCATTAAACATTACAGTGGCTTAGGATGAACATTAATGGTTCCCTAGAGAAGAGGCAGGGATAAACCAACATGAAGGACACAGTAACACAGGCATGAACATGTTTGGGGTAGGGGAACTGGTGAAGGATTGAGAACCTTTCCGTCGGGTTGTGAGGAGCAAATGACTTGCTGCATGATCATGATCAGACATGAGATCACATACTCCAAGACTGCCTGTAATACAACAGTGGAAGATAAACTCTATGGACTACTGAGTGAACTAAAACGACAGTTAAATTCATACAAGTGACAACATTGCAGTTATAGACATATTTCTAGTGAATGAAAGAAGAACAAGAAGAAGACATGATGATAATGATGTTGATGAAGCAGCTGAATGCCATATGATGCTGCCAGGAGGTTATCAAAGTTCTAGTGGTCAATGCAGTGTCTCGTTTGTAATCATGTCTGTCCACAGCCTTCTGCCTCGTGTATTGCCAATCATTTCTGACAATGATATTACCCCTTGTCGTGATGTCAAACTGTCCACCATCTTTTCTCTGGGTCTTCCCCTACCTCCCCTTCCTTTGAACATTACTATTGTCATGATGTACTCCAATTTTCCCTCTTTCATGGCATAACCAAAGATTGTGGACTGCCTTCTTACACAAGTGACCGTTTCTCTTTGTGAGTTAACATCTTTCAAGATACCTTCTTTATTTTGTAGTTAGAACTAATATTTTGTTTTTGGTTATCAGATGACATTACTACAACAGCAGATGGGGTAGATACATATCATCTGGTGAAGGCTGCAAACAGATACAAGTAAGAGTTGTGTTGAAGTCTTGTCTGTGTGTGTCATGGTCAGCCATTTTGTGTATGTGTGGTGGTGAACGTGAATATAAGGTGGTAGAGTGGCTTCTTAGATTAAGGAACATTCAGTTTACAACATTTAAGTGTGTTTGTTTTTATTACTTTTCATCTTTGCTTCCATTTTTTTTATAAAAGCTTAAAAATAAATGTGTGAAGATAACATGCACATTTACATATACATACGTGTATGTTAAATGTCACAGTGGTTGGGGTGGGAAGCAGTTGAGTCAAATTTCGACATCACTGTATTCGGGCATTCCCATATGTTTGCCTTATCTTCACCAGCCTGCGAAAAGTCTCAATACTAATGGTAAAAGCTTGCAGTCTGATTATGTGTTGTCTGGTTTTTTCTCATAGTACTGAGTGTTGGCCTGATCCTCTGATGTCACCTAGCTGCACCATTCTCTGTAAGCTGTGATGATTTATCTATTCATCCACTCTGTACACATGATCCCCAAGGGCCCTGATCACGCCGGCCTTATCGTGCATCAGTACCCCACCCACTGATGCAGAACCAGTCAATCTTCTATTGACTGATTCACGATGGAAGACGTGCTTAAGGAAAAAGAGGCAAAGGTCGAGAAGCACAAAGATGGACACAGGACACTGCAGACACCTGGAGCATGACCATTGATGAGGCTGGAGATCTGGCAAGTGATCAAGAGACTTTGTCAGTGATGAAAGTGATGCTCTGCACAGAGTCTGCTACATGATAATGATGGTCAATGATATTAGCTACATGATAATGATGGTCAATGATATTAGCTACATGATAATGATGGTCAATGATATTAGCTACATGATAATGATGGTCAGTGATATTAGCTACATGATAATGATGGTCAATGATATTAGCTACATGATAATGATGGTCAATGATATCAGCTACATGATAATGATGGTCAGTGATACTAGCCACATGATAATGATGGTCAGTGATATTAGCTACATGATAATGATGGTCAATGATATTAGCTACATGATAATGATGGTCAATGATATTAGCTACATGATAATAATGGTCAATGATATTAGCTACATGATAATGATGGTCAATGATATAGCTACATGATAATGATGGTCAATGATATTAGCTACATGATAATGATGGTCAATGATATTAGCTACATGATAATGATGGTCAATGATATTAGCTACATGATAATGATGGTCAATGATATTAGCTACATGATAATGATGGTCAATGATATTAGCTACATGATAATGATGGTCAGTGATATTAGCTACATGATAATGATGGTCAATGATATTAGCTACATGATAATGATGGTCAATGATATCAGCTACATGATAATGATGGTCAGTGATACTAGCCACATGATAATGATGGTCAGTGATATTAGCTACATGATAATGATGGTCAATGATATTAGCTACATGATAATGATGGTCAATGATATTAGCTACATGATAATGATGGTCAATGATATTAGCTACATGATAATGATGGTCAATAATATTAGCTACATGATAATGATGGTCAGTGATATTAGCTACATGATAATGATGGTCAGTGATATTAGCTACATGATAATGATGGTCAGTGATATTAGCTACATGATAATGATGGTCAGTGATATTAGCTACATGATAATGATGGTCAGTGATATTAGCTACATGATAATGATGGTCAATGATATTAGCTACATGATAATGATGGTCAATGATATTAGCTACATGATAATGATGGTCAATGATATTAGCTACATGATAATGATGGTCAATGATATTAACTACATGATAATGATGGTCAGTGATATTAACTACATGATAATGATGGTCAATGATATTAGCTACATGATAATGATGGTCAGTGATATTAGCTACATGATAATGATGGTCAGTGATATTAGCTACATGATAATGATGGTCAGTGATATTAGCTACATGATAATGATGGTCAGTGATATTAGCTACATGATAATGATGGTCAGTGATATTAGCTACATGATAATGATGGTCAATGATATTAGCTACATGATAATGATGGTCAATGATATTAGCTACATGATAATGATGGTCAGTGATATTAGCTACATGATAATGATGGTCAATGATATTAGCTACATAATAATGATGGTCAATGATATTAGCTACATGATAATGATGGTCAGTGATATTAGCTACATGATAATGATGGTCATTGATATTAGCTACATGATAATGATGGTCAATGATATTAGCTACATGATAATGATGTTCAATGATATTAGCTACATGATAATGATGGTCAGTGATATTAGCTACATAATAATGATGGTCAATGATATTAGCTACATGATAATGATGGTCAGTGATATTAACTACATAATAATGATGGTCAGTGATATTAGCTACATGATAATGATGGTCAATGATATTAGCTACATAATAATGATGGTCAATGATATTTTACATTACATTACATTGGCACCTTTCCGTCTTGACAGACGATAGTTTGGTACATTGTGCTTCAAAAAGGCTTAATAACTGTCATATGGCAATAACTACGATCCATGGCGGTGGCGAGTGTGGCTGGTAAGGCCAATTCTTGCCGCAAATGTTTGCCCACAGTAGGTGCATGGGAAAACATGGTCATTTCCACCATTTTGCACCATCTTACGTCTCTCACGCTCTGTGTGTGCTTTATCTGCAATCATTTTCTCCTTTGTCTTTATTCCATTTCTGATAGTTGCCCTCCATGCAACACGTTCAGCGGCGACGTGCTCCCATTGTGCATTATCAATGCCTGTATCAATCATGTCCCGCTTACACACATCTTTGTATCGTAGTAGAGGCCGACCCTGAGATCTCCTACCCGTCTGTAATTCACCAAAAAAGATGTCCTTTGGTATTCTACCATCATCCATCCTCCTAACGTGTCCTATCCATCTAAGTCTACGAAGACTGAGCATGGAATACACCGTCACACAACCTGATCTTTCCAATACTTCAGTATTTGTGATTTTGTCTTGCCACTTAATACCAAGTATTCTTCGCAGACACCGCATATGAAAGCTGTTTAAACGTTTCTCTTGGCGTGAGTAAGTTGTCCAGGTTTCACTGCCATAAAGAAGAGTACTAAGGACACAGGCTTGGTAGACGAGGACTTTTGTTTTGGCAGTAAGCTTCCTGTTCTCCCAGACTCTTTTTGCTAACATGTTCATTGTTGTTGCTGCCTTGCCAATCCTGATGTTGATTTCCTGATCGAGGGATAATTTGCTATTTACCTCTGATCCAAGATATGTAAAATGGTCTACTATCTCCAGTTCGGCGTCGTCAATAAAGATTGATGGTACACCATGTGCACCTTGTGACATAATCTGTGTCTTCTTTTTGTTAATTGTTAAACCAAATTCAGAACAAGCATTGGAGAATGCAGATAGTAGATGTTGTAATTCTTCCTCAGAGTGGGTCGTAATCGCAGCATCATCCGCAAAAAGCAACTCTCTGATTAGTACCCTGCTAATTTTGGTCTTGGCCTTCAATCTCTGAGCATTATAGAGGCCACCATCTGAGCGTGAGTGAATGTATATACCGTCATCCTGATCACGAAAGGCATATTTCAGTAGAAGTGAAAAGTATATCCCAAAGAGGGTGGGGGCTAGTACACAACCTTGCTTAACTCCACTCTTGATTTCAAACTCTTCTGAAGTTGAGCCATCAAACTTGATTATACCCTTCATGCCTGTGTGGAACGATTCCACAATGGACAGAAGAGTTGGTGGACAGCCAATCTTCTTTAGTGCTTTGAACAGACCCTCACGACTGACCAAATCGAATGCCTTTGTGAGGTCGATGAAGGCAATAAACAGTGGCTGATTTTGTTCCCGGCATTTTTCTTGCATCTGTCGCAATGAGAATATCATATCAATGGTAGACCGGTTCTGACGGAAGCCGCACTGTGATTCGGAGTAGACTTGATCTCCCAGGACTTGAAGTCTGCGCAGGACAATTCTGGCAAATACTTTCCCAACAATACACAGAAGTGAGATACCCCTATAGTTGTTGCAGTCGCTCCGATCTCCCTTGTTCTTGTACAGCGTTATGATGTTTGAATCTTTGAAATCCTGTGGGACTTGTCCTTCTCGCCAGCATAGCTCTATTAGCTGGTGGATCTGTAGAGCGAGGGTGTCTTGCCCACTCCTGATCACCTCTATTGGAATCCCATCCTTACCTGGAGCCTTGCCAGATGCAAGCTCATTTATAGCACACTTAACTTCTGTTATAGTGGGAAGTGTGTCCAGGTGGTCAAGAGTTGGCAGGGCCTCTATGGCGTTGAGGGCATCATCCGCCAGCTTGGTCTCACTTGAGTAAAGCTCTAAATAGTGCTCGACCCATCTATCCATCTGCTGTTTCTTATCAGTGATGATTTCTCCAGTCAAGGTTTTCAGCGGTGCACTTCTTTTGATCATTGGACCACAGGCTTTCTTTATCCCTTCATACATGCTTCTGATGTTTCCCTTATCACTTGCGATTTGAATGGACTCACATAACTTGATCCAATAGTCATTCGCACACTGCCTGGCAGCCTTTTGTACATCCTTCCTCGCTTGCTTCAGCTCACTCAGAGTGTTACGCGTTGGTCTTTCCTTGTTTCTTAAGAGAGCTATCTTCTTTTTATCAATCAAGGGCTGCAGTATCTGGCTGTTTGCCGCAAACCAGTCCTGCCTCTTATGATCCACAGTGCCGTAAACCCCTACCGCTGTTTTATAAATAGTTTCCTTAAGTTTACTCCATTTATCATTTACTATACAATTTTCTGATGTATCATTGAAAGCGTCCTCAAGTTGCTGTTGAAATTCAAAGCACTTTCCAGGATCGTGAGTGTTAATAATATTAATCCTGGGGCTAGACTTGTGTTTAGCTGTGTAGATTCTCTTTGGTCTCAGTCTAACCCTTGCAACAACCAAAGAATGATCTGTATCACAGTCAGCACTGTGGTAACTTCGAGTTAATGATGTATGGTTCAGATGTTGTCTCCGTGTGATAATGAAGTCCAGCTGATGCCAATGGCCGGATCTTGGATGTTTCCATGTGACCTTATGCATCTCTTTTGTTTTAAAAAAGGAGTTTGTAATACATAGGTCATTTCTAGTGCAATGCTCCAGCAGCCTTTGCCCATTATCATTCATGCGACCGATGTTGTATTTTCCAAGGCACACTGGCCATGAACTCGAGTCCTTGCCCACACGAGCATTGAAATCACCGAGCATATAAATGTAGTCGGATTTTGGAACTGCCTTGATCGCAGAGTCTAGCTGCTCATAGAACGTATCTTTCACATCATCAGAGGAAGTGAGTGTCGGTGCATATGCAGTGAGAATGGTGGCAAATCCACAAGAGGTTGCCAAGCGCAGTGATAATAATCTTTCATTACCTCCAGCTGGGATATCAATCATTCCCAGTAGCGAATTCTTCACTGCAAAGCCCACACCGTGTTGCCTTTTTTCTGCCTGCCCTCTTCCCTTCCAAAAAAAGGTGTAATTGTTTTCCCTGAGTGACCCTTCCTCAGCGAGGCGAGTCTCCTGCAGGCCAGCAATATCAATGTTAAGACGATTGAGTTCAGCATCAATCACAGCCGTTTTTCTCACATCGTCAATATTTGTCAAGTCAGTGGAAAATCCTGGACACATGGTTCTCACGTTCCAGGTTGCAAGCCGTAGCTTGAGGTTTCTATTATTCTTTTTATTAGTACCTGGTGCATTGGTTTTACAGCCTGCGATTCAGATTTTGTCCTAGCCCCAAGCACCCATTGAAGCAGGCAGGCTGTGGCGGATCAGCACCCAATTGGCCGGGGGCTGCCCAGCTTGAGGCGGGCGGTAGCTGATCAGTGACACCTGTAGGTGTCTCCCACCGTCAGAGGCAACGCGTGGCGCCCCATGTCTACGCCAACTGACAAGGACTTATAACCCGTAACAGTTGCCTCTCGCTTTGATTCCGAGACCGGTTAAGACCAGGGATGGAGTTATTGCCTCTCCATAGCACAAAGCCTGGGCTAAAATAAAGAAACCATGTGTTGCCCATGCAGCATGATCCCTCTCTCTGCCTGCCTAGTTCACTCCAGAGGAAAGTTAACACCTATACATCTGGAACAAGACAAGCTGCAGAAGCTGCCGGATCAGCAAAGCAATGCTCTAACTGTCCGCCTGTCAGAGCTTCGATCCTAGACCAGCTGCCAACCAAGGCTTAGGGCCTGGACTGCCCTGCCATGACTTATTTTGTCTTTGGGTTTCATTTCCTCGCACCAGGATAAGGCTAGTACCCTCCCAATTGCGCTCTTCCGCCCGAAGCCGTTGGCACAATGTGGGGTGTCGGGTTTGGTGAGCGCCACCCAACATTCGGCGCTGACAGAAAGCAGGTAGTACCGTCTACTGTCATGCGGTAGCTCAGTCATATCTGACTAAGACCTGACTCAGACTCAATGATATTAGCTACATGATAATGATGGTCAATGATATTAGCTACATAATAATGATGGTCAATGATATTAGCTACATAATAATGATGGTCAATGATATTAGCTACATGATAATGATGGTCAATGATATTAGCTACATAATAATGATGGTCAATGATATTAGCTACATGATAATGATGGTCAATGATATTAGCTACATGATAATGATGGTCAGTGATATTAGCTACATGATAATGATGGTCAGTGATATTAGCTACATAATAATGATGGTCTGTGATATTAGCTACATGATAATGATGGTCAGTGATATTAGCTACATGATAATGATGGTCAGTGATATTAGCTACATGATAATGATGGTCAATGATATTAGCTACATGATAATGATGGTCAATGATATTAGTAGCTACATAATAATGATGGTCAATGATATTAGCTACATGATAATGATGGTCAATGATATTAGCTACATGATAATGATGGTCAGTGATATTAGCTACATGATAATGATGGTCAGTGATATTAGCTACATAATAATGATGGTCAGTGATATTAGCTACATAATAATGATGGTCAGTGATATTAGCTACATGATAATGATGGTCAGTGATATTAGCTACATGATAATGATGGTCAATGATATTAGCTACATGATAATGATGGTCAATGATATTAGCTACATAATAATGATGGTCAATGATATTAGCTACATGATAATGATGGTCAATGATATTAGCTACATGATAATGATGGTCAATGATATTAGCTACATGATAATGATGGTCAGTGATATTAGCTACATGATAATGATGGTCAGTGATAATAGCTACATGATAATGATGGTCAAATCAAATCAAATCAACTTTATTAGGGTCACAAATTGGGCGCGCAGGTCCGTCTTACATTCGGCCCTTCCAATCACTCGTCTTTCGTTCATCAAGAGCATTATACATTTGCATAGGAAGAAAAATAAACATTGTGAAATGAATGTTGTAAACATAAACAAGGCTAATTACCATGGTATGAAGCCCATCTCCCACCTATCCATACATCACCCCACCCACACAACACCCCCACCTACCCACACACATGTGCACCAAGGGACACATACACACCCCCACCTACCGACACACACGCACACCAAGGGACACATACATACCCCACCAACCGACCCATCCCCCTCCCGCACATCCCCCACCCACACACACTGCCCTCACCTGATCCCCCAACCAAAACACACTCGCCACCCACAAACATTCCCCCACCAACCCACACATCCCACGCCCATCCACATTCTACCCCACACATCCTCTCCCCACCCACACCTCAAACCACCCTTCCCCCCGCCACAACTCCATCGACAACATATTCCCCACCCACACACACAATCCCCCACCAACCCACACATCGCACATCCACTCACACATCCCCAAACCATACACACACATCCCCACCAACTGACATGTCCCTACCCCCCCCCCCCCACACACACACACACACCTCCCTAACCACCCATATGATATTAGCTACATAATAATGATGGTCAATGATATTAGCTACATAATAATGATGGTCATTGATATTAGCTACATGATAATGATGGTCAATGATATTAGCTACGTGATAATGATGGTCAATGACTCAGCCACTGCGCCACGCAGTGATAAACATGTTCACGGTACTCGGCGTACTCACTGAGGAAGCTCTTAGATTGATTAAATTGCAAGTCCCACTCGTGGTTGCCTTGGCAGGGCAAGACAAAATGATTTTGCAGGCCGGACATTTTTCACCTTTGTCTTGGAGGACAAAGTAGCTAATGCTGAAGTGTATCTCACACAAAAATAATTCCTTACAGAGCACTTCCATGTGAAAATAATCCTCACTTCAAGTGGGATTCAAACTCATGACCATGGAGCTGGGAAGCAAGCATGCTAGCTACTACACCGTAAAGTTTATAGACAATTATGTTGATGTATCAGAGGACACAAGTGATGTCTCATGATAACCTACATTGAATGTTGTGTTTGCAGGGAGTGCAAGAGAACAGCTGGGGTGTCAACGACTGACCTTGTTGGAAGGTTAGTGCACATTTCACTCCTTAGCTCTGAGTTTATTTGTAACCATTTTTGTCATTTTTCCTGTTTCTGATCCATACAGCAGAACTGATATGACGTTTGAGTTAAACATTCTATGTTTGGCTCTAGATTTAATTTCCACTGATTTCCACATATTTTCTTGTATTATGATGATTCCTTTGAATTTTTTAAATTCTTTTTTTTTTTTAAATATTTCTATCTATTCACTAACTTGTCTGCTATACTACATCAATATATGTATGATTCCACCTCTTGAAGTAAAAGTTCACAAAGGAAGTTCAGGCTGTCATTTACTTGATTAATTCTAATTATGTTTTTCTTTCTCCTCTGTGCAGTTTTAGAATTGTTGTGATCTCTTATAGAGTGTGATTAATTTATCTTGCATCTGATTTAATGAAACAGATTTGTGCTCATCAATGATTACCGTATAATGTTAACATTCATCAAAACAGATCAGTACTCATCAATTAATACCATGTGATGTTAACATACCTAGAAACAGATACCACATAATGTTAACATTCATAAAAACATACCTTGAAACGAATCAGTACTCATCAATGAATACCATGTAGTTTTAACATACCTTGAAACAGATCAGCACTCATCAATGAATACCATGTAATGTTAACATACCTTGAAACAGATCAGTTCTCATCAATGAATAATGTTAACACACCTTGAAACAAATACCATGTAATGTTAACATATCTTGAAACCGATCTGTACTTACCAATGAATACCATGTAATCTTAACATACCTTGAAACTGATAGCATGTAATATTAACATACCTTGAAACAGATACCATGTAATGTCAACATAGCTTGAAACAAATTAACATTTCTAAAACAAAATCTATGTTAATAGTAACCAGGCAAAGACTTCACACTTTAAACTCGCAGAGAACTCTACAGCTGCACATTGGTAGCACGTCTATAGAAAGTGTAACCGAGCACAAAGCACTGGGTTGTATCATAGATCAAAATCTGACCTTTAATTCCCATATTCATGCTCTTGTTATACAAATAGCCAAAAAAGTATACCAACTTGCCAAAATTAAAAATGTCCTTGATGAAAACACAAGAAAGATATTCTGTACTTCCCACATGCAAACGCATATTGATTATTGCTCCACAATCTTGGGTGGATGTTCCAAATCAATAACAAAATTCCTTTATTCACTCCAGAAAAGGGCAGTGAGTTTAATTAATGGTAAAAAGCTTACCAACAGTTCTAACCTACATGAACGTCTTCAGTTACTGCTACTCCACAAACGCTTACTTTGTAATAAGGCTAAACTAATTCACAAAATCCTATTTCAAAATGCTCCAAGCTACCTTTGGCCACTGTTTAAACATAACGCAAGACATAACAAACAACTAAACATACTTCATGTCCCTAAACCTAGGATAGACTTATAAAAAAAAGCTACAAAACAAAATACAAAAATGGAACATTATCTCAAACGACAACTAGCTAATAAACATTCCCATATGTATGGTACATTACACCTTCCTTAGGTATTTATAATAGCCATGTTAAAAATTACTTTAGTGAGTCATGTATTATTGATTATTTTCCATGTATTTTAATGCATATTGTTCTTTTGTTGTCTGAGATTAGCTTTATAAGTGATGTTGAATGAAATAAGTATGAGAGGAAAGAGAAGAATGGCAGAATGCCAGACAGGCCTGTGTGCTCAATTCTTAACACTTTGAAAATAAAGTTTGCTTGAAACAGATACCATGCAATGTTAACAACATACTTTGAAACTGATCTGTACTCGGCAATGAATACTATACAATGTGTTAACATACCTTGAAACAGATACCATGTAATGTTAACATATCTTGAAACAGATCTGTAGTCATCCACGAATACCATGTAATGAAAACATAGCTTGAAACAAATCTATTAAAGCTAACTGAAGTTAAATAGCAATTAATGCCAATTTATAACTTCATGTGAAACATCTATTATTGCTAACTGAAGTAAACATCACTTTAAACAACAAAATCCATCCTAACGTTAATATAATCCAAGACAGATTCAGTAATGAAAACTGAAGTTGACATTACTGTCAACAAATCCACTATCACTGGTGTTATAAGCAGCCCTGAAACATCCATAAACTTTAACTGAAATGCATGTACCTTTAAATAAATAAAATAAGCCAAATTCAACATCACTTTCAACAAATTAAGTGTTGATGTCCACAAACTGAGATTAGCATCATTAGTTTGAATAAGTCGATGTCATGTATTTTCCAGGATGTTGTTGGTGACGAAAACCCACCATCAGAGGGATGAGATTAGCATCATTAGTTTGAATAAGTTGATGTGATTTATTTTCCAGGATGTTATTGGTGACTAAAACCCACCATCAGAGGGATGAGGAGGCCATTGATGAGCATCATGTTGGTGCCATCAGCAAGGTAAGCACAGGTGTTTTATGCAGGCGTGACTGTTATGTTTGATGGGTGTTTGTGTGTGCTGTAAGTGTGCATGCCACTTGATGTCATTTAGCACTCTTGTTGTTGGAAACCTGTGAAACGAGTATTTGTCATTGCTTGACTAAGGTGTTTTGTTTTTGTGGAAGAATTAATTTTGTGTGTGGTTTTGTTTCATTCCTTTAGCAGGCATATTTTTTCAGATGAGAGATATAGGGTGTATTTTTAATGACTGTGCAGTGTTTGAAAATATTGTTGGTTCAAGTTTTGTATTCACCCTCTGTAAAGTTTATGCAACATAATAGGACAAAACTAGGACCGGCAATGTTTTCAAACACTGCATAGTCATTAAAAATAGACCCTGTATATTAGATAGACAGTGAAGTGGTTATGCCGCCTGTTTACGAAGGTTGTAAGTTCAATTTTAGACTTTCATTCGGTTCACCAGTTCGTTTTTTCTCGGAGACTCCTGGGGGTTGTTGCTGGAGCTATGAAGTTCACACTTTGTGCGACGCTTTCGGCAGACCACCTTGCGATAAGAGACCTAGCCATATCAGATTAAATCTGGGGCCACGAAGTTGATCCTGTCACCTTTAAAGCCCATTTATCCTATAGATGTTTTGGATTAATACATTTTTGATTAACCACAATCTGTTGTAGACTGGCTAAAAGTAATCCCAAGGCAGATATTGTTAATGACATGTTGTTGCATGGTGGGACGCTAGTTCTCTTCTTAGGTATATTTCCTTTCCTAAATAAATTTATGGTACTCATATCAGACCGGATTGTCTCCAGTGCATAAAAACATTTTTGAACAAAGAAAGGATCCATGACTGCTGTGAAAGTAAACCGCCACACTATCTATATGCTTCCAAGATATATGCTTTTCCAGTAGGTTTCTAAAATTACATTTATTTGTTTGTTTCGTTACGTTCACTCTTTTTTAATTGAAGCGTAATCCATACCCGTTTTACTACTACTAGTGCATTGGACTGATTTTAGCATGAAGATTAGCTTTCGCTATTCCAGTATCCCTCACCATCCCCGACTTCTGAGGTACTTGTAATTTACATCCCCAAGTCAAGGACAGGAAGTCAACATTGTAAGTCCAACTGACCAGTGTTTGGGTTGAACCCGCTACTTCGACATCAGCACACTGGAAGTTTAACAGCTGGTGCTCTTATCCATTCAGCCATGCTGAATCTCAAAATTTTCATTAAAATTGTATAAATAAGTGACATGTGTTGATTAGCACACGTAGAAGACATGGGAAATAATGTAGAAATCAGTGGACACACTGTAAAGCATAAAACTAACAGCTATGGGCACTCAATTGCATGCACACCTCTTACCTCCAAGTGACGGCAGCCGAAGAAATACCTGTATGTCCTCAGACTTCCCCTTTTGTGTTTTCTTTGAGTAAAAATAAGAACTAAGTCAAAGTAAGAACTAAGTCAAAATTAGAACTAAGTCAAAGTAAGAACTAAGTCAAGGTAAGATCTAAGTCAAAGTAAGAACTTAGTCAAAGTTAAAACTAATTCAAAGTAAGACCTAAGTCAAAGTTACAACTAAGTCAAAGTTACAACTAAGTCAAAGTAAGAACTAAGTCAAAGTAAGAACTAAGTCAAAGTAAGAACTAAGTCAAAGTTACAACTAAGTCAAAGAACTAAGTCAAAATTAAAACTAATTCGAAGTAAGAACTAAGTCAAAGTAAGAACTAAGTCAAAGTATGAACTAAGTCAAAGTTACAACTAAGTCAAAGTAAGAACTAAGTCAAAGTTAAAACTAATTCGAAGTAAGAACTAAGTCAAAGTAAGAACTAAGTCAAAGTTACAACTAAGTCAAAGTAAGAACTAAGTCAAAGTAAGAACTAACTCAAAGTAAGAGCTAAGTCAAAGTAAGAGCTAAGTAAAGATTTCTTTCACATGCCTGAAAGTTTATTGGGTACATGGTACTAGCCCCATATTTTGATAGACCAGTTGGCACTTGGGGGGGTGTAATATGGTCAATATCACACCAGCCGTGGTCACTTCCCAAGGCATTTCCTGGTACAATCTAAACCCATGACCAAGCCACTGTCGCGGCTTCCATTTTCTGTGAGAACTGATCAATAAATGTCAATTTATTTCTCAAATTATTACAGTGGCCTCAAGAATTTTCCAGTGGTTGATATGTAATTGTACATTGGTAATTGTGCAGAATATATCTAGGAACTTCTGCATGCACTAGAAAAGTCAGTGTGTCTATATTATTGCATTCCACATGAAAATATTATTGCCCAGCATTGTTTGTTACATCTTTCAGATGTTAATCACAGAAGATGTGAGTTATTCAAGGCCATTTTTGTCTCTTCATTTGCCCTGGCATTTTATCCATGACCACTATAACATTGCATTTTGTTTGTCCTTGCTGGCAACTTCTGTACATTATTTCAGCATTTTATTTTTCTGGCCTTATTTTACTATATGTAATCATATCAAACTGGGTGGTTGAAATGAAAGTATTTATACATTTATATCTTGTTTCATTTGGGTAAACTCTTTGCTATATCATTTTCATGATGCTATGGATTCTTTAAAAACCTTTTTTAATTTTCATATATGATCTTAGTTAATTATTGCTTGAATACTTAGTCTCAAGCCGTTTGACTCGGGCTCTGAAGGTTGTGGGTTTGATTCCGGGCCGTGTCCTTCTGTTCATGAGTGACATTTTTTGGAGACTCCTGTGGATCGTCGCCAGAGTTATGGAGTTCGTGCTTTGTGCGACGCTTTCCATGCTGCAGAAAGAGACTGAACCATATGGGATAAAACCCTGTGCAATGAAGTCCTGTCGACTTTTAAGTGACTTTTGTTGTTGTTGAATACTCAGTCTAAATTTTTACATGATCCCTTTCTAACCGAAGCAGTTGTTACTCAAAACTAATAGATGATTAGCTCAGAAGAAGTTTAAATACTAACAGTTTAGAACAAAATGAGGTAAAGTAGCACTTGAGGTTGCATGAGTTTATATGACGATTGAAAGGGGCACTGGGTGTTTAGGAAAACAATTGGGATCACATACGTTAATGTGACAGTTACATGGGACACAGTGTTAAAGGAAACAGTTTGAATAGCATTTGTTAATATGACAGTTAGATAGGGCATACGTTGAAAATTTGAATAGCATTCGTTAATGTGACAGTTAGTTGAGGCATATTGTGAAAATAATTTGAATATCATTTGTTAATGCGTTAGTTAAATGGGGCACATGGTGAAAACAATTTGCATAGCATTTGTTAATGTGACAGTTACATGGGGAACATGGTGAAAACAATTTGAATAGTACTTGTTAATGTGACAGTTAGATGGGGCCACAGGTTAAGGAAAATTAATTGAATTAGTATGTGTTAATGTGACAACTGGGTGGAGCACAGAGTGTTCAGGAAAGCAAATGCTATTACATGAGTTAATGTGGCAGTTGGGTGGGGCGCAGCATGTTCATGAAAACAATTGCAATAGCATTGGGTTAATGTGGCAACTGGAAAGGATACATGATATTAAGGAAAACATAATGTAAGGAGTAGCTAGTGAAGGCGTGTTGAGTTTTGTAGTACTGAATTTGTTAACTTGGTAGAGGTATAAGACATTCTCAGTCTCCAGAGTAAGGTCCTCTATGTGAGGAATTGCACTGAACAAGCAGCACTGGTCACGATGATGTGGTACCTTTGTGTTTGTGCGTGTGTGTGTGTTTGTGTCAGATATTTAAGACGGCTGGGTGTTATTTCCCCTACATCCTGAGCTAAAGGTAGGCCCATAGTAGATACTGCAGTTGAAGTGTGAAATGTTGGGCCTTGACATAGTGAGCCAGAGTGGCCAGTTCCCTTGCTTGTCACCTTTCTAGAAAATTCTGAAAAGTGTAACCGTTTTTAAGAGGCTGGATTGACTCCAGGATTGGGCTGGTCTGAAAATATAATCCCGGCTCTGCTAAGGGCCATTTGTCTTGGCAGGCCACCACTATGGCACAGCCACTCCAGGTTACAGTAGGAATGATCACACATGAAGGGAAGATGTACTCTTTTCTTAGGATTGCATTTTTTATGTTTTTTCTTGCCAGCCGAATGAGTCATTGGAGAAGGTCAATCAGATGTTGCTTTATAGGACAAGATAGGCTTCAAACATAGTGGATGATGGTTCAGGATGTCTTGAAATATGTTGAGAAGGTTGTAACAGGTTGGGTGCAGGATCCCCATCCCCTGTAGTTATCATTTATTTTTACTCTATTCAAAATTCTACATACCTTTATTATAGTGTCGCCCCACTGTAGACCCCGGACGACAGACTACAGACTAAGATTACTATCTCTACAACAGACACCTAACTCGACAATACTAATAACCCAACATTGGGGAAGAAGAAATTAAACATCTTTATTAGAGACCTTGTCTCTAATAACATTTAAACTAATTAAACATCTTTATTAGAGACCTTGTCTCTAATAACAGAAGAAAGCAGCAACAGTCCATGCTTCAGGATGAGACCACCAGTCCTGTAGGCAATATCATCATGACGCCGCAGGGGAGTCAGGAGTTCACTGTCAGTGTGGTTGGACAAGTGTGGGTCTTTGGAGAGGATATCACCTGATGGTTGTCGGTGTCCTCCCTGAGACCTAGACTGGCGTCATGTGGGTAAAGTGTGGTTGGACAAGTGTGGGTCTTTGGAGGGGATATCACCTGATGGTTGTCGGTGTCCTCCCTGAGACCTAGACTGGCGTCATGTGGGTGAAGTCTCTTCTCTGGCCGGGTGTGTTTGTAATGGTCTGTGAGTCTTCTCCTCTAGTGGCTCCCTGAGACCTCGACTGGCATCACATGGGTAGTCTCGTCTCTGGCCATTGTGTCTGTAACGGTCTGTGAGTCTTCTCCTCTAGTGGAGACTTCCTAGGACTAGCTTTGACTTGGTGTCCAGTCTTTACTGCCTGTCAACATACAAAAAATGGGGGTCCTGGAACAATAACAACTTAGTTGTACCAATCCATGCAGTCCATTGCTGTTCTACCTTATATAACCTGAACACTGGCTAACACTCTTGGGTCTTTCAGTTCCTTTATGAGCAGACAGTATCTTAGGTCAGGCCTCCGGGATATCTTCTCTGATAGACTAGACAGGTTTGGTTATAGAGTTCATCAACCCTTAACTCACATCCCTCTGGGGATTCAGCCTGTTTCTAGACCCAGTCTATAGCGTTGAGAGTTTAAGGCGATGTGCAGCAGAAACAATTAAATTGTATAATATTTAATTTCCATGTTCTGATATGGTATAGGGTTTGATACTGAAGACTGCTATCGATAAAATACTGTCAAATTGACTTTGCACTTAATGGTTGCCCTGGAAACCAAGATAAACAGTGGCCATATTGGATTTAAGTGTGATCTAAAACAGTTATGTTTTTAATTTACAGGCTCAATTTTTGGTATGTATGTACACAAATAGACCCTTTACATTCTGACAGAAGCTTTTAATGATATTGCTTGGCATTTCTTTTCTTCATAATTTAAAGAATGTTTTCAACATTTTCCTTGACAATTTTTATGGGTTTTTTTTTTTTTGGACTGCTGCACAAAAACTAACTTTTAATTTAAAAAAATGCTTTGTACATAATGCAAGTAATACAATGAAGAATAAGTCTGCACAAATTTATTATAATCTAACAAATAGTTGTTGAGAAAAATGTACCTAAGTATTTTTAAAAAAAAACTGGCAAAATGAGGAAACGGGAAAAAAAACTAATCATTTTCATGTTTTTTTTTATACTAATAAAATTATCTTAATGCTAAAACAAGTTATTTTACACAGGAAAACCTCTCTAACAGTATGTGACAATTAGAACAATTCTGCTGCATATGCAGGACCTTCCTCCAGGGTAAGGAGCTCCCCTTGTCTCTTCAGTTTGGCCACCCATACGCTGTAGCATCTCATAGTTTGCTAGACCGTCAAGCTATTTCTTACTCTCTTCTGCATTCTAGATGCCCCTAGTCTCTTTGCAGACCTGTAGAAAATGCTAAACTGGGCAGTGTCTTTGGCAGCAGCAGCTCCAAAGTTGAACAATCTTCCTGCAGTTACTACTGCAAACTGAACTCGCTTGCATGAGGCAAAATTGTCATTAGTATAGCGAGCGCAGATCAAGATGTGTAAACACTCATTTGAATTCTGAGTTTCTCCTGACGCACATCTCACATAGCAATATCTTGTCAATTCGGCATCTCAATCGGTTGCCAAGCGTAAACATAACAAAATGGCCACCTTGGAGAAAATCAATTTCAGCCAATGGGAATCGTGCAATGCTGCGGTCATGTAGTGTTCCATATATGGAAGTTTCCGGAAATTGTGGAGGTGGAAGAAACAGCTGTATATCGGAGAGTTTGCGTATACGATTCCGAAGATGCCTGACAATGCAGGGGAGATCATGACAATTAAAATGGTGTATGACACATGTGGTTACCCCTTTGCGCAGGTACCATTGCTATGGTTTGAAAAACGTCAATTTCGTAACAATTTTCAATAAGTAGACAATTTGACACCTAGGGTAGATTAAGTAAAATAAAATATTGCTTTAAAATATCTTTTAAACAAGTACCGAATTTGATAGAAGACATGCTAAGGTGTGTAAAACAACTATTCCAAAAATAGCTGACCTGACCTAAAATCGTTAACTTTTCTGCCGCACATCACCTTAATACAGGAAGATGGCAGAGCCCAATGCACTCCTGTTTATATCAAAGGTTAGTGAGGCAGGTTAGGACATCCTCGACTGCCAGTCTGCCATTTAGAAAAGAGCAACACAGATGATCTTATTCCTTTAACCAGCAAAGATATGTGTGGGTGTATCCAGGAAGCTACGATCACCTGATGTTAGGCTGGAAAAAAAATAGTATGTGTGGGTATTACAATAACATAGTTAAGTATACCCAATTGTGGGCATGGGTTAGAAAATAATCTCACAGCTCAGCATCCCCTGTTGGGTAACAGACTGTATGCGTGTTAGTGCAACAGTGCTGGTCTCTGTCACGCCAAATGATGATGATACCAGGGTACTGGCGGCTAACTTCCCCTTGATGGGAGTCAAATGAAAGCTCTGTACTCGGAGATTTACTGTTCAGGAGATTTACTCCTATTGGACTCTTACTGCCAGAGACAGGATTCAAACTAATTCGTGAAAACAAATCAACCAGACTCACATCAGAACTGTCTCTGGCTGTTATCTTTACCTCCCTGGTGTATGGCTTTCCTGGAGTAAATCTAGGTCAAAGCACGGTGGGCATAGCTGGCAAACCTAGTTACTGTAACCATCTAAAAGGTTTATCAACTCGACACTATTATAATTGGTTGCTTATCTTTAATATAAAAAGAAAGCCTACAGGATTATGTTGTAGATCGACATCCTTATTGCAAGGAAATGCATAGAATACAACTGGTCAGGGGCGACCTTTCCTTCTCAGTGATCAGACATATGAGAAGAATGATCGTTTCCCTGATCGGGCCCGGATGTCATGTCCGAATCAAAGTATGGATTCGAAAGATAACACCCAAGACAAACCTGAATGAATTGAACAGAATTCATCATTCACGAACTCTCATTGGAATGCTGGGTTGGAACTAGTGTTTATCCGTATACAATCCTACCGATTACTGAGTATCCAGAAAATGTCACAAGCTTTGAATATTTTGACTCCATAATCAACAGTGGGAGCTTAAAAAGGAGTCAGATGGTGACTTGCTGTGGCAGTGCAGAGGTTGAATAGTTTTAAAAACCTGTGACCAAAAGCAGAAAATAAAGTAAAGTAACAGTTGTGAGAACATGCATCTTTCCTGTGGCAACCGATGGATGTGGGTCATGGACGCAATCCCTAAGAAAGAAAATCAGAGCTTTTGTACTTAAATATTACAGAATATTTCTTAGAATATCATGGGACAAAAAGAAGAAGACAAATACTGACATTCTACAAGATCTGGACATCGGAGACAACTGGCCCATAAACAGTTTCATGTCTGTGAATCTAAAATATGTTGGCCATGTGAAACATCACAGTGACATGGGAAGAACAGTGAAGGAGGTCGTGGTTCCTTCGAGAATAAGCAGGGGGTCGAATGGGCCATGGATGGATACAGGACATTGCAGACACATCAGACAAGAGGGTTTGATGAGGCAGCAGAACTTGTGAGGAATTGAGGAACTTTTCAGTGGGCCCTGATAAGAGTGATATTCCACACTGAACCTTCTTCATGATGATTATAATGTTGGCCATGTTACCTTTCATATGCCATTTAGTCAATGAAGATTTTGGCCTAGCTGCAAATCTCCAAATTGACTTCATGGAAGGTAAACAGTAATCTTTGCTGCTTGCACCGTATGAGTGTTATTAGTACTGAAAGTGAGTGGGTTTTAGCAGTCACAAATATGGTATAATTTAATGCGTTCAGTCATTTTTATTTGTTGCTTTTATGCTTGTTTTCTTGTATCTTTCCGTTTTTTTCCCTCCTAAACTATTATTTTGACTTTCAAGTTTACAAATATATGTTACGTCAAGTTAAGCAGCCCGAAGGCTAGTAAGATTTTAAATATAGACCTGCACCATTCCAGGATCTGTGATCTGCTCATAAACTTATTCTTCGGAAGGTAATGGGGTGCTTTCCCTTTGACTTGACCCTTCCATGTGGTTGATGTTTTACCCCTGCCTTTGACAGAGGTTTCTGGCTGACAGGGAAAGTGAGTGACCTGTCATGCCTGGCAGAAGAATTGTCAATTTATTCCACTGAATGCTTGATTCTCTGAACTGGGCTTGTCACACTCATGTTCTTTGCCTAACTCTACCATTAGGGGATAGTGTTTTTGTCTTTCTAAGAACTCAAGATTTCCCAGGGGCACGAGCCGCCCCATGAAGTTCCAAGTCATGGCCTAGGCTAGATCAAGTGTAGATAACTACACTTTGCTCTTAGTCAAAAAGCTGAATGGGAGATTCCCTTTTTTGATGTCTGCAGTTCGGTTTGTCCATGTAGTGCCACACTTATTGGTGCTGCACATCATGATGTTATGTGTATTTCTGTGTGGTGTATGAACACCATATGCTGGTATATTTTCATCTGTGTGCTGTGATAAAAAGATAGGGAGTGGTAAAAAAAAATAAACTGGGACAGAATCATAAATAAGATTGTGCTATTATGGTCGTCACTAAGAAGAAGGAAATATCACAGTGTAACATACAAGTAAATGGGAATATTCTTAAACAAGTGAATCGGTACAATTATCTCGGAACAGTCATAACATCTGATGGGAAATGCCTTGAAGAGATTAGTCTGATGGGAAATGCCTTGAAGAACAAGAATTGCCATGGCGAAGGCAGCCTTTTGCAAGATGAAAAACATACTGACCAAAAGATGATGTTATTTGCAATGAGAAAAAAGAGTGCTGAGATGCTACATAGAACCTGTTCTTTTGTATGGATGTGAAGCATGGACAATGAGCAGACAAGCTGAAAAACATCTGATGGCTGCAGAAGTGTGGTTTCTGAGGAAAATGCAAAGAATACCATGGACAGATAGAAAAATCAATGACCAAGTCCTACAAGAAAAAAAATGAAAACCGCAAACTGATTAGAGAAATTAGATGTAGACAGTCACAGTTTTTTGGTCATGTTATGAGAAGAAATAAATTGGAGAACTTGGTGACAACTGGCAAGATCAAGGGGAAGAGAACAAGGGGAGGTCAGAGAAGTAAATACCGGCCATGGCTTGGCTATGTGGCATGGTCGAGACAAGAACATTGAGCTGATCCATGACTCTGGTGATCGAGTGAGATGGCGATGTTTAATTGTCTCTTATCTTGGGGTTACTTTCTATTAGTGGATAATCCATGCTAGACAAACACTGAATTATATCCCTTTTTGTGTGTTGAGTTGATTATTTTGGTCTTAATGAAGAGCAAATTAATGCGATCTTTCTGTAGTAGTTTGTATAGTTATAGAGTTGAGTTTTGTAGTAGTTTGTTTAGACGTAGAGTTGATTCTGTTGTAGTTTGTATGGCTATAGAGTTGAGTTGCTTCAGTAACCAACATGACAGCATGCGGAATATTCCCATACATGCTGTGTAGATATATGCTTTCTTTAACCCTACCAGACCTGAAGCCCTGAACCTAACTGTCCCCTATACCTGGGCTCCTGAGCATTAAATAGAAAAAACCAACATGATATAGAAAAATGTTAGTTACACGCAAACAAGTGGTTAGAATAAGATGTAACTTGGAGACATTGTAAAAATAGGTCTACCTTTCATCTAGCTCCAATATTTCACCTTTGTGTGCCAATCCAGTCTGAATAAACCAAAGTATTGATCACCTGTTGGACTGTGAAAAGCCTAGACCTACTTCGCTTTCTTGCTGAAGTGCTTGGTTCATCAGCCGCACGTTTCATTGTGAATGTTCAGATTTTTTTTCGCGTTAAACCACACAAAGTCAATTCAAACCTATGGGGGCAGATATTTGCAATGGCTAACCATGAGGTTTGACTACGAGTGGTAATTTATTTTAAGTATATGACACTCTTTTGTTTTTACGTACTAGGCAAAATACCGAAAATTAGGTACAGCGGTATAGCGGCAGATTAGTAAATTACCGAAAAATTGGTCCAGCGGTCTGGTAGGGTTAATAAAGTTACCGACATGTTCATTTGTATCATAGTATCAAGATGAAACAGGAGGTGTGGCCATTATTTTAACTTTATAATTTACACAAGAGACTTTTATGTATTGATAATGTTATTTTTTTTTTTTTTTCTAGCTGTATTGGACATTTTTAAAATGAAACAATTTGTTTGGGAAACAAATGAGTGTTTATTTCTTAACTCAAATGGTTTTGTGAAACATGTTTAATATTTTAACTTGAGTTTCCGCAGTCATAAGGTGAAGTCCTTAACTTGCCTGTCACAGCAGGGAACCCCTGCTCATATTCCCCAGTCATATTCTTTATACAAGATCTTTCTGTTTCATTCCCTTTTACGTATTGTTCTATCACAATAGGACAAGTTTTCTGGACAAAGATCTGCACAAGGTGATGTTTGATGCTTCTACTTTTCTGCTAATCCAGCGCTAGCTGGGTCTGTGTCTTGCTCTGTTTCCATTGAATCTGAATGTCAATGAAGTTTGTAGTATGCTGCATCTTCTTCGTTGCCCATCTGAATTGTTGTTGTGGGTGTATTTAGTTTGTCTCTCTTTATTGCAATATTTGCGAGATTTGGCGGACACATCTGACTTCTCCGGATGTTTGTAGACTGGGTTAACCTACCACAGTATGCTGTTTGATAGTAGTCTTCTTTCATGATCCAAAGACTTAATTCTGTCTGTGCAGCCATCATGGCTGACATTAGTCAGCAGATGTGGTACCTGACAGAAGAGCACATACCAGTTCAGTTGTTAGTGCCCAACAAATGTTTGGAAACAGATTCCAGGCATACCTTTTGATGTCTGCTGAGAGAGACTGGGCACCTAGAGTTTGTTCAGATTCAAATATGTTGGTTTTGTGTACCCATTTTACATTTAAATTGAACATGCTTGTTTAGCTGATTAAGTACACCAGCATTCAGAGTCAGCCAGGTAAAGAACATTTGGCAAGAATTGTACATTTTTATTTACCCATATTGTTTTTTCTTAATACAAATTGTATTTCTTGATTCCATTTTTGTTTCATTCCATTAAATTTTCCTTTCTCCCCTCTCCCCTCCAATCTTTGTTTATTTGATCACCAGTGTGATAATGGCTTATTTTGATGGTAAAATTTCCTCCTGATTCATATATAAGTTTTTTGAGAAGTTGTGAAATAACGTGAGAAATGTTTTTATAAGGTATTGATTGATTTTCATATTGTTCTTAGTTAATTTGAAAATCTGAGACTTTTTAGATCAATGCGTAACCTTCGGTATGGGTTGTAGAAGGTGCATGCTGTTAGAATCCACAGTCGAGTCCAACATTGTTGTCTATTTTCAGTGATACACATATAGGGGGGATGAGTGGTCTCGAGGTATGGTGTCTGCCTCGAGTGCTGGGGGTCCCGGGTTCAAGCCCCAGTGAGGGCCAGTACTTTTTTACGTGGACTTCTAGTAACAAAATTTCCTCCTGGTCTCTGGGTAGTTTATTTATTTATTTTGTTTTTTTGTTTTGCTGCACTCGCTCGCTTTAAACTCAAGCGTAGTCCATACACACTATTATTAGTAGTGATGGACGGAAATTTGTGTGTGGGTTAGCTTTCCCTATTAACAGTGTCCTCGCCATCAGGCGAACCACTCCGACTTCAGAGATACTTGTAATTAACGTCCTTAAGTCAAGGACGACAGGTCAACATTTTTGTCCAGCTGTCCGGTGTAGGGGTTGAACCGCTTACCTTGGCATCAGCACACCGGATGTTTAAGAAGACACGGCCTTATCCATTCGGCCATGTGGTATCTAGGTAGGGAGATTGGACGCCCGTGCGTATTGTTGCGCAGTTAAAAAATGTCCCTGGCAGTTGGAAATCGAAAAAGAGTAGCCTAACGGCACTGCCCGGACAAAATTTTGAGTTAAAAATCTACCCAAAGTATTTCAGGATCCTTGCTGGTGCTACATAGTCTTCCACCTTCTCATGGAGCAGAGGTCAATAACCAACTCAGCGTAGACCTCCTATCTTTTGCCATATTGATCTCTCTCTTAAATGGCTCCTGCATGTTGTTATATAAATTCGGCCAGATTTTTCACATTTTTGTTTTGTGAGCTGTTAAATTTATGTCTGCCAAGAGCACAGAAATAGGCAGGTTTGTTATATTTGCTAACATGTTGGAGTCAGAGTAGACTATTTGCGCTGACTCTGACTCGTTCTGATGGTAATCAAGCCCATGACTGTGACTTTGACTTCAGCAAATAATGACTTCAGTCTAGACTTTACCATTAATGACTACATGATGATGATAGAATCTTGAATTCACCAACATGATTACATACTTGACTTCACCAAATAAAGACTTCAATCGTGACTTCTCCAAATAAAGACTCCAATCATGACTTCACCAAATAAAGACTTCAATCATGACTTCACCAAATAAAGACTCCAATCATGACTTCACCAAATAAAGACTCCAGTCATGACTTCACCAAATAAAGACTCCAATCATGACTTCACCAAATAAAGACTCCAATCATGACTTCACCAAATAAAGACTTCAATCATGACTTCACCAAATAAAGACTCCAATCATGACTTCACCAAATAAAGACTTCAATCATGACTTCACCAAATAAAGACTCCAATCATGACTTCACCAAATAAAGACTTCAATCATGACTTCACCAAATAAATACTCCAATCATGACTTCACCAAATAAATACTTCAATCATGACTTCACCAAATAAAGACTCCAATCATGCCTTCACCAAATAAAGACTCCAATCATGACTTCACCAAATAAAGACTTCAATCATGACTTCACCAAATAAATACTTCAATCATGACTTCACCAAATAAAGACTCCAATCATGACTTCACCAAATAAAGACTTCAATCATGACTTCACCAAATAAATACTTCAATCATGACTTCACCAAATAAAGACTCCAATCATGACTTCACCAAATAAATACTCCAATCATGACTTCACCAAATAAAGACTCCAATCATGACTTCACCAAATAAATACTTCAATCATGACTTCACCAAATAAAGACTCCAATCATGACGTCACCAAATAAAGACTCCAATCATGACTTCACCAAATAAATACTTCAATCATGACTTCACCAAATAAAGACTCCAATCATGACTTCACCAAATAAAGACTCCAATCATGACTTCACCAGATAAAGACTCCAATCATGACTTCACCAAATAAAGACTCCAATCATGACTTCACCAAATAAATACTTCAATCATGACTTCACCAAATAAAGACTCCAATCATGACTTCACCAAATAAAGACTCCAATCATGACTTCACCAAATAAAGACTCCAATCATGATGTCACCAAATAAAGACTCCAATCATGACTTCACCAAATAAAGACTCCAATCATGACTTCACCAAATAAAGACTCCAATCATGACTTCACCAAATAATGGAGTAACCTTGTCTTCAAAAAATAATGACTTCAACCTTGACTTTGTCAGGTGATGATTAGAAACATGATTTCACCAAATATTGACTGAAACCTTGAATTCACTAGATATTTATTACAACCTATCACTCTCTCTCTCTCTCTCTCTCTCTCTCTCTCTCTCTCTCTCTCTCTCTCTCTCTCTCTCTCTCTCTCTCTCTCTCTCTCTCTCTCTCTCTCTCTCTCTCTCTGACACACACACACACCCACCCCCACACACACACACTCCCCCCACATGCACACACAAATCACAGAGAGAAAGAGAGAAATAAATTGATGACCACGCACACAACAGACAACCATTTTGATGTCTATGTCCTTGACTTAATGAACACCATCAAATAATAGCAGTCTATGACAGCAGTCTTGAGTCCACACCCTCAGCCTTGAGAGTGTTAGATGTTAGTGGCTCTCACCTTTCTCACTTCAACCATTTGTTTGATTTTACCCGAGGTTTCATTTACTTGCCATTGATATTTTCTTATTGATTCCCTTGAAGGGTCCAACCACCAGCAGCCCTTGGACAGGAGTCTCCCAGTTCCTGACAACAACAAAGAAGATCATTCAGTTCTCAGAGGGCATCGAGCCAAAGCCTGGAGACAAGATTGTCTACGTGGCTGGAGCCTTCGATCTGTTTCGTATCCTTTCCTTGCTGATTTCCTAAGGTCTTGTCAAGGCATAGTGGGGGGGGGGGGGGTGGCTGTGTGTGTGTGCTCTGGATCATGTCTTTCTTTTTCAGGAAAGTCTGAGAATTAATCGGTGGGATGGGATATTTAGTTTTTGATTATTTCTGTTTTTTTTTGTTTTTTTTGTTGGCGAATGGCCGAGGGGTTTGACACTGGTGTCAGCTTCAGGGGTCAAGGGTACGAATCACATGTAAGGCAAGGAATTTGTATTGGTCATAGTTTGAGCATAAATACTGCTTTGTGTCTGGTTAGGTGATAAAGATAGTTCTTAAGAGCTACATTGAGGCAATCCTGATGAATATAAGTGAATCGTGCAAAAACAGCAAGATAATCAGGATTTATGTGAAAGCTGAATAGGTGTGGTTTCAAACAAGAATGATAATTTGGACAGGTTAAGAAGTGTAATGAAGATGGAAGAAGTTAAATCACAAAAAGAGCTAGTTACTTGTATCAGAAGAAGAAAATCCATTCTTTGGGTACATAATGAGAAGGGGGACAGCTGGAGAAGGATGACAGCGGGAAAGCTGGAGGACGATGACAGTGGGAAAGCTGGAGGATGATGACAGTGGGAAAGCTGGAGGATGATGATAGTGGGAAAGCTGGAGAAGGATGACAGTGGGAAAGCTGGAGGACGATGACAGTGGGAAAGCTGGAGGATGATGATAGTGGGAAAGCTGGAGGATGATGACAGTGGGAAAGCTGGAGGATGATGACAGTGGGAAAGCTGGAGGATGATGACAGTGGGAAAGCTGGAGGATGATGATAGTGGGAAAGCTGGAGGATGATGACGGTGGGAAAGCTGGAGGATGATGACGGTGGGAAAGCTGGAGGATGATGACAGTGGGAAAGCTGGAGGATGATGACGGTGGGAAAGCTGGAGGATGATGACAGTGGGAAAGCTGGAGGGCGATGGCAGTGGGAAAGCTGGAGGGCGATGGCAGTGGGAAAGCTGGAGGGCGATGGCAGTGGGAAAGCTGGAGGATGATGACAGTGGGAAGAATAGCAAGGGGAGCCCGAGATAGAAGATGCTAGACATGTTGACATGAGGGAACATCTGTATTAGATATGATTGGCAGTATAAAAGACAGAAGGATGTGGACAGACATGATATCCAACATCACTCAGTATGGAGTATAAGAAAAATAAAACTGATTAGACTTTTATTTTCTCAGCCCTTGTCTAAGCCGACTCTGTGGTTAAGGGGTTACAAATGCAATTTGCAATCCTGCATACAATGTTCAAAACACAACTGCGGGTGATTAGGAAGTAGACTGCTTTGCATTGGTTTTCATACAATGGTATGAGTACCAGCCATTCAGAAAGCAATTACAAACTAATGAGCGTAAACTTGCCAAGAAATCACAAATAGTCAAACAATACTGGGTTTGACTGTGACATCCTGTAAAGGATATGCAAGTAACTTCTTTTGTCTAAGTCGTTCCAAAATACACCAGCAACCAGCAGGGGACTTTGTTCTGTAACAGTAGTGATTAGCCTCTCCATACATACACGTTTCTGCTCTTGGCAGACCAGTACTACCATTCGTAAAGTGCTGTTTTGATGTAGCTGGTTTTGTAGAATGAAGTTAGTGTTTATGAAGATGGAAACAAACAGGTTTCCCTGGTGTTTGAAAGTGCAGGGCATTCAGTAAGACGGTTATTAGTTATTTCGCACAAGTGAGACCAATGTCTGCATATTGTTGATTGGTGGGGGTTGATGTGGTTTAAATTGCTGAATGCAAAACTGCAATGTTGGACTACCTTTACCTTTTTTTAAATTGTAACCTGAATCATCATCATCAAGTGCCTTGCCGATTGGAATGGGCAATCATTCTTCTACACATCTTGCCATCTCCAGTGGAATGTATGATTTCATATGTTGACTCCCTTCTGTGCCATGACACAAAACTGTCAAGAATTTTCTCTCGTTGTCTTCCTCTATCTCTCTTTTGACAAATCTTTCCAGTTGCAACAACATTTTACAGTTTTTGTCTTCTCATAATGGGGCCAAAAAATTAAGACTGCCTCTTTCTGATGTTTGTGATAAGTTGTATTTGCGATTTAGCCTCTCTCAAAATGTCCAGATTATTCATTTTGGCTGTCCAAGGAATTTTAAGCATTCTTCCATAAAACTACATCTCCAAAGCTCCCAGGGATTTCTTTGCTTGTAACCTTAATAGACAATTAAAACAGCAGGAAGTAAATCTTATGCAACTCATTATGAAGCTGAACATATTGACCTGATAAAGAGATGCAATGCCAGGTATGGCATGCTCCTCTTAAAAGAAAGAAGTTGCCCACCTTCAGTTTTACTTTCTTATCCCCCCTCCCCCTCCATTCGCTTGTTTTGAATTCAAGTCTAGTCCTTACATGTGTACTTCTAGTGCACTGGGCTGATTTTTGCGTGTAGACTAGCTTTCTCTATCACCAGTGTCTCTCGCTATCAGGCCAACCCACTCCGACTTCTGAGGTACATGTAATTTACATCCCAAAGTCAAGGACAAGATGTCAATATGTTAGTCCAACTGACTGATGTAGGGATTGAACCCGCTACCTTTAAATCAGCACCTGAAGTTTATGAGCAAGTACTCTTATCCATTCAGCCAAGCTGACCTCCACTGTCTTCTTTGTAAACATGAGATTCAGGGTAAGAGGGGGACACAGACAGTATCAGAGGGAACATGAGATTCAAGGTAAGAGGGGGAGGGGTGTGGAGGACACAGACAGTATCAGAGGGAACATGAGATTCAGGGTAAGAGGGGGAGGGGTATGGAGGACACAGACAGTATCAGAGGGAACATGAGATTTAAGGTAAGGGGGAGGGGTATGGAGGACATGGACAGAATCAGAGGGAACATGAGATTCAGGGTATGAGGGGGAGGGGTATGAAGGACACAGACAGTATCAGAGAGAAAAAGTGACAATGATAGTAATGGATGAGAGGTAGCAAGCGTGACTGCATGAAAAGTATGATGATGGCAGAGTGGAAAGATGTTGGATGTGAATGACAGTAGAGTGAAAAGGTGTCAGATGTAAATTATAGTTTTCTGGTTGCATCAGAAGTAACTGAGATTGTGTCCTTAACACTGGAAGATGTTGGCCATGTTGATTTCTTGGAGAAGGCAGCTGCTGAAGGTGATTTCCTCATCGTCGGTCTTCACACTGACCCTGTGAGTCTACAGAAGTTTTGTTATTTGATGTGCATTGGTCATCAAACATTTCAGTGTGATTTTGTGTGCATTGGTCATCAAACATTTCAGTGTGATTTTGTGTGCATTGGTCATCAAACATTTCAGTGTGATTTTGTGTGCATTGGTCATGAAATATTTTGTATTATTTTTATGTGCATTGTTCATCTTCCTACAAACTCTATGCTACCAGTGCCAAATATGGACAATGACCGATAATTAAAAAAAAATAAAAATTACAACAACAGACATGAGATTCCTGAGAAGAATACTCAACATGTCAGGAAGAGAGAAAATCAGAAATGAAGAAATCAGGACTAAAATGAGGATTATAACAGATTTAGATTTCATCAGAAAACAGCAAATTAAATGGTTTAGCCATAAATCTAGGTTACCAACTAATAGTATACCACAACAAGCAATGATGTACAGACAAAATGGAAGCAGAAGAAGAGGCCAACCATGTTAAACGATGGACAGGGAATATCGATACATGAAGCCCATCAACGGGCACTCTCCCGCTGTATATGCTTCACCTCGACACCGCAAGGTACAAGAGGAACAAGATGAGATGTTCATGAAATATTTTGGTGTCATTTCATGCGTATCTGATCATCAAATATTTCAGTGTCATGTTATGTGCATTGTTACCATTTATAAAATTGTTAAGTGCATCACATAACCAACTTATTGTCATGTCTTGAACCGTGGGAAGCATTATATGATCAGATATTCTAGGCCATGACATGTGCAGTGGCAGTCCCTTCCTTGCCTCCTTGTCTTCCCAGTTAATTCCCAAAGAAGTCTGAAAATTGTCTGGTATATCTATTTTTGTAGGCTGGGCCAACCCGAGTCCTGCTTGTCAGAAAAAAATATTTTGGTCTCTACTGAGGATTGAACCCAGACCTCTGTCTTGGCAGGCAAGCACACTAACCACTCTGTCATTGGTTGTGAAGCTGTATATGCTGAGATTTCATATACTTTTTATTCTAGGGGGCTTCAAATGAAAACCTTACAAGTGTGATACAAATTACAATAACCATGCCATTGTCTTGTAACCTGTCAATATTGATGTTACGGATGTCAAGAGTATTAAGCGTGTAACATCAAGGTGCAGACTGAAACACGTGATGTCATAAGGACAGATTAAAGATGGCCATCCCACTTTTGACATGCACCAAAGAGGAGCAGCTTTCTGTTATCCGTTTTTTGATCAGTGAAGGGGTGAAACCTTTAGAAATTGATTGGCGAATGAAGGTATGGCAATGCATACCTGTCAGTCCAGCAAGTGTAGGAGTGGAGTAGAAAGTTTCAAAACGGCGTGACTTCTGTGACACACTGTTCACGACTGCTTGCATGTCATCTGCTCTGGGCTCCGAAGGTTGTCGGTTTGATTCCGGGCCGTGCCCTTCAGTTCACAAGTGCATTCTTTTCCCCAGAGGCTCCTGGGGGTCATTGCTGGCACTACATGAGTTCATGCTTTCTGTGATGCTTTCGGCAGTTAACTGCCGAAAAAGACTGAGCCATATGGGATAAAACCTGGTGCAATGAAGTCGACGCTGTCAACTTTTAAGTGACTGTTTTTAAGCAACTGTTCATGGCTGAGTCAGGCACATCGAGTAGTGACCCCAGAGGAGTTACACACACGACCAAGAGAATTTTTTCTACAGGAATCCAAGCATTTTATTGGTGCTGGAGGACTTGCATTGAACACAGTGGTGACTACATTGGAAAATGATACATTCGTTCTGTACTTTTTCAGAATATATTCACTAAAAAAGCATTTCAGGTTTTCACTTGAAGCCCCCTCATAAGATGACATATTTGTTGCCCTAGGTAATTCAGCCAACCTTTGCAGTTAATAGCCATGGTATTGCAGTGGTTAGCCTGGTGGTCATGTGGTACCTGGAGATCACCTGGGAAATCAAGGCAGCTTAAAGATGTAGACCACTTCGTCCATCAATTGCTGGTTGGTCTATACAAGTATGGGGCTAGCACCTTGTACCCAATACATCTCAAAGCGTGGACTGTTTGACCACATACCCAGTGTCTGAAGGCGTGTGAAAGGGTCTTTGTGTTTCCTCATGCAACATTACTTGGCAGTTAATGAAGTGGTGGATAACTCTGCATTTATACTGAGCAGGGCGTGTCCTGAAACATGAAGAAGGGATGGAACTGAGTCTAAGAGAGCTGGGTGTTGAGGACAATAATGATATGAGTAACGATAGAAAGAATAGATGCGGATTGTGCTTGCAGCCTTATAGATGTGGAGAGCTGAAGAACCAGAAGGTTCTGTTGAGGTATTTCTGGCCAGGGTGGTTGTCATGTACAGAATCATCACATCTGAGGTTCTCTACTGTCCAGGGCAAGCCGGTGTACGTAGAAATGACAGGGCTAATTGGCTGGCCCCAGGAGGAAATCAGGGGTTGAGCAAGGAAGGCTGTCTATAAATGATTGTCTGTTGTGTGAGGAAATGCAAATTGATGACCATATGCAACTACAGCTAATGGAATAAGGAATTCAGTTTGATACTGACAGGGAGGATTGTGGTAGAGGACATGGAAGAGATGTGTGTGTAACCAACTGGCCAGTGAAACTATTAGTATCCATTCAGAGGGAAATGGAGCACATAAGGGCATGCCCTGAGTGCTGTGATGTCAGTGTTGGAAGACAGAAGAAGAGGACGAGAAGCAAGCTGCATTGATAGAAGAAGAAGAATAGGAAGAAGAACGTTTGGTTTGTAATGGATCACTTTCATTGCACATAGATAACTCCAGAAGTGCTCCAGTCTCCTGTAATAGGTCCTGCAAGGAGAATCTCAGGGCTGTGCATGAAACTTGTAGCACCAGCGAGGATCTAAATATGTGTATAGCAGAATGACTCATACTGTTAATTTTATGTGAGTAGTTTTTCTACTTTAGAAGAATAAGAGGAAGAAGAATAATAGTAAGAAGAAGAAGAAACAGCAGCAGAAGATGGTGGAGGAAGGAGAGAAATTGTTTTATTTTCAGACATTGTCAATTGTTTCATCTCCTAATATTGTCATGCCAGGTTGTGAACAGATACAAAGGGTCCAACTATCCCATTATGAACCTCCACGAGAGAACACTGAGTGTGCTGGCTTGTAGGGTAAGGAGTTGACTTGTCATTGTGACGGCTACATTTTGTACCCACATGTTTGCCTGTGTCTTGTCTAGTACTGTTTGCCACTCTGCTTCATCTTTTGGGGGGAATTAACAGCTGATCCAGAGACTGATGTGTTACTGAGAAGCATTAATATGCATCAGAGAGTTCAGGAACATTTGTCGTTGTGTAAAAGAGAGATGCACTGTGATCATTTGTTATTGCACAGCAGTGAGGAGTATTCAGGATCATATGTCTTTGCATAACAAGGAGATGTATTCAGGATCATTTGTCATTGCTTAGCTAGGAGATGCATTCAGTATCATTTGTTGTTGCACAGCAAGTAGATGCATTCAGGATAATTTGTCATTGTTTAGCAAGGAGATGCATTCAGGATCATTTGTCATTGCATAGTAGGGAGATGCACTGAAGAATAATTTGCTTATTACAAGCTTCCCTGCTTCTTTCCCATTCTGCCTTTTTCACTGTCCCCATGATTTTTTTCCCCTGACTCTTTCTTTCTTTCTTTCTTTCTTTCTTTCTTTCTTTCTTTCTTTCTTTCTTTCTTTCTTTCTTTCTTTCTTAATCTACCTCTTTCATTCTTTCTGTCTCCCTTCTCTCTCTCTCCCTATCTCCTCCCACTCCCTCTCCCCCACCCAACTCTCTCCCCTTGTCTATCTGCCTGACTGTCTGTCTCTCACTGTTTATCAAACCATTTTAGGTACATACTTGAGTTTACAAATCATCAATTGTCCAGCAGAAAATAAGCATACAGTGCTACATAGAACCACTGCCAAGCGGTATTGCATACTTTCCCCCTAATGCATATTGTAAATTCTTTTGTACAGAGTGTGCAAACTGTTATGTTAATCCTGTCATTTTGTTCAGTCATCATACATCATTACAAGATTTGTCTGCCATTGCCGGCGTCTGCCATTAAGGCTAGTGAGGCGTGAGGATTAAAAATTGCTTGTCCAAGCAGTTACTACACCATGGATAGCTTAGAATTTGCATTTCACTGTCTTTAGATGCAACTCCTTTGCCTTACAGACAAGCTTATACCAACATTGGCTATTAGATGTTTCTGCGCCGCTTCTCTGTCGATCAACCTAAAAACCAGGAAGTGTGCAGGGAGGTAAAGGCGGCCAGCTTGATATTGACCACAACACCCATCAATTGCCGATTGGTTTATACAAATATGAGGCTAGCACCATATATCCAAAACATCTCGGGGTGTATAGAAAGGTGTTTTTACTTTAATTTATTTTCTTCAAAGAAATGGGATAGGAATGGTGATTTGGCCTTTCACATCCATCACTTTAACTTTTTCAAAGATGTCTGGTTATCATCGTCTGAAGGAGAATAAGCATATGTGGGTTTGATTAGAGTGCCATAATGTACATTGTGTAAATAGCAAGCATTAAATATCCATTAACATAACTGAGTAAAATAATTTATGGTGAAATTATATATTGACATCTTTTGTCACTCTTTTTTTATTGTTCAGTATGTCTCAGAAGTTGTGATTGGTGCTCCATACTCTGTGACCCCTGACCTCATGGAGCATTTCAAGGTAAGTTTCACATCAAATGTCTGCCTAATTCTCATTCTGTCTTTTCTCTCTGATACCACAACATCTAGTCTGAGAATGGAGGTGGAGGCAGTCACAGTGGCGTTCTGCTGGCTGGAGGACAAACCGCACATGCATGTGGTGATTGTAACAAACTCACAAAGTATGATGAAAAAAGTGAAGACAGGCTTGCTTTGGGCAGAGTGGCAGGCTTAATTCAACAATCAAAATTAGAGAGTATCTGTTGGATTTCTCTCTCTCTCTCTCTCTCCCTCCTCTTCTCTCTCCACTCCCCCCCCCCCCCCCCCCCCCCCCTCCCCCCAGAACATGCTGATGTGGTGGGAAACAATCAGGCCGATAGACTTATACTGTTGCCGTTAGTATCAGAACTCTTCACTGGCCGTTGAAGATGAGGATGGAGCATGTATGGGAATGTCCAGAGTGATTCGATGCTGATTCTTGACTCAGCTCAATTCAAGGATTATAGTTTGGTTATTGGGGATATTTTCAGCCATCATAAACCATGCAAATGTAGCAAATAAGCAAATGGTTTGGGTCATTTGTTCTGAGGTGTGAATACCTATGTGTGCAGTGTTCTCAGTCCCTGACAACATACCCAATCCCCAGTAAACATGGCTAATCCCTAGCAATGTACCAGTCTGTGATAACATACCCAATCCCCAGTAAACATGACCAATCCCTAGCAATGTACCAGTCTATGATAACACAGCAAATCCCCAGTAAACATTACCAGTCTCTAGCAATGTACCATCTATGACAACATACCCAATCCCCAGAAACATGACCAATCCTCAGTAAACATGACCAATCTCTAGCAATGTACCAGTCTGTGATAACATACCCTATCCCCATTAAACATCACCAGTCTAGAAATGTACTAGTCTGTGATAACATACCTAATCCCCAGTAAACTTGACCAATCTCTAGCAATGTACCAGTCTGTGATAACATACCCAGTTGCCAACATTGCCATCTCCTGATAACAAATCCAATCTCCAGTAAATATTACAGAACTCCAGCAATGTTTCCAGTCTCTGACAGTCTGAAATAGTTATTGTTCCCAGCTTCAGAAAAATGTCAAATACATTAGTGTGCCTACAGTAAGTCAACCACAGATACAACTATACTACAATATGTCAGTGTTTCTTTACTAATTTTCTACATTTTAAAAGTTACCATGTTTGATTGAGTTTGAGTGAACATCTTGGAAACTACAGAATACTTACAACGTGTTTCTTTATCCCAGGTGGACCTTGTGTGTCATGGCTTGACTCCAGTCATGCCTGACGTAGATGGCTCTGATCCATATGCTGTAAGTCTACAAAAAGTGTTTTTTATGTTTGCTGTCTTACTGGAAACCATCTAGGAATATATATTTGTTGTTGTCCAGCATGTCCTGTCTGGTCACATGTTTTCTTTCTTCTTGATAATGAGGATTAAGAATGTCTGTGTATGTACACACAAATAAAGAAAAACACACAGAGACATGTACACACAAATAAAGAAAAGCTCACAGAAACATGTACACACAAATAAAGAAAAGTTCACAGAAACATGTACACACAAATAAAGAAAAACACACAGAGACATGTACACACAGATACAGAAAAACCCACACAGACATGTACACAAATAAAGAAAAACACACAGAGACATGTACACACAAATAAAGAAAACCACACAGAGACATGTACACACAGATACAGAAAACCACACAGAGACATGTACATACAGATATAGAAAAACTCACACAGAGACATGTCCACAGATACAGAAAACCACACAGAGGCATGTACACACACATACAGAAAACCACACAGAGACATGTCCACAGATACAGAAAACCACACAGAGGCATGTACACACAGATACAGAAAACCATACAGAGACATGTACACACAGATACAGAAAACCACACAGAGACATGTACACACAGATAAAAAAAACATACAGAGATATGTACACACAGATAAATAAAAGCTCAGAGACATGTACACACAGATAAATAAAAGCTCAGAGACATGTACACACAGATAAATAAAAGCTCAGAGACATGTACACACAGATAAATAAAAGCTCAGAGACATGTACACACAGATAAATAAAAGCTCAGAGACATGTACACACAGATAAATAAAAGCTCAGAGACATGTACACACAGATAAATAAAAGCTCAGAGACATGTACACACAGATAAATAAAAGCTCAGAGACATGTACACACAGATGAATAAAAGCTCAGAGACATGTACGCACAGATAAATAAAAGCTCAGACACATGTACACACAGATAAATAAAAGTTCAGACACATGTACACACAGATAAATAAAAGCTCAGAGACATGTACACACAGATAAATAAAAGCTCAGAGACATGTACACACAGATAAATAAAAGCTCAGAGACATGTACACACAGATAAATAAAAGCTCAGAGACATGTACAAACAGATAAATAAAAGCTCAGACACATGTACACACAGATAAATAAAAGCTCAGACACATGTACACACAGATAAATAAAAGCTCAGACACATGTACACACAGATAAATAAAAGCTCAGACACATGTACACACAGATAAATAAATGCTCAGACACATGTACACACAGATAAATAAAGGCTCAGACACATGTACACACAGATAAATAAAATAAAAGCTCAGACACATGTACACACAGATAAATAAAAGCTCAGACACATGTACACACAGATAAATAAAAGCTCAGACACATGTACACACAGATAAATAAAAGCTCAGAGACATGTACACACAGATAAATAAAAGCTCAGAGACATGTACACACAGATAAATAAAAGCTCAGAGACATGTACACACAGATAATTAAAAGCTCAGACACATGTACACACAGATAAATAAAAGCTCAGACACATGTACACACAGATAAATAAAAGCTCAGACACATGTACAAACAGGTAAATAAAAGCTCAGACACATGTACACACAGATAAATAAAAGCTCAGACACATGTACACACAGATAAATAAAAGCTCAGACACATGTACACACAGATAAATAAAAGCTCAGACACATGTACACACAGATAAATAAAAGCTCAGACACATGTACAGATAAATAAAAGGTCAGACACATGTACACACAGATAAATAAAAGCTCAGACACATGTACAAACAGATAAATGAAAGCTCAGACACATGTACAAACAGATAAATAAAAGGTCAGACACATGTACACACAGATAAATAAAAGCTCAGACACATGTACAAACAGATAAATAAAAGCTCAGACACATGTACAAACAGATAAATAAAAGCTCAGACACATGTACACATAGATAAATAAAAGCTCAGACACATGTACACACATAAATAAAAGCTCAGACACATGTACACACAGATAAATAAAAGCTCAGAGACATGTACACACAGATAAATAAAAGCTCAGAGACATGTACACACAGATAAATAAAAGCTCAGACACATGTACACACAGATAAATAAAAGCTCAGACACATGTACACACAGATAAATAAAAGCTCAGAGACATGTACACACAGATAAATAAAAGCTCAGACACATGTACACACAGATAAATAAAAGCTCAGAGACATGTACACACAGACATAGAAAAATGCAGACACATAGTTATACAAAGAGTTTAAAATGCAAGAGGGTTGACTTAATTGCACTGGGTTTTATCCCATATGGCTCAGTCTCTTTCCTCAGGGTGGCTTGCCGAAACTGCTGCACCTTTATTTCTGATTGGAAGGGCCAAATATGACGGACCTTCATGCCCAGTTTGTGACCATTTGCAAATACAGTTTGTTCGTTCGTTTGCCCATTTGGCTTAGAATATGTGAAGTGATAAAACACTTCACACCCCAGTGGCAGTATCGGCTATGGGACTACCTTTAGCTTCGTTAATAATTCAGTTGCTGACCCCACACACCATTATATTGCCAGGTTGCTTATTACTCACTGGTTTGGTTTGCATTGTTACAGGAACCCAAACGCCTGGGCAAGTTCATGACAATTGACAGTAAAAATGATCTGACAACTCAGACGATCATAGAAAGAATCATCAAACACAGGTTAGTCTATTCACTCATGGTTTGTTCAGACCAATCATCCATTGGCCTGTCCATGGCAGAACCTCACCCCACATAACAGTCTCTCTAAAAGTCTCTCTGTTGTAAGTCAGATGTCCTGTCCCTGTTGTAAGCCAGATGTCTTGTTCCTGTTGTAAGCCAGATGCCCTGTCTGTGTTGTAAGCCAGATGTCCTGTCTCTGTTGTAAGCCAGATGTACTATCTCTGTTGTAAACCAGCTGTCCTGTCTCTGTTGTCATAGGTTAATTATCTATCACATCTGGAATGCATCTACATTATGAACTCCTTCTTCTCTACCTCCTCTGTACATCTCTCTCCATAACTACTGTTAGTCTAACTTACAGTTGGACTGAAATGTTGACTTCTCATCCTTGACTTGGGGGCATAAATCACAAGTACCTCTGAAGTTGGAGAGAGTTCACCTGATGGCAAGGGACACTGATAATAGGGAAAGCTAATCCACACACAAAATCCAGTCCAGTGCTACTAGAAGTAGCATATATGGACTACACTTGAGTTCAAAGTGAATGAGATCCCTCCCAAAATACCAATAGTTTCTATTTTAATTAATGCTTCCAGACGGAAGATGTCTTCTGCTTAGTGTCATTTTTACGCTGGCTTATTTGGTCGATCATAAAGCAATGGCAAACTACTGAGCGTAAATTTGCCAAGAAATCACAAACAGCCAAAAATGCTGGGGTTGACTATGACGTCCTATAAAGGACATGCAACTAACTTATTTGTTAAATATACGTGGTGTTTATTGCTTACATACTTGGTATCTTCCCTTAGATTGGAGTATGAGGAAAGAAACAGAAGAAAGGAGGAAAAGGAGTTGAAAATTATGGAAGGCTTGAAGAATGCAGCCAAAAGTAAGATCAACTAAGACATTGTTTGTTGACAAGCCACCTACCCAACTTCGTTATGTCTAGGTGACATCTTTGGCACAATGTAGACACTTCTGGCATGAAGGAGACATCTTTGGCATGAATTTTATTTCCACTAAGAATTAAACAATTTTTCTTAGTAATTGTGTGTGTGTGCACGTGTGTGTTTGTTGTCTTGTAAGAAGCAAGTGTATATTATGAAGGCTGAATGAGTTAAGAGTAATCAGCTGTTAGTATGTACAGCATAAGAGTTATCACTGAATATTATTTATATATGTCTGCGTGAGAGAGAGAAAAAGAGAGCCCCCCCTCTCTTCCTCCCTCCTCTCACACTCATCACCTCCCCCTTCTCTCCCACTGTTTTCCTTCTCTCTCTTGATCTCTCACTCTCTCTCTCTCTCTCTCAATAGTTGGATTGAATTATAGAAATTATTCTCTTAAGTGGAGAAAAACTAGGCAAGAAAAGCTAAAAAAGAAACAAAACAAAAAAAATATATGTGAAAAGCTTAAACAGCTGTTTAATTACCTGGTAAATGGTAATGAGGCTGGCATTTGGTCCTGTCATTGTTGTCTCTGCACCTGCAAGGTTCTTAATTTAGCTAATTGAGTGTCTGTCCTACATGTTTTGTGTGTGGCAGGTTGTGTTGGACAAAGGGATGCACGATTTCTGTATTCGAGGTCATGTTGAAAGGAATATACATGGATTCAGTTCTAAAAGTTATGTTCAATATAAGGGCATAATATTGTCACATTTACTGTTTTAAGACTCATGTTAGACTTAGGATATACAAATTTGTGAAAAATCATGTTGGGTATAGACAGTACAGGTGTTTGGTGTTGAAAGTTATGTTGGACATACAACACTTAAATTATATGTTTTACAGGTTATGTTGGATATAGGACATAGAAGTTTTATGTCTTACAGGTTATGTTGGGCCTAGGATACAAGATTTATATGTTTTAGGTTACTTTGAACATAAGACTTACAAGTTTTCTATTCTGTCAGAGGTGTGGCACAGAACACACACATTTTCTGTGTTACAGGTTTTGTTAGATATAGGACACCTAAGATTTCTGTGTTGCAGGTAATGTTGGACATAGACACCTACAAGTTTTCTGTGTTAGAAATCATGTTAGATATAGGGAGTATGCGCTTCCTCTGTCACAGGGGATGTTGGGCAGAGTACATTCACATTTTCTGTCAGAGGTTAAACACAGGACACACAAGACTTCTGTATCATGAGTATGTTTGGCACAGGACATATCAGTTTGGTAACAGCACGTATCAGTTTGACAGAAAGACACACAAGTTTGGCATAGGACATACCAGTTTTATGTTTAGAGATTGACTGAAATCACAGTGAAAGAAGACATGCAGAGAATCAGTGTAAATGTGATATTTGTAGTGGAGGTTTTACACACCTTGATGATCTGAGATCGTGTGAATAGAATATATACAGATTATATATATAATCTGTGTTTGTAATGTGCCAGCTCTGTGGTGAAGGGCTCATGAACACAATTTATAATCCTGCATACTGCGTTTGAAACACCAAGAAATCACAAACAGTAAAAAAAAATGCTGGGGTTGATATGCAACTAACATTCTTAGGTAATGTAGGTTTTAAACAAATGAGTGATCTGAGGTCACATGAAAGGTATATATACAGGCGAGAAGCCATATGTATGTGATGTTTGTAATGTAGGTTTTACACAAACTGGTGATCTGAGATTACAGAAATAAAATATTTACATGAGAAAAACTATATATATATATATATATATATACACACACACACGCGCGCACGTACGTGATGCCTAAGGGGCAGCTTTTGCACATCACAGCTCACCATCTCTCTTAAAAATGCAGTAAACATGACAAGGATAGCTTTGTTGTCTCCTGTGTGTTCTTGTTCATTTCTTTCTTAACCAGAATACAATGCTGCAAAATAGGTATTAATAAGTTTGGTATATGTGCAACATGAGGTGTCATTTGATTGCAGTTTTTACACTGTACAGTTTTTACAGCATTACAAAAATGACAGGAATAGCTGTAGTTTAGTCAATAGTGCACTGAATCTCCAGAGCAGTGGTTCTAGGTTCAGACCCACCCAGATATGTGATTTTGTCATGACCACTTGATTCTGGAATTCACCCCGCCTTACACATGTATACACTCAACTGCTGGTCCGGTGGTCATGGGTTTAAATCCACATTGAGGTGGGTTTTGAAAATTGGCCTACACTCCCAATTCAATCCAGTTTAAAATTGGTACAAAGAAATATCTTAGGATGTAAAGGCGGCCAAATTAGGAAGTGAAGGCGGCCAAATTGATACTGATCACATCACTCACTGAGTTCCCATTGGTCTATAAAATGTGGTTCTAGCAACATGTGGCTTAAGGTGTGTTAAAAAAATTCTTTTTTTTACCGAACAAATGGTTACCAGAACATTCCTGTAAGGGGGGGGGGGGGGGGGGGGGGGGCAGTGTGATACTGACCAAAGCACTGATTGTGTGTCAAACTTATTAACATATCTCCATTATGCCAAGTTGGGTCTTCTAGTGCATTTGTGGGACAAGTGGGAAAGCAATTCAAACATCTCAAAACAGGGTATAAAAGCACGACAGGAAAAAGACACCCAGAGTCATGACTCGCCCCTAGAGAGTGTCAGATAGGTAAAGGGCTGAAATATTCTGGCTAGGTGGGCTACTGTTGATGATCATAAGCCTCCTGTCTTGTTTGCTCCACGGTGGAGTTTTTATCACTAAATACAGCCAGTCATATGTTTACCTGGCTTTTTGTTTAATTTGAAATATGAGAGATTATAGTTACTGTTTTAAGGATGATTTGAAATCATTGAATTGTGGAACTTGTGTGCTTACTGGGCGTGTACTTAAATTGAAACTTGTGGGATGCTGGATAAAGGTGATGTTTGACTAGTTTGTGACAAGCATGATTATGTGCTGTAAAGATGATGTTGATTGCTTGGTTGTTTTAAAAGCATAATTCTATGTTGTATGTTGTTGCAAATTGTTGGTGATTTGCTCCAGTGATATCTTATTTTGCCAGATTTTTACACATGTTTCATAGACTGAGATTTCAGGTGTGTTTGTGGTTATGTCTGCAGTGGGAGTGACAGGCGGGTGTTAGACAGTGGTCACTCACACCGCAGGTTGAATATTGTCACTCACTCACACCAGGGGTTAAATGTGGTCACTCTCTCACACCGCTGGTTGAACATTGTTACTCACTTACAAGAATGCTCTGTGTGGTCAGTCACTCACACACTAGATTGTGTTTGATCATTTACATACACAATAGGTGAATGTGGTTGGACAATGTTCTCTCTCTCTCTCTCTCTCTCTCTCTCTCTCTCTCTCTCTCTCTCATTCATATATATATGTATATATATATATATATATATATATATATATATATATATATATATATATATAAACACACACACACACACACAGACACGCACAAGCTACAAAGTTTGTGTAACCCATGGCAGGTGACCAGTATCTCTGCAGAGAGGGACTAAGGTGTATGAGGAAACAAACCTGTTGAAGTCAATCATTTTGTCTTTTAACCCACACAGCAGGTTAAATACTCTCTGTCACACAGCAGGATAAATGCTGTCATTCCCTCACACAGCAGGTTAAACACTCTCTCTGTCACACAGCAGGAAATGGCATTGTCCACCATTATCTCTCATACAGTAGTTAGTAGTAGTAGAATACAATATATTGTTCAGTATTGAATGATTGGACCAAGAAGAGAATTGTTTTAGGTGTTGTCATCTTCCATTTGATTTTGACAAAATATTTTTTTGGATTTATTGAAATGTTTGTGCATCAGTAAATGCCTTAACTTTAGTGTGGGTTTGGGTTGCAGATTTTGTCATTGGTTTATTACTGGAGGCTATGTTCAACCATATTGGGGGGTACATACATGTTTTGTGGGTTGTACTGCTTATACCATATGTGGAGAGGAGATGGGCACCTCATGGTAGATTCCTACTCCTGGAAATAATAGTATGGTTAGATTACACAAGTATTGATGCTTCTGTCATGGTACCCCTAGGTGGAATACTATAATGGTTAGTTACACTGAGTGTTGATGCTTCTGTCATGGCACCCCTATATGAAATACTATGATAGTTAGCTTACACTGAATGTTGATGCTTCTATCATGGTACCCCTAGGTGAAATATAATAGCTTACACTGAATGTTGATGCTTCTATCATGGTACCCCTAGGTGAAATATGATAGTTAGCGTACACTGAATGTTGATGCTTCTATCATGGTACCCCTAGGTGAAATATGATAGTTAGCTTACACTGAATGTTGATGCTTCTATCATGCTACCCCTAGGTGAAATATGATAGTTAGCTTACACTGAATGTTGATGCTTCTATCATGGTACCCCTAGGTGAAATATGATAGTTAGCTTACACTGAGTGTTGATGCTTCTATCATGGTACTCCCAGGTGAAATATGATAGTTAGCTTACACTGAATGTTGATGCTTCTATCATGATACTCCTAGGTGAAATATGATAGTTAGCTTACACTGAATGTTGCTTCTATCATGGTACCCCTAGGTGGAATATGATAGTTAGCTTACACTGAATGTTGATGCTTCTATCATGGTACCCTGACGTGAAATATGATGGTTAGCGTACACTGAGTGTTGATGCTTATATCATGGTACCTCGATGTGATATATGATAGTTAGCTTACACTGAGTGTTGATGCTTCTATCATGGTACCTCGATGTGAAATATGATAGTTATCTTACACTGAATGTTGATGCTTCTATCATGGTACCTCTACAGCCCAAGGTTTATGGGTAAGCTATGTCTTTGTTGAATGTTTATAATGTGCTGTTTATGCTGATATATACAAAATGTAATTGATTTTTTATTGAACTGTTATTCTTATGTAAACAGTAAGGGTCACTCCACAGTTAAGTGGTGGTACATCTGCCTACTGCTGTGGGGGTCTTGGGTTTGAGTCTTTGTTGGCCTCTCACTGCCTGTAGTTCTGCACATCAGGACAGTATGGGTGCAGTTATGCTAAATATTTTAAATGTGATATGTCTGTATGCCCTAGAGTAGAAGAAACTTCCTTAGAATAATATATGTATTATTAATCAGAGGTGACTGTTATAAAGGTGAATGTATGGTTTATAATTTATTTCATTTATATTTTTTCAGTTCATTACACTTTATAGTATATAAATAAGTGAATATTTATAATGTCTGTTGCCTGTTTTTTAAATTCTGTTTTAATACATGTTGGTGTATTTTGTTTTGTATTGGTATTTTGAGGAGTATACACACGGCAATAAAACAACAAGCAAAAAGACGATCTTTAAAAAAGAAAAGAGTTATTGACTTCATTGCGGATTTTATCCCCTATGGCTTGGTCTCTTTCCACTGGGTGGCCTGCCGAAAGCATCATATAAAGCATGCACTTTGAAGTTCCAGCGATGACCCTCAGGAGTCTTCAAGAAAATTGCACTCGTGAACAGAGTGATATAGTCTGGAATCTAACCAAGAACCTTCAGAGCATTAGGCGGGCAGCATTACCACAACTTGTGGAGACTTTCAAAGACAATCTTAACACTGGAAGTATATGATAATTGAGCATTTTGGTATGGGACAATCTTAACACTGAAACTACATAATAATTTAGTGTTTTAGTATGGGACAATCTTAAAACTGAGACTAAACAATAATTGAGTGTTTTGGTATGGGACAATCTTAAAACTGAAACTAAATAATAATTTAGTGTTTTGGTATGTGACAATCTTAAAACTGAAACTACATAATAATTGAGCATTTTGATATGGGACAATCTTAACACTGAAACTAAACAATAATTGAGTGTTTTGGTTGGGACAATCTTAATACTGAAACTACATAATAATTTAGTGTTTTGGTATGGGACAATCTTAAAACTGAAACTAAATAATAATTGATTGTTTTGGTATGGGACAATCTTAAAACTGAAACTAAATAATAATTGAGCGTTTTAGTATGAGACAATTTTAAAACTGAAACTAAATAATAATTGAGTGTTTTGGGATGGATTTCTCATTCAGTGTGTGTCTGTGTCTCCTCATTTTGCCTGCCTGCCTCTCTTTGCTTCCCCTCTTTCTCCCATCTTGGTGTATGCTATACTATGCCTTAGCCTTATTACAACAATTATACACAAACAGAATAGTCTTGTAGTGGGAACCTGCTGTGTTTCTGTGAAGTGTAAGGACCATGACATTTATGTAGGCTTGAATGCATGCAGGGACAGGTGGCTAGTGTCTCCCTCTAGTAGTGACCGAAGATAGTTGGCATTGAACCCGCTTAACATCCTAACTGTTACGCAAATGTGCTCGCATCATGATAATAAAATTAGTATTAATCATGGACATGGATGAGTCCTGACAACAGGATTAGAAACCAGATTGGTTACATTCTGATTAGCAGAAGTTTTCGAAATTCGTTAACAATCGTAAAAACAGTTCCCAATGCAGACTGCTACAGTGATCATAGATTGATTACAGGCACATTGAGGGTAAAGTTAAAGAAAATAAACAGGAAACATTAAATATGATCTAAACATTAAATATGATCTGTGTATATTGAAAAATGACAAGAGAATACAACACAATTTTAACATAGAAGTAAAGAATAGAGATCCTATTTCAAGATGTGGATGATCAATGGGAAATGTTGTAGAATTCAATCAGTTTGGCTGCTGAAACAACTATTCCAAAATTAAAGAAAGTGGGTCGTAAGATATGGAAGGCTGAAGAAATTTTACAACTAATGGAAACAAGAGGACACAACAAAAATAATCCTGCCAAATAGGAAGAAATTCACGGAAAAGTCAGAACATTATGTAAGGAGGCAAAAGAAGCATTGCTTGCAAAAGATTGCATAGAAATTGCAAAACAACACAACAGTAAAAATACATTATTGCACAAAAGAATTCAGAACTTACTAATAAAAGAACACGTACATCAACAGGCTGCCTAAAAACAAAAGATGGAAAAATCATAACAGAAAAAGATCAAATTGTACATGTATGGTCAGATTCTGTGAAAAACCTCTATGATGATAACAGTGAAGAACAGTATGGTGTTCGAAATAATAGTGAAGGACCGCCAATTTTGAAGATGGAGGTTCAGAATGTTCTTAGCCATATGAAAACTGGCAAGACCCCTGGTTCAGACAAGATCACAACAGAAATGATTAATGCTTTAGAAGAATATGGAATGGATGAAGTCACCAGACTGCTCAACACAATATATGATACTGGAGATGTTACCTTCTGAATTATGTAATTCTGTATTGCAATCCCAAAGATCAACATCATACAATTAGTATAATGAGTCACATCACGAAGATTTTGCTAAGAATTATCATGCAAAGAGTTAAGAAGAAAATATAACCTGAAACAGGAGAAGAACAATGTGAGTTTGTAGAAGGCAAGGGTACAGTAAATGCTGTGTATATACTGAGAACAGTAATTCAACGTTCTATAGAAGTAAACAAAGATCTACATCTTTGCTTTATTGACCACACAAAGGCTTTTGATAAAGTAAGACATTTCAACATGACAGAGATGCTTGCAGATCTACAAATTGATGGGAAAGACATTATTAGTCTTGTAAAAAACATATATTGGAAATAATCTGCCATAAGGATTGATAATGAAGTAGGTCAATATCAGCCTATTAAGAGAGGTATGAGACAGGGATGTGTAATGTCTCCAGATCTTTTTTTTCCCTGTACAGTGAATATATTTTCAGAAGTGTACAAGATATGAAAGGAATCATCATAGGAGGAAGAAACATGAATAACATTAGATATGCAGAGGATACAGTATTGATTGAAGACAATGAGCAGTATCTGAAGCATTTAGTAGATGCAGTTGTTGCACACAGTGAACAACTAGGGTTAGAATTAAATCTTAAGAAGGCATAGATTATGGTTGTCACTAGGAAGAACGAAATACCACAATGTAATATACAAGTAAATGGGAATATTTAGAAACAAGTGAATCGGTACAATTATTTCGGAACAGTCATAACATCTGATGGGAGATGCCTTGAAGAGCTTAGAACAAGAATCGCCATGGCAAAGGTAGCCTTTTGCAAGATGAAAAACATACTGACCAATAAAAAGATGTCAGTTGCTACGAGAAAAAGAGTGTTGAGGTGCTACATAGAACCTGTACAGGGAGGCCCCGGTTAACGTCGGTGTTATGTTCTTGGAAAACGCAAATTTAAGTGAAATGACGTATAGCGAAACACTATTTCCCATAGAATTAAATGAAATACAGTGTATTATTAATGTTTATTTTGATGGTTGTTAATATTTATTGGCTAAATAGAGGTTGGTTGGAGGGCGAGTGGTAGAGTTATTGGGACTTAAAGGCATTAAATTCTGCCTTTTCACCTGAGGATGAAACTTTACCTCTTACTGCCTCTTTTCCTTGCTCTTTTCTGCTTGAACAAAACATTTGTCCAATGTCTGCTGCACGGCCTTTTCCTTTTCTCTAACTAAAGCTCCTTGTAACAGTTGATGGCGCTTGTTACTGCCCTTGACACTTTGGATTTCCGTTCTCTGTCCGGGTCATCCTCATTTATTATTCACATTGCCACACCAATCAATTGAAAGAATTGTGACAAACGTTCAGCTGTCAACATTCAAGAGGGAAAGGGGGGGGGGGGGGGGGGGGGGTTGCAACAGTGTGCTCCTCTTCTTGCTGAGCTCACTGCATGTTGAATTGCATTAGGTCCTCATTAGACAACTCTTCTCCATGTGATGCAAGCAACCCATCAATGGCAGCTTCCTCCATCTCTTCAAAGCCAGCTTTAGTGGCTAAGTTAGTGATCTGTTGGCGAATAGCATGGACGTCGTCAAATTCACAAGTCATGCATACAATCTGGCCACAGCTTTCGCCACACAGCATTCATGCCTGCTTACGTTACTGTCTCAACATGCTTTCAACCGCCAAAGCGTTAAAACTCGAATATGTAATAAAAAATCGCTCACCTTGAAGACTGGTGCAATTTGAGATAAAATCCTTTTAATTTCAGATTTCTCTTCCAGAAAATATATACAACACTTTTGTACAATGTAACGGGCCCCTGACCCGGGGACGGGACGTTACAATTTAATACAAACCCAGCGGGTCATAATTTTCTGTAATTGCTCAATCTCCTAAAGCTGATCGCAAAACCAATGCAAAACTCGTCGTCTATAATTTATGCATGTCCCGGTCCACGGTGTTATGAATGCTATATAAACAGGCGCTCTCTTCTGTCAGTAAATATGAATGGCCTAAATGATCAAACCTTTTATCACGAAACTCCACGGAAAACACAGCTGACTTTATCCCCTTTCTCGAAGCGACCTCCGTTGCTGTCTTGACGATGCTTACGTCGTCCTTAGTTTTCCCTAGTGGTCAAGTCATTCTATTGTTAGACTGGGAATCTCCTAATTCCTATTATGTGGTGCGTGTGAGCGTGACCACTATGTGGCAGTTACCTCACTCCATGAACCCGCAATGTTGTCAATGGCCTTGATGTTTTAATCTCGCCAGAATCCCTTAATGGTAGGCTTACCTTTACCGTCCGTAGCCTTCATGAGCTGTGAAAAGGTGCGACGCAAATAACTTTTGAAAGTTGCAATTACACCTTGGTCCATTGGCTGGATCAACGAAGTCGTGTTTGGTGGCATGAATATGAACTTGACGTTCTCGGATAAGTCGTCCAGATGGACTGGATGACAAGGGGCATTATCCAATAGTAGCAATATCTTAAATACGAGGTTTTCTCTAGCACAGTATTCCCTTAGAGCGGGAATAGCATAAACAGTTACTCATTCCTGGAATAAAGTTCCTGTTATCCAAGCCTTTTTGTTGGCACTCTGTGTAATGCGCAGGTGTTAGTTAGTCGACAGCTCATCCTCATTGCACATCGAACCATTCAGTCCATAAGTGCTCGGATCCCCTCAGCAAATCCCGCAGCGTGTAGCGGCTAATGACACCAGTTCTGTGTTGGTTTATCAATCTTCTTTGGCTTCCTGCGTAGTGTTCTTATTTGGCGTCCCCTCTTTTAATTTGTTGTTCTCGGAGTCTGGCCATGGTTGTAGATTCACAGTCATCACTTGTTTCACACAAAAGACTTACTTCCCTGTACTTTTGTATGAATGTGAAGCGTGAACAATGAGCAGTCAAGCTGAAAAACATCTGATGGCTTTGTAAATGTGGTTTCTGAGGAGAATGCAAAGAATACCATGGACAGACTAAAAATCAATGACCAAGTTCTACAAGAAACAAATGAAAATCGTAACCAGATTATAGAAATTAGACGTAGATAGTCACAATGTTTTGGTCACGTTATGAGAAGAAATAGATTGGAGAACTTAGTGACAACTGGCAAGATCGAGGGGAGGAGAACAAAGGGATGACAGAGAAGTAAATACATGGATGGCTTGGCCACGTAGCATGGCTGAAATCAGACCTGATCCACGAGTCTGATCGAGTGAAATGGCAAATCATGACCGCCCACGCTTATCGGCATGGCACATGATGGATGGATTCAATAATCATGTAATAAGAATGTTTGCCATGTGATTGTTAATCATGTATGATTGTCATTGTTGCTGTTATTTAAGGTTAACTTTATATGTGATTGTTAATGTTGCTGTTATTTCAGGCTAACTTTATTTAACGTATGAATTAACAGTTGAAGTGCCATGGGATGATGAATTGTCTTAAGTGACTACTTATATCTGCCATGGGTGTATGTATCATCGACATGTTCTCATTGCGTTGTAATACATGTCTGCTAACAACTTTAAAGTCATAACTGTTAAACACAATTACTTCAAATTTTTCGCCATCCATGTTCGTGGAGTCCAAACCTACATTTTGTTTGGCACAAGGGCCAAGGGTTAACAACATTGTTCGTAATCCCGTATATCCACGTGGAGAAAATAGCTGCTCGAGATTCGGCAGCGGTTCGCGCCGGACTGGTAACTTACCGGGGTATGTGAGTCGGTCGTTCAGAAAGCAGTGGCAAGCTAATGAATGTAAAACTTGCCTAGTACATCACCAGTAGCTGAAAATGCTGGTGATGACTGCAACGTCCTCTTAGGGATATGCAACACTTAAAATATATATATATATATATATATATATATATATATATATATATATATATATATATATATATATATATATAAAATTAGAAAGACAAGGACAGAA